>CM053402.1:108339240-108361696 GCA_028644305.1 Xerus rutilus | reverse complement strand
ATCGAACCCAGGGCCTCACGCATGCGAGGCAAGCGCTCTACCGCTGAGCTACAATCCCAGCCCTGAAATGACCTTCTTTATCTCTTTTCACCATCTTTGGCTTGAAGTCCACTTTATTTGATATGAGGATGGAAACTCCTGCTTGTTTGCGGGGTCCATGTGAGTGATGTGTTTTTTCCCACTCTTTCACTTTCAGTCTATAGATGTCTTTTCCTGTGAGATGAGTCTCTTGAAGACAGCATATTGTTGGGTCTTTTTTTAAAATCCAGTCTGTCAGTCTATGTCTTTTAATTGGTGCATTTAGGCCATTTACATTCAGGGTTATTATTGAAATATGATTTGTAATTCCAGTCATTTTGGTTTGTTCTTGAGTTGTTTTCTCTTTTGAATGGTCTTTCCTCTAGTGTAGTTCCTCTCTTTGTAAATTTTCATTGTTGGTTATTATTTCCTCCTCAAGGAATATTTTGCTAAGAATGCTGTGTAGTGCAGGCTTTATTGCTGTAAATTCTTTTAACTTTTGTTTATCATGGAAGGTTTTTATTTCATCATCAAATCTGAAGGTCAGTTTTGCTGGATATAGGATTCTTGGTTGGCATGCTTTTAGTGTCTGGGTTGAAAAATCTGCTAAGATATGAATTGGTCTCCCCTTATAAGTAATCAGGTTCCTCTCTCACGTGGCCTTTAAAATTCTATCCTTATTCTGTATATTGAGCATTTTCATTATAATGTGCCTTGGTGTAGATCTGTTGAAATTTTGTATGTTTGGTGTCCTGTAAGCCTCTTGTATTTGATTTTCCATTTTATTTTTCATATTTGGGAAATTTTCTGATATTATTTCATTGAAGAGATTGTGCATTCCTTTGGTTTGAAATTCTGTGCCTTCTTCTATCCCAATAAATCTTAGATTTGGTCTTTTGATGCTGTCCCATATTTCTTGTATGTTCTGTTCATGATTTTTTACTATCTTCACTGTATGTTCAAATTTATTTTCAAGATTGTATATCTTGTCTTCATTATCTGAGGTTCTGTCTTCCAGGTGATCTAGTCTGCTGGTGATGCTTTCTATTGAGTTTTTTATTTGGTTTATTGTTTCCTTCATTTCAAGAATTTCTGATTGGTTTTTTTTCATGATCTTTAGCTCTTTCTTAAAGTAATCTTTTGCTACTTGTAATTGGTCTCTTATCTCTTTGTTAGAATGATCGATGGTTGCCTTTATTTGCTCTCCTATTTCTTTGTGGGATTGATCAATTTTTGCCTGTAATTGTTCACTTATGTCATTCTTTAGTTCACTGATCATTTTAATTATGTACATTCTGAATTCTTTCTCTGACATTTCATCCACTGTGCTGTCAATGGATTCTGTTACAGTGGTATCCAGGTTTATTTGGAGGCACTTTCTTCCCTTGATTTTTCATGTTGACTGTGTATCTTCCTTTCTTGAAATACTAATCTGAGGTATTGCGGCTTCTATCCTATAATCTTGTATTGACACTCCAGATTGCCTGTGTCTTGCCTTGGAGCTACTTCTGTTCTCTCAGTGTCCCCAGATGGGCACTACTGTCACTTAAGTTGGTGGCGGAGGTAGTGGATGTACCTCTAGAGGGCAGTGGGAGTAGCCTTGGTGGGGCTCCTGAGGCGGCCCCTGAGGGCTGTTTTGCCCCTCTCTTGCACTCCTGCTGGTGAATAGGAACTCTGGAGTGGAACTAGAGGCGGGCTCAGGTCTCACTTAGGCAGGGTCACAAGCTGGAGAGTCTGTGTGCAACCCTTACAGTGAGTGTGAGCTCCCCTGGGGCTGGAGGCTAGCAGGCTCTGGTCTACCTTCAACTGGGCACCCCTGGCATTCCCTAAGGGTGGTTTTGGGCCTTTGTCTCGCCTGACCACAGGAACTTTGGAGCGGAACTGAGGCAGGCCCAGAGCACACTTGGGTGGGGCCTCTTCACGCTGGGATCTCTGAAGGCCACTCTTACCCTGGGTGTGCCTTCCTCTGTGTCTGGTAGCAGTCAGACTCCGGTCAACTCTTAGTTGGACACCCGTGGAGTTTCCTGAGGGTGGATCTGGGCTCTCTGTAGCTCCTGCCGGACCCCAGGAACTCTGGAGTGGAACTGGGGCGGACCCAGGCTGCCCTTGGGCAGGGTTGCCTCACGCTGGTGCCTCTGGAGCGACTCTTGCCCTGAATTTGGGCTCCCCAGTGGCTAGAGCTAGCAGTCCCTGGTCTCCCTTTGGCTGGACAGCTGTGGAGGTTCCTGAGGGCAGATCAGGGCCCTCTGCGGCTCCTGCGGGTTCACAGGAACTCTGGAGCAGAACTGAGGCAGCCTTGCACTAGGGTCTCTGTGGGGACTCTTACCCTGAATTTGGGCTCCCCAGTGGCTAGAGGTAGCAGTTCCTGGTCTCCTGTTGGCTGGACACCCGTGGAGTTTCCTGAGGGCGGATCTGGGCCCTCTGTGGCTCCCTGAGTTAGGGCTCCTCGTGGCTCCATTTTATTACCTTTATTCCTTCTTGCTGGTCTTCTAAATAACAAAGAAAAATTTTACTTTTTAAAAAATAGAACAAAAGTCATTTTATCTTGTATTTGTTACAGAGGTTCTTTTATAAGTGTAAGCTACATTAAGGGATTTTAGTGATCTTAGAGTTATTTTTCCTGTATCTTGAAAAATTTGACCACTTCATCATCCTAGGAATTATTTGATCATTTTGAAAATCAGTTATGCTAAAAGAAAAGAAAAACACTAAAGTAATAATAAAACAGAAGAATGTTTTGAACCATATGAGTTTTTAAAAGCATTCTGGCTTTTTTTTTTTTTTTTTTTTTGGTACTGGAGATTGAACTCAGGGGCACTAGGCCACATCCCCAGCCCTATTTTGTGTTTTATGTAGAGACAGGGTTAGCTCCTCGCCATTGCTGAGGCTGGCTTTTAACTTGCGATTCTCCTATCTCAGCCTCCCTAAGTGCTGGGATTACAGGCTTGCACCACCATGCCCAGCTAAAAAGCATTCTGTTTTAAAGTTCAGGTACAAGAGGAAAAACCAGAAATAATGATAAAGTAGAATTTAATGAAGAGGTTTTGCTATTGGAAACTTTTTTTTTCCCTTGAGATGAGGTCTCACTTTGTTGCCAAGCTGGTCTCCAATATTTGGGCTTAAGCAATTGCCTTCTCAGTAATTGGGACTATAGCGTGAACCTCCATTCCTGGCTACATCGGAATCTTGATTTCATTTTGACAATGCACATGCAATAAAAAGAACCATAAACAACAATAAGCTAAAAATCTGTTTTCCATAAGCTAGATGTACAGTATTTGAAACCTGTAATTGGTATTTACAAAATGGATATGTCCCAAGTTCGCGCATGACAGTTAATGAGCATTCAAAGAATGTTGCCTATTTTGGGTATATATCTTAAAAATAGAAGAATATGGAATAAAATTTTGACTCATATTTAATTTTTATTGAAATTTATAATACATTTTTCACTATCCTTTTATTCTTTGTTTTGGAGACGTTTCTTGCTCTGATGCCCAGTTTGGCTCCAAACACATGATCCCTCCAGACTCAGCCTCCAGCGTATCAGGGATTACAGGCGTGCACTATTGCACTCAGCTTACCCTTTTATATATGTAAATTACCCATAAAAGGAATTAAAATTTATACAAAAATTAAAAGGATTCATGGTCCTGGTTGGTAAATAGTGATGATTTTTTTCCCTAGCATACAAAGGGTTAATGTCATGGTTGCGATGTTTTGTGGTTATGTAGGAGAATGTTCTTATTTTTAGCATATCCACGCAGAACCATTTCTAGGTAAAGTGCTGCATACCTGCAGCTTGCTTGAAATTGTTGTGCCTGGTAACAGAAGAGGGAGGAGACAGTAATGATGGGACAAAATGTTAACAATTAGTGAATGTGGATGGAAAACATACTGCTATTCTTATAATCTTTCAACTGTTTTTGTTATTAGATATTTTGAAAATAAAAAATTATGGAAAAAATGCAAAAATGAACATTGGCTTTGAAATAGATGAAAAGAACCCTTTCCTATTCCTTTTAGTGAGAACACTGTATGTATTGATTATTAGTTTAGCCTGCTTCTGATTATGTTAGCTTTTTGGCTGCTGACCACTAGAGGAATACAATGGTGACATTAGTAATACTCACGTTTTCCATGAGTGGTTTTCTTGGAACTTCTTATGCCTTTAGAAAATACTTCATTTAGCCATAAAATGCATACATCATTTTCCTTATTAGGCAAGATTGCTAGAACAGATAACCCCCGTGGGTGATCCAGCTAGTGCCAGTGTACTCTGTGTTGTTTTCATTTCTTATGTCCTGTTCCTATGGAAAGTCAAGAGAATTTTCTTTAAAATTACAGGTATATATTCTGGGTGCAGTGGCACATGCCTGTAATCCCAGCAACTTGGGAGGCTGAGACAGGAGGATCGTGAGTTCAAAGCCAGCCTCAGCAATTAAGCAAGGCCCTAAGCAACTCAACCAGACCCTATCTCTAATAAAATATAAAAAAGTACTGGGAGGCTGGGGTTATGGCTCAGTGGTAGAGTGATCACCTGGATTCGATCCTTAGCACCACATAAAAATGAATAAATAAAATAAAGGTATTGTGTCCATCTACAACAAAAAATATTAGGAAAAAAAAAGTGCTGGGAATGTGGCTCAGTAGTTAAGCAACCCATGGTTCAATCCTGGGTACAAAAAAATTACAAGTATATATGTACTGAGAACTCAGGTTTTCTGAAACTGTTTATTTCATATATGTATACACATATGAAAAAAGTCTCATGTATGTGTGTGTATTAAAGATTATGAATAAGATTATTATTCATACTTTATTTTTAAACATTTTATTGTCAGAAATCATTTACTACCAGCACATTAATATTAACTTTTTAAAAATATACCACATACTTAAAAATTTATGAAAAACAATTTGAGCTAATCATTAGTTATAAACTATAAAAATTCATTTATTTTTGTTATATTAATTTTAAAAATTTTATTAATCATAAATAATTCTCTCTTCCAGACTGATAAAAACACATGAAAATGTTTTTTCTATTGCTGTCATTTCTTGTACTTGATGGTTTGAATCAGATAACTCTTTTTTCATTTTTCAATGACAATGACTTTTTTTGTTTTCCAATCTCTAGTAGTCAGCGTCCTGGAAGGCATTCTAACAATGTTAGTGCAGTAAAGCATGCAGACAGTATTTTAAACAAAATGCTCGTTCACAGCTGTATGGCATAAATCATTGAGTCTGCTTTTTGAATAACAAATAATATTGCTTATTAAAAAGCTTTGAGCTTTAGTTTGAAGTTAAAAGAAGACTGTAGATATTTAAGAATAAACTGATGACCCACTTTCTCATTTTGGTAAATCTGTTGGACTACAGCATTTCACATGTGAAGTATATTTGACATGTACAGTATTCTAAGTCCCAAAGTAGAAATGAGGGAGAGTTGCTAGGGATTGAACTCGGGCACTCAACCACTGAGCCACAATGAGACCCTGTCTCATTGAGTTGCTTAGCACTTGCTTTTGCTGAGGCTGGCTTTGAACTTGCGATCCTCCTGCGTTGGCCTCCTGAGCTGCTAGGATTACAGGCATGCGCCACCGCACCTGGTGTGATATCTTTTGAATAAGGACATTTTGAAAAATTCTTCAACATGTCTTGAGAGACTTCTAGATTTTCTGTTTGTTTGTTACTAATTCCCATTAGTTTGTAGGAATTTATTGAGTTTTAGCTATGTTCATGTAAGAGACTCCTTGTACTACTCTAATTTAAACACTTCTCTTTTTTTAAAGGTTGACTTCTTTATTATAACTTTATTTTTATTTATTAATTTGTATGTGGTGCTGAGAATTGAACCCAGTGCCTCACTGGGCAAGGCAAGCTCTCTACTGCTGAGCCATAATCCCAGCCTCTGAACATTTCTTCATATGGCTTTAACCAGTACCTTTTTCTCCACTCACATCAGCCTGGCAGAAAATGTCTCTTGACCTGTGAGCCAATTCCTAGGCATCCTTTATCTTTACCTCCCTCCCTCCCCTCCCTCATCACCTCCACCTTTATCTTTTGCTTGTTTTCCTTGTTAGAAATATTTCAGAACTTTCTTTCAGTCATTACTTTCCTTGACCTTAATGTGTATTTTGTTCGCTTTTGTTCCAAGTTCTGCCCTTCCTAAGAAAAGTGTGTTTTGGGACTAGACTTCTCATGCAGGAAGACCACAGTGCTCTGTGGAATCTAAAATACTTAGTTACTTTGTTTCATATGCATGTTTTCTGTTTTATGATCTAGCAAAATGTTGAGTCATTGTAGTTCTGCACACCATATGGTGAAGTATAGAGACTGTGGTAGGAAGTAGGCATGAAGATTGGACAGCAGCCCACTCACTGTGGGAAACACCAGTGGGCATAATCCTTGCATGGAGCATTTTCTTTCTAATCTTAAAACCCCCATGTGAATGAGCTTGAAGGGTACAAGGCAAAAATAGTGTTAGGGTTCCTGGATTATTAGTAAATCTATGAAAGCCTTCATAATTTTCTTTTACTATTCATTGATATAAAATGATAGAACACTAGAAATATGAGTGATCATTTATCATTCTTTGTATATTAGGAACTTTTTAGGATCTCCCTCATATAAAATTTTGCAAATATGCTTATAAGGATTTTTTTTTTGCCATTGTTAGAGTTTTTGCAAGCTAAGAGGTTGTATTTTTCTATTTCTAGTCCTCCAAATGCATAATTGAGAATTTTAACTTTCCCTCTGCTAGGATTAGTTTACTTCCTTGACAGAAAACACTTGGCCTCAACACAACACAGTGTCTGTAGGTGAACACTCTAATAACCTGACTGTTTGGCTTCCCTGCCTCCTTCCTAGTAGAGTGAAAACAGTTCCAAGAGCTCCACTTTGCTTTTGTGCCCCAACTCCCATCATTTGAAAGCTGCATCACAAAATCCTTGACTGCTCCTCTGCCACCCACTTCACCTTTTTTTCTTCCCCATGTTAGATCACTTGTATTTTAATCCTCTACAACAAAAGTGATTCATAGCTTAAATATTACAGGAAGTCAGTTTCTAGATTGTGAAAAGTATATCTGCGTATTCCAGCAGGAATTTTTAGCTTAGGAGAATTTGAAGTTGGAAAGGGATTGATGTTCTTTGCCTTATAGGACTCCTTCATAAAATGCAGATAAGTGCCCTCCTTGTCACTGAGCCAATTTCAGCACTTCTTTGGTTTGATAGATTTGGGGTTTTTTTGTTTTGTTTTTGGTACTGGATATTGAACTTAGGGATACTCGACCACCGAGCCACATCCTCAGCCCTATTTTGTGTTTTATGTAGAGACAGGGTCTCACTGAGTTGCTTAGCACCTCGCCGTTGCTGAGGCGGCTTTGAACTTTGATTCTCCTGTCTCAGCCTCCCAAAGTGCTGGGATTACAGGCGTGCACCACCGTGCCTGGCTTGATTTGATAGATTTAATGAAGTGGCCATTCTCTTTAAACATGGGAACCAGGGAATATCCTAAAAATTTCACTGAAGGTTACACTCAAACTTCTGAGGTACAGGGAAATCAACAGTAGCAAGGATGCTCTGATAGCATCAGGAATGAACCTAACCACAGCTTGTCTCCGCTGTTCTTGGAAGCTGGTCTTGAAGCTAGATGCCTCAAGGTTATTTGTATCCTCTGTTTAGCCTAGTGATAGACCCTTGTGGATTGCACTTCAAACTTCCTCATGCATTAGCATCTGCCTGTGAGTAGTTGTCCTGGTCTGTCTTTCTTGCTTGCTTTCTTGCTTGCTTCCTTTCAAATCTTAAAACCCCCATGTGAATGGACTTGTGGTGGATCAAGTTTCTTTTCTTTCTTCTTTTTTGTGTAGTGCTGGGGATTGTACCCAGAGCCTTGTGCATGTTAGGCAAGCACTCTACCAACTGAGCAACATCCGCCCCCAGCCCTGGGCTTTCTTTTGCTTGTATGAATGTATATTGTCTCCCTTTGCCTTCATCCCTAAGTCATTTCTCTTTTTGTTTTGTCTCCTCCTCATTGCTTTGGTATTTTTTAGAGGTAGGCACTGGACTCTGCACAGTTTTTCTTGTTTCTAACCTATAAACCCTTTATTGTAGTATCAGTAGAGGTTATGAGCATGAGATCTGGAGCTACATGATCTTGGTTAAGTCCTGGCTTGTGCTGCTGGGAACTTTAAACTGTTTTGTGTCGTGACCTTAAGTACTGGTTTCCTCATCTCTAAAATGGTAGTAGTAATAATATCTATTCCATAAAGTTGTTTGAGCATAAAGGAAATAATAAATATAAAGCCATTTAACAAAAGCCTGGCACATTATGTGTTCAGTTCAACAAAATTTACTACTGTGTACTAGTTATTGTTTTAGGCTAATGATCCTCAAAATTTTTAATGTCAGGACTAATTTATACTCTTAAACATTATTGAGAACCCTATGGAACTTTTGCTTATGGGGGTTATGAATTGCAATTCACTGTATTTAAAGTTAGAGTTGAGAAAAAAATTACCAATTAAAAATAGCAATAAAAATTCATTAGATGTTGGCATAAATAACATTTTATGAATGATAACTATTTTAAAAAGTAGTGAGAAAAGTAGTATTCTTTTTCATTTTTACAGACTCTTTAATGTCTGACTTAAGGGAGTTGTATTCTCATAACTGCAGTCATCTTTTGCAATATATTTTGATTGGTATGTAAAGAAAATCTGGCCTCATACAAATATGTGTTTGGAAAAGAGGAAAGTATTTTAATCATTGCAAATAATTACAGATGTTCATCTCTGATATTACACTAAAACTTGACAGATGGTAGTTCTTAAAGGTCATTTGCAATGCAGACCCTGAAATTAGATCAATCAACACTTTGTACTCTGTTACCTTAAAGTCCATTGGTCCATCTTGTATTTGACTGGATCTTTTACCATATATGATGTTGTGCTGTCATGCATTTGTTATTTCAAAAAGATTATTTCATTGAATTTTGCAAATATTCTGTTAATACATTTCATTATACAATTTATTTAAAATCATATTCTGTAATACCACCATCAATCTCATGGAAAAGACAAGAATATTAAGTCTTGTCAAGCTTATGATGGTGGATAAAAGTTTTCCCAGATTCTAATTTTCACTTAAAAACTTGAATTTTATGACTGGCAATAAATACTGTCAGTTATTTTCATTGAAGTGACAAGCTCACTTTGTTCATTTTTGAGAAAATATCTATCAAATACCCACGTCTGATTAGTCATAGTTCTCAGTCATTCTTTCAAGTGAAATAGTGTTTATGAAATTTGCAGTTATTTCAGCTCACAACTCTAATGATCTCACACATGCTTTTCTTCAAAACAGCCATCATACTCAGTATGCAACCAGTGTGCCTTGTGCACACTTCCCATTTTGTCACACAGAATATCTAACAAGGTGCATGCTCAAGGGTCAGGTTTTAGTAAAATTAATAGTTCTTTTAACTGTTTCATCAAGGACAAGCCTAGGTGGACTGGGTTTTTGTTTGTTTACAATGAGTGTGGGGATGAAGATGACAGTGGCACCTGATACAGTTCATTGTTTTGTGCTGAGGCACCAACAGTTTTGCCCACCATCACTTTTGTAACCCTAGTGCAAATGTCAATACACTGAAAAATACTTCATAGTATTCCTACGAAAAATAGCTTTGGCTTTGTAGACCCCCTTGAAAGGGTCTTGGCAACCCAAAAGGGTCCACAAACCACACAGAATTGCTGAGATAGAGTGATGTGAAAAACAGACAAAAAGTCCTGCCCTCATCAAGCTTACACTTTAGTGGAGCAAGAGAAATCAAAAAGAACATAAATTGTTTAAATGTATGGTATTTTACCTTTTTTTTTTTTTTTTTTTTTGTAGTGCTGGGGATTGAATCCAGGGCCTTCTTCAGGCGAGAATGTTTGGTATTTTAGATTGTGATAAGTACAAAGGAAGAAAAAGAATGTGAAGTGCCTGGGCATTTTGAACTTTTTAGATAATGATAGGGAAGGTCTCACTGAGTAAAGAACTCAGCAGGCCAGAGAGCAAGCTGTGGAGCTACCTGGGGAGAACTTCCAGACTGAAGAAACAGCTCGATGAAAATTGTGCCTCTTATGTCTGATGAATGGCGAGGAAACCAGAGAGTGAAGAAGAGTAGGTAAAAGGGAGAGAAGTGAATGAAACCTGAGGCGAAGGAGACAGATTATCTAGGAGTTTTGCAGGTGAATGCTTCTGAAAAATCTTTGGGTGTGTACATTGCTTAGTCTGATGAAAATGCAGATTCTGATTCACAGATGAGAGTTGGGTCTTACAGTCTATGTTTCTAACACAATATCAGGTAATGCCAATGTTATGATACTCTTTGAATAGCAATCTTTGTAGGCAATTGTAAGGGATTTGGTTTTTATTCTGAGTGACTCAAGCCACTGGACAGAACCCAGCAGAAAAGTGACATTGTGGTGTATGTTTTAACATGACCAGTCATAAATATTAATATCAGTGGTAAGTCTATCATCCCTTATCCAAATCCCTGGGCAGTAGAAGTGTGTTAAAATTCAGAATTTTTCAGACTATAGAAAGCTAATATATTTCATATATGTATATAGTATATTTTATAAAACCCCAGCAGTATCTGAGGCATTACTCTAATCACACATAATAATATTTTTGCAATGAAATGAATGAACAGTCACACTCAATGGGATAAAGACTAAATATTCTCACATCTGTTTACAAGAGGATTTTGCCACCAAATGAGTTATAGAGTCTAAAATGTATAAAAATACTTACAAAAAATACTTTCAGGTTCAAGTCAGACCAGGGTTTGCTGCCAAATGAGTTATAAAAGTGCTTTAACTTTTCAAAGCATTTGTTTTCTATAATTGAGAAAACATGGACTTTTGTTGCTATTTTACTCCCAGTTAGTTGTTCCTCATGTGCTCCCACCACAGGAACATCTTTCTTTTTCCTTTTTTTTGGGCAGTACTGGGGATTGAAGCCAGGGCCTCATGCACGCTAGGCAAGCGCTCTACCACTGAGCTACATCCCAACCCTACAAGAACTTCTTTCTGTTTTTTTTTTTTTTTTTGGTACCAAGGATTGAACCCAGGGGTGTTTAGCCACTAATCCACATGCCTAGTTTCCTTTTTATTTTTTGAGCCAGGGGTCTTGCTAAGTTGCTGAGAGCCTCCCCTACAAGAACTTCATTAGAACAGTATATTATGTGTTCATTTTAAGCCTTGTTGGACACAAGTGTCAACAAGATACACCACATTCCAGGTCCTTGATGCCTAGTTCTTTTCTCAAAATTAGAACAATAGGCACCTATCAATTTGAAAGACAAATTCTCCTTTCCAAAGAGTTTTTACATCTTGATAGCCTATACTGTTATGTATGCAAAGCATAGTTAATTAAAGCATGCAGAGCATTTTATTATACTTTGGTGCTGTCAACATGTACTTAGAATTATCTAACTCTGCTCATTTGTGGTTGACATAATATTACTTCCATATCTGACTTTACTTTCTTCCTTACAGCTGTGAGCTGCCTTATTCCACATTTGGCTCTGTAGCATATAATTTAAAACAAACTTCTGTATTTTTTAGAATCCACTTGTTTTCTTTCTTAGTGACTGAGCGCGTTTCCCAGGGAAGTTCAGCTGAGCAGAAATGCATTTGGAAACTATCATAAGATTGAGGAATGCTGTGATCTTTTTCTCATCTCAGTTACCTGCGATATCAAAGAATTTGTAATAGGAACTTTTCTCTCTCCTTTCACCATAGATTTTCATGTAAACATAGTATATCCTATTTTCTGAGCACCTGTCCTACTATAAAGCTTGAAGACAGTTTAAGGGAGAATTTAAAAGGTTGCTTTAAAGTTTGGTGGCAAAATGGCATATTGAGTCTCATCACCGGGGAATCGTATATATGAGTCTGTACTAAGGAATAATGCATAGTCTAATAAGTACATTATTATAATAAATAGATTGTCTACTTCTAGCCCATGGAATATGGCAATAGATTCCTTTTCCAAGGACAAGGATCCAGGTGGGTCACTGCTACAAAACTGCATTGTAGTGTGCAAAAAGCAAGGTTTAGGAATAATTTATCATAAAGGATAATAATGACAACATTGTGATTTTCCTTTAAGAAAAGAACTAGGAAGTGATATACTGTGTCTGCTGAAGGAAGTGAGGGCATTTGTAATAACTAAGTTAATAGTTCTTAGCTAACTAGAAAGTCACCAATAAGAATATAGTGTTTAGTTGATTGTTTTCCAGAATTTGTATTTATAAAAAGTAGAAATTCTGCAGAGTATTCATTGGGTTATGTTTTAGTCTTGAGAATTTCAAGTGCTATGGATAGTTAAAAGTCTCAGTTGTGATATCTGGAAAATGTGTTTTTTCACATTTTACATATATATTACTGTAAAATATATATGATATCTGGTATATTCTTTTAAGGCTAAATTATAAGAACTTCATAAAAATTAATTTATTGCATTTTAATTATAGACATGAGATGCTGATAAGGAGAGGGTATACTTTATTGCCAGTTATGAGGTTTGTGTTTTTACTCTTATTTTCTGGGGTAGAGGGCTTCAGGGACTCTATCATATTACTAAAAGTAAATTTTTGTTTTTGATTACCTAATAAAATCCAAAAGGGAGCTATTTGGGAATGCTGAGTTGTTATTGAGAGGCTTGGCAAGAACTAATCTCTTATTGAAGTTCCTTTTTAGAAACCCTGTGAGTGGGGCTATCTGAGGACCTTCCTTAAGTGTGCCAGCGTGTTAGTATAAACATTATCAGAAATCACCAAATACTTTCAGGAGAAAACCTCAGAGAAAACCTTCTAGACTTGTTGTCTAGAAGTAGAAATAATGAGTTGGAAAATGACCCCTGTTACCTTGCAATTGAGTCAAATGACCCAATTACTGTGTGTAGCTCTTTGTTTCCAAAAGTGTAGTGAAAAGATTTGAATGAGCAGAAGGACTTTGTGTAGTCTGTTTGCTAGGGCTGCCAAGCTGGTGAGAGGAAGCTTTGCTTAGGTCTTTAATTAAAGGCCAAGCCTGAGTTTTGAAAAGGAGAGGGTTCCAAGTTGGCTTCAGTTGCATTTAGGAGGCTTTGCTTGCCCAGGCTGTGGGTCGTTGGTGAGAGGCTGAGCACTGCATTTGCAGAATGTTTGCTTCTGGAGATCTCTGATGAAGCTACTGTGAACACTGTAGTTGGGCCGTCTCAGGAGGAGTTTTCCCTCATGTTTTAATAGTTCTGGGTCATTGCTCTCTAAAGCATTAAAAATAATTATTTTTGGTTTTAAGAATAGTTTATTTATGTTACAGTTGAATCAGGACACATCAGTTTTCAACTTGTAGCTGTTCTAAGTGACTGTTGCTTCTAAGGGTGAATTTAACTGACCTGATTTGGTCGTGGCTTTGTAGGGTGAATTTTAATTATCTTAGTTGAAATGCTTTCTTTGCACATTTTGAAGCATTTTCCTAGGAAAAAAGTTTAGTCAAGATGTGAAGTACCTAAAAATATAGCATAGCTCATTTTATTTGTTTCCTCATTAGTTTTGAATTGTGTGTTATTATAAACCTTTAAATTTTACTGTGAATATGTTTCCAAGAAAATTATTTCTTTTGGAGTAAGGAACTTAGCTGTTTTCTTTGTGCCATTCAAATATTAGTAATAACACTTATTTAGTATTTATTGCTTGTATGAAGTCTTTGTTTTTTTAAAAATATCACTTATAATAAAAGTTTTGTGGTCATAAGCATGTTATCATTTTGGTGTGTCCAGATTTGGTACAGAAACAGAACAGCAACAGGTGAGGATGAATCATTAATGCTTTGCATTTTGGGATTAAAACAGTACAGGGAATCTCTTGCCAGGTGGTTGACAGGTGAGCCTTCATTTGAAGGGAAGATGCTGTTTTTGTTGTTAGTAAATATTCTTTTTATAGAAAAATCAAAATTATTTTTAAATCAAAGGTGGATATGCTTTAAATATTACTCATATAGATTTTGCATGTTAGTTATTAGTCTAAACTTTGCTTAAAATTCATATTGAATTTTTGAGAAATTCATATTGTTTAAAGTCACAAGGGCCTTTGATTTGAGTCTAATGCAATAAACAGCTTGAATTTAAGACTAATCTGTTCTAGAATGAACTATTTATCTTTTAAAATAAAAAGTTAATCAGGCTTAAATTTCAAAGAATGCTTAAGACATATATAATGGTATACAAAACTATACATAATAAAAAGAATGAAATAATTTTTTTGTTTTCAAAGATGAATTATTTTAACATCTGTCAATGCACTTGATGTAGTAGATAGGGTCTAACTGGAGAGACCATTTATTCATTCTGACAATGGTTTATTTCTCCCAAATTAAGACCATTAGGATATCTACAAGTAGATTTAATTCTATCAATAAATGAAACATTTGTGTATATCCTAAATGGCCTTAACATCGTAAAATTGTAGTGTATTAATAATATCCAGGCTGGGTTGTAGCTCAGTGGTAGAGCGTTTGCCTCGCATGTGTGAGGCACTGGGTTCGATCCTCAGCACCACATAAAAATAATAAACATATTGTGTCCATTTACAACTAAAAAAATATTAAAAAAATAAAAAAGATAGGGGCTGGGGTTGTGACTCAGCGGTAGAGCTAGCTCCCCTACTGCTGGTGAGGCACTGGGTTCGATCTTCACCACCTACAAATTAATAAATAAAAATAAAGTTATAATAAAAAGGTCAACCTTTAAAAACAAAACAGAGATAATATCCTATCAGGTATGGTGGTGCATACTTGTAATCCCAGTGACTCGGGGAGATTAAGACAAGTGGATCACCAATTTGAGACCAGCATCGAGACCCTGTCTCAAAATAAAAACAAACTGCGGGGATAGCTCAGTGGTAGAATGACCCTGGGTTAAATCCCCAGTATCACCAAAAAAAGGAAGAAAAAGAAAAAAGAAAAAAATATTCTAGATGCCTTTCACTAGAAATTTTAAATTATTACTTAAAGCCACAAGTAAATAACTTGAAATTTTTAATATTTAAAGGAAAAATGAATATTCTGTAATATTTAGAGAAGACATACAAAAGATTAAATGTTACACTAAGTTTTAAACATCTGGACCTTTGAGTTTTAAAAAGTAAGGAAAATTATTATTATTTTTCATAAATATGATCAAATATGTTTATATAAAATATCCTTGATTTGGAATTCTACCATTTAACCAGGAAAGAAAGAATTTAATGGAGAAACCATTCCCTTTTCCATAGTACTTGAAATTCAGCACATTCAGTTACAACAGGGAGCAGAGGACCCACAGAGACCAAGGAGTGTTCAGATTTCAGAAAGAAGGTGGTGCTTCATAATGTTTAAATGTACAAAAGAGCTGTGGGTGATTTCGAGCCTCAGACTAGGAAGGTGAGTTTTCTGGTGGTGTGTTCATTTCAAGAGCCCACACAAAACAATTAGAGCCTTCAATGGAATTTATTAAAGGAAACTTGGAGTCACATTCCATGTTTTCCTTATGTTACAAATAGTTTAACTTATGCTTGTTTGTTTTTAATGGTTTTTTTTCCAGCTAGCACAAAGGTAACATATTCATTGTATAGTTTTCTTAAAAATATGTTGGTACTTTTCTAAATCATCATTAAAGAAGCCTTTCTCCTCCTGGTTTTGGAAGAGAATAATGAATGCCCCAAGGCCATTCAAGAACGTACCAACTTAACATCTATTGTATGTGATAAATTAACTCTTACACTTTTGTCACCAAGATGTCCCTCACTTCTCACACCAACTGCAAGTTGTTGCATTCAGGGTCTCTGATTTTCCAGACTCAACAGAACTTTCTAAACAGTCATGGTTTGTTTCCGGGAAAGGTTTGACCAAGGGAAGAAGCATATAGGGCAGAGACCAGGAGAAAAACAAAAGCAGTGCCTTGGCTGTCTTTCCTCCAATCAGGATGCATACTTTTCACGTATTTATGTGTGACAGTACAAATGGAGTACTTCAACCAGAGCATCTCTCCAGCGCTAGTCCTCAGAGGTTTTATTGGGGCTTTATTACATATGCCTGATTGATAGATAGGTTGCCCTTCCATTTGTTCAACTGATACCACCCAAAGGCCCTATCCTCAATCTCATTGTTATTCTATGGCTAGACCCAGGCAAACAGATTATCTTTGGGAGCCAAGGGCAAAGGCCAACCTTTTCACTATACAAGGTTCCCAGCCTGGTCAGGTGCCTGTTCCCTTCCTGGGGTGTCTTCCACATGGTAGATCACTTCAGTTTATAGTTCAGAGCCTGGCAGGGAGGTTGAACACATGAACTATGAGCGAGCATCAAGAGAGATTTTATATTCTTCTGTTATAAACCCTGAACCAACCACACATCATCCTCCTTCGAATTGAATTACAGCATAGTAGCAATTGTTTATCATTAGTGAAATTGTAAAAATGACTTGAATGCTTACAGACAAAATTTTCCTAGTTTTGAAAAAATACAAATGAATTACTTATGATTTTCTTATTCAAAGTTCAGTATAATTAGTCCCTTCCACATATATGTACACACACATCCTAGAAGAGGAAATGTATGTCTGTGTGTCACTGCATTAAGGTCATGTTTCATTCTGACTTATATTTTCTTTGGTACTGGAGATTGAACCCAAGGGCACTTAGCCACATCACCAGCCCTTTTTTTTTTAATTTTTAATTTTGAGACAGGGTCTCACTAGGTTGCATACAGCCTCACTAAGTTGCTGAGGCTAGCTTAAACCTGTGATCCTCCTGCTTTAGCCTCCCAAGCTGCTGGGATGCATGCACCACCATGCATGGCTTCATTCTGACTTTTTTTTGGGGGGGGAGGCAGGGACAGATACCAAGGATTAAAGTCAGGGGTACTCGACCACTGAGCCAAATCCCCAGCCCTAGTTTTTGTATTTTATTTAGAGACAGGATCTCACTGAGTTATTTAGCACCTCGCTTTTGCTGAATCCTCCTGCCTTAGCCTTGCAGGCTGCTAAGATTACAGGCACGTGTCACCTGGCTTCCATTCTGACTTTTTATCATCACTGGGAAAGTTCACTTGAAGTAGCATTTTCCCTAACTAATAGCTTACTATCTACAATCTTCATTATTTATAGGTTAGGTGTTTGTAAATTTACCTCCTCACTAGCACTTACTTGTAATCCTGGAACAAATGCTTGTGGCATTTTCATAGTCATTTACAAATATTCACAGAGCTGTAAAAATTTTGAGTTGTTTGACTTACCTGTTCCAAGCTAGGACCAGACAAAGTCTACCTCGTTGTTTCAGTTCTCACACTGTGAAGTATCCTTTTTGTAGTCTGCTTAGTTCCACAAGTTTTGTACTTTTGTGGGGGTTTTGTTGTTGTTGGTGGTGGTGGTGATTCTGCTGTTTAAAATGACCCCAAGCATAGTGCTGTGGTGCTGCTTTGTGTTCTTAAGGCAAAGAGGCCATAGTATTTCTCATGGAGAAAAGCTTCTTGCAGGCATGAGTTACAGTGGCTGTTGGCTGTGAGGTCAATGTTATTGAATCAACAGCATGTACTAAATAAGGTGTCTTTAGAGAAATACACATAAAACAACCTTATTATTGATTGGTTAATGAAAATACCATGACCAGAGGCACACAGGAACCTAACTCTGTGTTTCTCTTAAGAGCACTGGTTCAGTGTTTGCTACTAAATTTAGTGTTTGTGGTGATTTATAGAATATAACTACGACAATAAATAAGAATAAACTGTATTTGCTGCCATTACTTCATTGTCCATTTATTCATGTAATTTTTTAATTTGTTCTTTAAGCAAACATATTTGAACACTTCTGGGCTCCACATGACTTAGAATTTTCTCTTTATGTACTTAAATGCCTCTTACTTGTAGTCTTGCTGTATCCTTCTGACTCGGAGTGTTTGTGTGGTTTACGATAACACATCATAAACGGAGTGTGAGGTTACATTTTAAAGCTTGGGTTGGAAGGCTGAATGTTTTGATTCCATGACCATTTTGAGCTTCTGCTCAATAAACTTTTTAGAATTTTCCTTGCCTCCTTGGGCAAGATTTGTAGGACCAGATTTGCCAATGGGTTTGTGTTGGATGCGAGCAGAGCTGGGTAGTATGACTGGCCTTACCTTTCCACACCAAAAACATGACGCATCTTCCAATTGAGTCACATAGTCTTACAGGCAGAGCTTCTGGCTGGCAGAATGATTCCTCAGCAAGGTGTTGCTAATGAGAAGTCAGACCACATTGGCTTGTTCCCTTTCTCTAAATTAATCTGTCTCCCTCATGTGTTTGTCTTCCTCTCTTTCCACTGTCTCTTCACACCGTCTCTCATGTCTATACTCAACCAGAGTGAGGGAAAAGGGCTTGAAGAGCAGATGTTCACCACCTGTCCTTTGTGGTTCCTTGGAGGCACTCTCCTCCATGGAGGTGTTTCTCATTTCCTGGCTTTGATTGACCAGGAGGTGTGGGACTAGGATCCATGATTCCTTGCTATTCTTCTCTATTCATGTTACTAATTCCTGTTATACAGGACTCCCCCAAATGGAACTGGGGTCGGGGAGTAGAGAAATACTCAGCATTTCTGGAGATTTAAACTATCTGGTCAGTTTGAAAAAGAAAAATTTTAATGATTTCAGAGCTCTTTCAGTGAAATAATCATTAAGCCCAAATAAATAATAACTATTGAACATTAAATTGTGGCTCTGAGAAATGAGTACTAGCAGTAAAAATTAATGAGTACAGTAAATTTCTTGGAATATTTTTGTAAAACTGTAGTCTAAGAAAAGAAGGACCAAAGCTAAAAAACCTTTGAATGCTCGTTAGTGCCTAGTGCAATGCCTAGGACAAATAGAGGTCAACTAATATATATTAGATGAATTAAAGATAAAAACATCTTTTTAAAAATATAAACATTTAGTAGTATTAATTTTATATTTATTCTTTCAGATACAGATGAATATAGACCTCCTGTTTGGAAATCTTACTGTAAGTATACAAATAAATTTAATTGTGTGGGATAAAGTGTGTTATAAGTAACATAAGCATACTGGGATCATTAGATGTAAAGATTCATTCTATTATGTACTCATTATTGAAAAATTAATTTACAACAAAGTTGGGGAATATTATAAGAGAAATAATTGTGATGCAAGTGTTTCCACAAAATCTGTACACTGTTGGTGTATCTGAAATACAACTCATCCTTCTGAGCTTGCAGAATTCCATGTAGTAGACCCTTTAGAATGGCTGATAAGACCAATGCAAGGAGATGCTAAGAATTCAAGCAATCTAATTATTCTGATCCTGATTCTGTGTATGACAAAAGGAATATAAACGTAAGTCAGGAGGCTGTGTTAATAGGAAAAAATGAGTGAAAAGATGCATAAGGAAAGTTGTATTTTTTAATAATGGTTTTCTCAAAATATGAAAGTGTGATTATCCTTCCTTCCTTTTTTATGAAGCCAGGTCCTTGCACATGCTGAAATGATGAAATTGAAAAGGCACCAGTATTGTTGAGAAGCTCAATGGTGGCTGTCATCTATAGCCAGGTTTTTAAAGAGTAAAACTAAAGTTAATATAATCAAAGTAGTTTTTAAAAAAACTATGATTGTACTGCTATAGAAGTTTTTTGTATGTTATCTGTAATTGAATAAGCAACCTAATATGAACATTTTTGTAAAGGTAGAGAGTTATTCTAAATATTGATGTTTGTAAGTTGCTCATATTTCCTGACTAAAGGAGCAGTAATTCAGGTTCTTATTAATTTATGTTCCCAGAATAACAGTAATTTAATCTTAATAGGTTGCCACTTTAGGCTAATTATGATAAGTAAAATATGAATAGTCTGTAAATATTGCAATTGGTGATTTTTCCCTCCTGCTGGAACTTGTTTTTTCTCTTGGGAGTAAAGTTCTAAGAATAAAAACTCTGTGAGAAACAGAACTGTAGCCTTTGGGGCAGAAGGACCAAAAGAAATTAAAAAGTAACTTTCTATGATGAAAAGTTTTGAAAAAGCAAACAGTTACACACTTTGAAATTGATGAAGACAAAAGGTGAAACCTTGATCAGTCGATCAGTTTCTTGTGGGACAGTGTTGTCACCCCTTTTCCTTATGAGCTTATCTTGATGTTTGCTTACTGAGTAGGTAGATGTTACCTGATGATAACCAGGCACTCAGTACTTGTGCTTTGAATCATAGTCAACATTTTCCTTGCCCTAGTAACTTTTTAAAAAAATTTTTTTAGTTTTCAATGGACCTTTATTTTATTTATTTATATGTGGTGCTGACAATCAAACCCAGTGCTTCACACATGCTAGGCAAGAGCTCTACCACTGAGCCACAACCCCAGCCCCCTAGTAACTTTTGATGTTCTTCTTAAATATCACTCAGTTATCATAAGTGAGTTTTTTATAGGTGACAGTACTTTCCAGAGCATTTTATTGACAAAGGAAAACAACTCATCTTTTGAGAACTACTAATAAAAGCCAAAACATGATCCAGGTTTTCATCTTCTGGTTACAGTAACTAGTATGGAGGAATGGACCTAAAGAATCCTCCTTTCTTACAAATCACGTTTTGCCTTCACTCAAGGAGAATGTTGATTTACATATATCCTTGGACTCTCTTAGGTCCAAATCCCAGTGACCCAATAGGCTGAGTCGGGAATCACAAGTTCAAGGATGGCCTCGGCAACTTAGTGAGACTCAGTCCCATAAAAAGGACTAGGGTTATAGTTCAGTGGTAAAATACCCCTGGGTTTAATATATTCAGTACTCCTTCACACCCACAACCTCCATTTTTTTTTTTTTTATTTCAGTATGTTTATTTTGGATAATTTAACATGCAGTTTAAGATAAAATACTTTTTATTAACATTAAATGCACTAAAACCTAAACATCATGATTGAACTATAAATACATAATCAGACATGTGTTCAGTTTATTAGAAGTAGAAAACTATTATCAACAATTTTTTTTGGTCTTAAAATTCATAGGGGTACATGCATGTTCTTAACTATCCTTTAAAGCTTAGAAATATAAACTGAATTTACCAAAACAGAAAATTGCACCAATTCAGACTTCAAGCAGAAAGTGAACTAAAACATCCTTAAGAATAATGTGCAAAGTCTCAAGAGGGCACGATGCTCTTGCTTCCCATCATATACCCCAAACTGGATTTGTATACTGAGCTCTTCTTACCTTTAACTGCTCAGCTGAGAAGCTCTTAATTCTGTTTGATAAACTACATGATTATCAATTACTAACAACAATATTTCATTAACATGCAATAAACTTTAACATGATACTGAATTTTTCTCCAGGAGTTGTAGGTCGCATTTTTTCAGCAATCAGTTATGTAGGACTCTTCAAACTATGTTTAGGGGAAACCCCAACTCTGGTTTGCTGTGCGCTTAGACAAGTTTGCCTGTAAAAATGAAGATCTCAAAAAGCTTTCAGTAAAATTACCAATACTTTTGCAAGCAGTTTTAAACATGTTAAGTGCTTTCCTTCTAAACAGCAGAAATAGAAAAACTGTACATGAATAACATGCAAGAGAAATAAATAAGTCCTCTTTTCCTAAATTTTTAAGGCTTGAAGCAACATCAACTCAAAATCACAACTTTTAAGATTAAAGCACTGTAGGAGTAATGTCAAAGCTGTTTCACCCAGATCAATTAGAGATGTGGCAATTACAGACTTACTGACTCATCTGCACCTCAAAATGGCTAAACTAACGTCAATGTTTATGTATATCTGCATGGTTTTGTTGGTATGTAAGTTATCAAGCCTAAGGAAAAAAATCTCAAAGAGAAGCAAAGACAAAAAACTTGCCATTCTAAAACCAGAAACAAATCAGAAGCAATTCCCACTAAAACCAACCTAACTTCAGCTTACTGCCAACCCCCCAAAAACAACACTTATTAACTTGTTTATTGGAATTAAATCTCAGTTCAAGTCCACATAAGTTCTTAAGATACTTTCAGCACCCCAGGACAGAGGTAACCATTTAATGACTGTTATAAATTTAACATACTGTAAGCACATTTTTTTTAATATTTATTTTTTAGTTGTAGGTGAACACAATATCTTTATTTTATTTTTATGTGGTGCTGAGGATCGAACCCAGTGCCTCCCGCGTGCTAGGCGAGCACGCTACCACTGCGCCATAATCCCAGCCCCCTGTAAGCACATTTAAGAAACCACCATGCAGGCTTCACATCACTGGTTCCACTTTTTAAAAATGCTGCTAGGGTATTTAAAAGCTTTGAACAAGTTATTTTGATACATATGAACACTTTTTTCACATATAACCAGAGAGCACCACTTTGCAGAGTACCATTAAGACAGGCTAACGTTATAGAACTTTTTCAAC
>CM053402.1:108234129-108338740 GCA_028644305.1 Xerus rutilus | reverse complement strand
AAGAATTCATGTACTGTGAAGCCCCAATCCTAAATATCATGCTTAAAAAGACATGGATTTAAACAGACTGACATTTTTATCCATTTAAATACGCGGAAATAAAACTTATTAATGTTCTAAGTATATTCTAACTTTAAAGATCATCATTTATAATAAATTTTTTCTGCAATCATATAATCATATTGGATCACTTGCTAGCCCAAGTGTAACACACAAAGTGTCAAACTTTATGCTGCTAAGTTGAACATGGAAGAAGGGAATTGTTTAGTACTAAAGACAACACTTGATTTCAAAATACAAAGTTAAACATTTTACACTAACAAAAACTAATAAATCTGAAGTTACAAAGTCTTTTTTTATACTTTGTCTCTTAACACTTTACAATGGATTAATTGGAATCTTCAGCAATATTTAATTTCCAAAATCTTCTGGTCCCAATCCCCCACAACCTCCATTTTTAAAAAAAAAATTTCAGTGTTTTCTCCCCTTAGTTGTCTCAGAATTACTTCTCACATCATCTCTTTAATCTCTAATAAAACTATATTCACAGGAGGGTTTTTTGTTTGTGTTTTTTTGTGTGTGTCTGTACTAGGGATTGAACCCAGGGTCACTCTACCACTGAGCTGTGCCCCCACCCCTTTTTATTTTTATTTTCAGACAGGATCTCACTAAGTTGCTGAGGCTGACCTTGAACTTGAGATCCTTTTACCTTAGCTTCCAAAGTGACTGGATTGCAGGTGTGTGACAGACAGCACGCCCAGTTTCACAGTTTGTGTTTTCTTTTCTATTTTTTTTTTGGGAGAGGGGTACCAGGGATTGAATTCAGGGGCACACTTAACCACTGAGCCACACCCTCAGCCCTCTTTTGTATTTTATTTAGAGACAGAGTCTCATTGAGTTGCTTACAGCACCTTGCTAAGTTGCTGAGGCTGACTTTGAACTTGTGATCCTCCTGCCTCAGCCTCTAGAGCCGCTGGGATTATAGATGTGTGCCACCACGCCCTGCCACAGTTGTATTTTTGATAAACACTCTCACAATGAAATATGAGCATCTAAAATTATTTTAATGTATACCACTCAGGGATTTTTGCAGCCATGAGAAAAAGGCAAAGGAATACATTTCTGTCAGTAGAATTTCAGACATAACTGAGGAAGTACTTCTGTTATTTATTTATTCATTCATTCATTCATTCATTCATTCATTCATTACTGGGAACTGCACCAGAGCCCCATGCTTGATAGGCAAGCACTGTACCACTGAGTTACATCCCAGCCCTGCTTTTTATTTTCTTTTTTAATTTTCAAGAATGAAAACTGGATCTTCTTGGTTCCTCTTAAATTATAGCATTACCCTGATGTAATAACTTAGTGATGAACTTAAATACATCCTGATAATAAATATTATTATAAAGAATTATACATATTATTATCAATCTCTTGTATATAATGATAGCTACTCTTTATTGTGCACTTTCTCTGTACCAGGGACTATTTTAAGTCACTTACTTATAGTAGTAGCAATATAGAATAGTGGTGTGTCTATGTTCTCAATATATGTTATATATGTATATACACACATCTACATACTTAGAGTTTAATTATATATGTATACATAAAGTCTAATTGTGTATGTCTATATGTGTTCCCTTGGCATACATGAATGAAAATGGTTAGAGATGGAACCAATATAATGATGTACAGTTAAAACGAGTCATGCATTATCTGACAATACCAGATGTCTGGATAGTTTAATGTTATGTTGACAAAACATCTAAATATTTAACTATAATATTAATTTAAAATCATTTATATGTGATTATATATTTAGAAACAGAAAATAATAAGAGATGAACAAGTTTAAACATACTTTTTTCAATAGCCACACATTCTATTCATTCCTTTTTTCATTTTAAATTAAAAAGTCTGAAGTAAGCAAGGCTGAAAGTAGGTCATTGATATCAGTATAATTTTCACTGATCCATTTTCAAATACACTTAAACTCATCAGCTCTTTTGGCAAGTTATTTTAGTAGGTGAATTCTTTCTTTTGCTGCATTTAACCCTGTGGCATAAGTGAATGTATACCTGATGGTACAAAGTGAATGTGTGGTAGTTCTTTTGTCTCAGAAATTTTGCTTTTAGGGGAAATTATATTTGAAGATAGATATTTGAAATATAAATATATGTCTTAGTTTCTAGCCTATTAGTCCTAATTTTAGTTTCAAGTGTAACAACCTTCTTGATTTGTATCAGAGATATGCTTTAATACAGCCACAATAAATTAGGGAAAATAAATGACCAGATTATAGAGAACAGCTAAATATCCAGCACTGATTTATTATAAGGTAAAAAGACATTTGTGTGGATTGTGATTTTTGTTTGTGCTTGTTCTTTGACTTTTACTAAATTTATTTTAATTTGCTTTCTTTGTTCACAGCATAATTTAATTTAATAACAAATAGGACTGTACCAGTTTTCTTATGAACATAGAAATCAGCTGGTATGTTATTTTTAATGAGCTCTTAATTTCTACATAGAGGAAACTGATCTTTCATTTCTGCCTTCTCACAGTATATCAGCTGCAACAGGAAGCTCCTCATCCTCGAAGGATTACCTGTACTTGTGAGGTGGGTATATTGAAACCATTACAACAAAATTTTTCTCTGTCCTTTGTTTTCTAAACTTTGACCTTCCTCAGAGGCTTGGTTCTTTGTGAGATTGACCATGTATGCTGGTTGTCATCATAAAATTGTTACTTGAATGTATTTTTCTTAACATTTTACTTGACATAATTGCCACTCCTTCATGGACTATTCTGAACATCATATAGAATATTATAGTGTAGTTTTAAGTAATGCTAATATTCTTTTCAGTTAATTTATTTTAATTCAGTAATTTCATGTTTAACTATTTTTAAGAACAAAGTTTGAATGTGTGATTGTAAGATTATTGGAATATTTTTTTCCATTGAAAGAAAGATTTAACAAATCTTGATATAAAAAATGAACAAGGCATGAACAATTCACCAAAAGATACTACATATGACAATATATGAATATATATATGATGTTCAACTTAGTTGATAATAAGAAAGATGAAAATGAATGTACACAGAAAGGCCATTTTCACTTTACAGCCTGATAGAAATTCAGAAGTTTACAGCATAGTTAATTGGTAAGTCTTTGAGAAAATAGGTACTCTTACACATTGCTAATGGAAATATGAAATGTTATGGCTTTATGAGAACTTTGTAATACTTAACAGAAATATACATAAATTTTCCCTTTGACCTACTTCAGTTTTTAGGGATTTACCTTGGTGAATTACCTGTTCACATGTGGAAAAACAAATGCTCAAAGGTTTTCATTGTAGGATTGTTAGTAATAGCCGAATATTGGGGAAAAAACTAAATATGCAAAAGAGACTGATTGACTTGAATAGAATAGAATGGTAAAAAGAATAAGGAATATGCCTACAAATCAATATGGAATGGTTTCTAGATAGAAAGTGTACATGTATATAGTATGTATGGTCCTTTTTAGTAAGGAAAAATGAAAAATAAGAAAAAGTAGCTTAATTTTGCAAAAGTGAAACACAGGAAGAATTAATCAGAGACCAGTTAAATGGCCATTATAAGGAAGGGGTGAGTAGTACTGAGGAGGAGATAGGGATGGTAGTAAGACTTCTGAGGATATATTTTTATGTATATTGTTGTGACTTTTGAATTATATAAATGGTTCACATATTCAAATAACAAAATTAAATGAATGATTAAACCCTAAAAATCAAATAGAAGTAAAAACAAATGAACTTAAAAATTTATAATCAATAACCAGAAAACTTAACTTTACTCACTTAGAGGGACATATTCTAAGGACCAAAAAAAAAAAAAAAACGAACTGCATATACTATCTATGTTATTGGTAGTGATACTTGTGTAGTAATCCTGAAATTATTTATCTGTAGTATAAAATAGAACAAATGAGTAATTATATTGGATTTTTGTGGAACCAGGGTTCTTAGGAGATATAAAGAAGGAATGAGACAAAGTTGGGGAGTGTACTATGCCATTGAATTTGAATTGTGCTGTTTAATATGAATTCATGGATTTTTAAAAAAT
Source organism: Xerus rutilus (assembly GCA_028644305.1). Taxonomy (NCBI): domain Eukaryota; kingdom Metazoa; phylum Chordata; class Mammalia; order Rodentia; family Sciuridae; genus Xerus; species Xerus rutilus. The sequence goes on along the minus strand of CM053402.1, from coordinate 108,334,621 downwards.
GTGTTTTCTATCTCATACAGTGGAAAGGGTTTAGATGCTGTGGTTCCTTGGTAAGAATGCTTAGCTTTTGGTTTTGAAATATTTCCTACTAAAAGAATCAGAGAAATTCCTGATTCCAGACCATAGGGAAAAGATCTTGGAATATTTTGTTATGTTAGAAAGCAAGGAAATGTTCATAATATGATGGGGACATGTCAAAAAGCTATGGGAGCCTACTAGAAGGATTCCCACAAGAAAATTTGGGAGAATTTGAATATCTAAAAGAATAATGAGCTAGGCATGATGGTGCGTGCCTGTAATCCCAGCTATTTGGGAGGCTCAGGTAGGAGGATCTGAAGTTCAAGGCCAGCCAGAGCAATTTAATGAGACCTTGTCTCAAAAAAGGGCTGGAATGTAGCTCAGTGGTAGGGTATCTGACCCTTAATTCAATTGCCAGTACATTAAAAAAAAAAAAAGAATAATGATAGTATGATAGTAACTGATTTTAATACACTGAATTCATAAGTTCATAATGATACTAAAGTATCATTTAAAATTTTTTAATTATAATCTAAAATTTTAAAAAACAATAACCCATCCCAATTCAAAGAGGTGAAAAAGAGGGGGAAAATGTGAGGTTGTTCTTTACAGGGGAATGGCAGTTAAAATGTAGAAAGAATGATAAAATTATAAAATCACTATTTTATAATTTTATTTGACTCTAACAAGAATTGTCATTAGATATTAAAGCTATTGAGTGAAAGTCTGTAAGTAAACAGGATAGGATATTCACATGGTCTTAGTATATTAAACCACCAATTATTTACTAATTGCAAAGAGACAAACACACCTTTATAATGGAGAAATCTGGTAATCACACCCTTAACTAATTTAGCATTACCTCTAGTGGAACAAATTGACATATACCTCCTGAAGGTATACAGTGGGATACACACAGTGTTTCCTGTGTGGTATTCTGTCAGAATGTTGACTAAAATCTAATAATGAATTATGAATCTGACAAATCCAGAATATATACATTCTCTAAGACATCTATCTGAGATTATAAATAATGTCATTATTACAAAATAATGTCATTATCAAAAGGTGAAACAGAAAATTAAAGGAGACAAAAATGGTAACCAAATCCAGTGTGTGCACCGTGACTGCATACTGAAGTTTTTTTTGTGTGTATATACATACGTATATATATTCACATATGTACATGTTTGTATATATGTATGTATATGTGTTTCTAAAATCTATAAATTTTGAGCACAATTCAAGAAATTTGAATATTGACTATGCAGATAGCAACCAACTTTATTAGGTGGTATATTATTTAAAAGAATTGTTTCTTCATGGATAAAAATGTTAAAATATCATTGTGACATCTTGTTTAAACAACACCTTAGCTTTGAAAATGTACAGTTACAAGGATAACTCATTTACACAATTCAACAAGACTTTCGTAAGATTGTCTTTTGAATGTCCAGTTGCAGTTTATATAGAGAATGTATACTCTAGATATGCAAGTATGCAGTGAGTGTGTATTGCTTGATTGCATTTCATTGATACTGTGCCACCATCAAGAATGATTAATTTCACATGTAGTAAGAACTTTAAATATTATTGAATAAAATTTTTCATTTTGTTTCATGTTCTGTAAAGACATAATTTTTTAACACTGAAAATGAGATATTGACAGTATTACCTGAAGTGTTTATTCATAACACCATTATCTTTATTGAGAAATAGCTATAGTATGCCTTTCTCAAAAAAATTTGAGACCACACAAATGAAAATATAATAAAAGGAATAGACATAGAGAAGTTGAAGAGTTGATTGCAATGCTGATAAAGGATAGATGTAATTGTGTGCAAAGTTTTTCACAGTAATAAATTATATAACTCTTAAGGATCAATAAAACTGACATGGTCCCTTTTTTTCCTGAACTAAATTCCTTTAATAAAAGTTCAGTTGGCCCAGCATTAAGAAACAACAGGTCAGCCCATTTTTAAAGGGCTGAGGTGATGTGAGCTAAGTGTATAGCCTTCTGGTGAGCCATCTTGATGCAGAGACAGTGTAGAATAGTGGAGGAGCAGATGGCTCTTAGAGTCTCTGAAAATAATTTTTCTTGATATAGCTTTGTGATTGGCTGACTACTGCCATCATCTGAGTAATTAGACGATTTCACATTCTATACTGTTGGTTAAGGTCAGGCATACTTAGGAAATCAGAAAAGCAACTTGTACAATTGTAATTTTATTTCTTAAATTGAAAAATGTTATAGTCATTTTCACCCTGGTTGAATATTTTTTAATAGAAAATTAGCTATCAAGTTTTTTATTTTTAAAATTTTTTTGTTACTAGGGATTGAATTCAAGAGTGCTTAACCACTAAGCCACATCTAGAGCCCAGTTTTTATTTTTCATTTTGAGACATGATGTCACTAAGTTGCTTAGGGCCTCAAATTGTTGAGGCTAGCTTTGAACTTGTGATCCTCCTGCCTCGGCTTACCAAGCCATTACAAACAAATTTTCATGGCAGATTGGAGGGTGAAGAATGCTGCTCTGTGTGCAAAAGGATTTACTGCTGACCCACTCTCTTTTCACCTTGTAACCATCCCTACATATTTGAATCTTGCAGTCTTTAATTGTTAAGTTCAATAGTTAGTGAAGATTAAGTGTGGATGTGTAAAACATGTATCCTTATATTCATATCCAATATTATTATAATGATTATGTTTATAGAGACACTGAAAGTATTTATAAACCACTAATCTTGATGGCTTGGCTCATTCTGCTAAGTTAAATTTCTGTGTAACAATTAACAAGAATATCCATTTGAAATAAAGTTAAAGGATTAATCAGAGTGAAATAGATTTAATCTAAAATTACTTCTTCCAGGAAGAAAGTTTCAGTCTTAGGCTTGATTAAATGATTATTTGATTTGGAAGATTTGAAGGTTATTGGGAATGATAAGCACTAAGGATAAAAATGTACTGAATTTCTAGTTAATGTTCAGTCTCAAGTATTTAGCAGAGGATTTGGATCACTATATGTTCTTCTTAACTAAATGTAGTATGAAAAAGAGAAAAGTAAATACAAGTGATAGGTTAATAGTTCTTTTTAAGTAATATGTATTAATTATCTGTTAGTTCAAATTATAATTTAAAAAATGGAGTCAATGATTCGTATTTGAGAAATTCCCCTGACAGTCCTAAGAAAAGGAAAAATGACCCTGTGTGTTTGCATGTGCACGTTTCTCCTCTCTTCAACCATGGTAGTGTATCCATCACAGGTTGTAAATTCAGAGATTGGGAATTTGTGTCAGACCTTAAGGGAACTTAATATTTGGAGTCATGTTGTGTGACTCTTTTCTTGTGATCCAAATTTAATTCTGGTGACAAATTCCATGTCTACTTTTTCTCAGCTGAATTTGTGCATATACTTGTGACCAAGATGCATAGCACTATATTTTAAAATCTGAATTATCAACTATTAAATCACAAATTATTAGGGGCAGTACTTTAAAATGCAAAGTATCTAATATAATTTCACACAAAAAAAATCAAGTTGTAACTAGTGGTCTTATTTTTGATCCAGAAAATATTGTCAGTTGCTTTTATTAATGCTAAAAAATATTTTTTTCCTTATGTCTCTTCTTCTGAGTGATCTGGTTTCAACAGTAGATTTGGGAACTTTTCAAGTTGATTCTTCGTGCTCACTGGTATTCACACTGGGCTTCCCTGTCCATTTCACTCTTTTTCTCTCATCTCAAACCTCTAATAACTTACTACTCCCTCCCCATATTACAGCCCATAATCTTATATCCTTCTTTATTCTGTATTAAAACAATCAGAAGGGAATGTATGCGAACTTCCACCATCACACCTATCTACCATCAGCCTTTGAGTTCATATATTCTGTGTTCTTATCATTTCCACAGATGGCAGTAAGCTCTTTCCGCTATGCCAGATTCCAGTTCCTCTCATCTAGTTCATTATATAATCCTAGCAGTTCTCCCCTCTCCTCCATTAATAGTTTTTCTTTCTATAAGATTATATTGATCAGCCCATAAACATCAATTATTTTCATATCTCTAAAAAAATTCTCTTGATCCTTCTTTCTCTGTCTGCCCTGCTCAACTTCTTTGCTTTTCTTTGTAGAAAACATTTGGAAATATTGTCTGTATTTCTTGTCTCTAATCCTGCTTTTCTTTCTTTTTCTCCTGTTCCCATCAGACTAGAACCCACCACAACTCCGGCAGAACTGCTTTGGCATGCTCACCTCTGCCCGCCACATGCAAATCTGACATTGTGCTGTCCTCTTGCTCATCATGTCAGCAGCATTTGATGCAGATGAAAAAGCTCTTCTCCACAGTGTGCTCTTTTCTCTTCATTTTTAGGACATGGCACAGTCTCCTTTTCTTGTTCTTCTCTCCCTGATCTCTTGATTCTTGGGTACTGCAGGGCTCCGTTGGTGATGTTTGTTTCTTCTCTACCTATATTTACTACCTGATGATCCTGCCAGTTTGGGGTTTTAATACACCTTATATTTCCAGTCCAGTCTTTCCTCCAAAATGCCAGACTGTATATCCAATTGTCCACTCTATATCCTCTCAAAGACATCTAATAGACATCTCAAAATGTACATAGCATGTCCAAAACAGAGCTTCACCTTCCTCCCCAAACCTGCTGTTCCCACAGCCTTCCAAGTCTCAGCTCATGACAGTTCCTTACTTGCAGTGGCTCATATCAAAACCCAAGCATTATCTTTCACTTTTTTCAAGTCAACCTACCCATTAGGTCACATTGACTTCAGCCAGTGTTATTCTGGAGTTTTAGTTCCTTGACTGTTATTTTGAAATTATAAAACTTGGAAACAAGCATATAAATATTTGTGTAAGTATAAAATGTTTATACTGTTGCATGCAGTATTCCAATTCCTAATTTGATACATTTACAAGTAAATGATTTGAGATCATTACTCATTTTTACATTCTGACTAGCCCTTCAATTTGATTATCTGAGTAATTTTGTGAGTTTGAAAAGACCATTCCAAACCATTACTTGACCAGTACTGTTACTGGAATCCCAGCCCAGAAGTTTTGTCTCCAGAGGTCCCAGCAGAGATAAGAAGGTCTCTTGTCTTAGCCCCAGAAATAATCCAGATAGCAAAGACGTGCATGGTAAGGAAACAGGAAAGAAATTTTTTTTAGCCTCGCCAATCCTGGGAAGATGGACCAGCATCCTAAGTACTGTTTTAGGAGTACTAACAATAGCTCCAGGATTATACAGGAGAAGAACAAAGGCACAGGCAAAGAAGTTTGTGTAGTTAAGCAATCTTGGGTAAATGAGGATCTAGTTGATCATTATTTCAGATCCAGTCATGCAGAGACCTGCTGGCCACAGGGAAGTCAGTACACTTGGGGGCAGTTTCAATTTCTGTCATGGGGTGTTTGCCTGCATTGTTCACTGTTCCTAGAATTTGGTATAAGCTGGGAAAGGAGAAATAACTCCAAGAGAATAGATCAGAGAAACAAAGCGGGTGAGTTAAGGCAATGACTGGGCCTTCTTCAAACCCAAGGAGCCCTTGTTATAGTATCTTCGACATCACTAAAACATCTACATGCTGTTTAGGGGAAGAAAAACGTCTTTACCCTCTTAGATTTTGGAACTGGAACCTGCTGATTAAACTGACAAATGACAGATTAACAGAAGAAAAGGTTTATTTCATATGTACATGAGATGGAGGATTCACAGAAAAGAAGTAAAAGCCCTAAAGAAGTGATAATAACCCTTTCATTAAAATTTGGTAAAATACTATTTTAACAAAGGGCTGTAAAGTGGGAAAAGAGACTAGACAAGGAAAAAGGTGTTAAGTGGGGGAGGAGAATACATTGTGGGAAGAAAATGTATGTATGCTTAATAGATTATTTGATAAAATTCTTTATGCAGACTCAGGTATTCTCAGGTGATAGCAGTTATCTTTAGAGTTAGTCTCCTAGGGTATAGGGGAGGAGCACATGTCCACATATGGAAATTTGCCTTACAGATGTAAATTTTCTTCACAAAAGTGACATTTGTATCCTGTTTTTTGGGGGGGAGGGGATGGAGAGCTTCTGTTATGTTTGATGTTTCTTAATCACCTTCAATTCAAAATCCCTATGCCAAAGTGGCATATTTTGGGGATGAAATATTCTGATCTTCATTATTTAGATGAGATAAAAAATTAGTTTAAATTTGTTGTTTTGCATTTTCATTATTAAAAAATAGGAAAGGTGGAATTGCTGTGGGAGTTTTATTTTGGACATAACTGCTTTTTATAATAGTACTGTTTTAATCCTCAATGTTTACCTAATTTTTTAAAATTCAGAATTATTTTGGGTAAAGCAAAAAATTATTTAGAATATAATGCCAAAAGCAATTGTGTTATGAAGTTGATTACTTAGACAATTAATGGAAGCATAATAAAGATTTAGTACAGAACTTTTGAATAAATAATCAGTATTTGTCTTGGATTGGGAAATGTAAGAGATTGCCACATCATTTGCGTGTAGCAAATCAGAGGTATTAGTGGAATTTTCACCAAGTAAAGTATCCTAAAAATCTTGTTTTACGTTCATGCTATAGGCCTGTTGAATAAATAATCCATATTTGTTCTGAATGGGAAATGTAATAGAACTTTTCCTTCAACCAGCTGCAAAGGTCTCATGGTTTGATAGACCATGATCTCTTCTTAAATGTTGGGGACCCCATTCTAATGTGTCCGAGGCTCCAATATTGGGTTACACAAGTTATTCTTGATGTCTATTTCAAAAGGTGATTTTAGCTATATCAGTAATGTATGAATGCATTTTTCTATAAAAATCACACTATTACAGATAAGATTAAAGTTCCTTTTACACCTTTCCAATTGCCCACTTAGGTCATTTGTCCCCTACGTTATAAGAGGTAACTATTTGAATTTGGTATATATAATTCCAGATTGCTCTTGATGCTATAAATATATATTATTGTGCATATATGCTTTTTCCTAAATTATGACATATTATCCTTATTATTCTGTAACTTATTTTTGTATTTAGTAGTTTGTAATTCATCCACGTAAGTCTCTATGTAGATCTACATCATTCCATCAAACTCTGCATATTATTTATACTACAAAGCAACTTATTACTCTATTGGTGTATTTGTTTCCATTTTAAAAATAACTAGGAATAGCTTATATGAACGTTCTTAAACGTGTTTTCATATGTACATGTGCAAGTGTTCTTCTAGAGTAAAAACTGAGCACTTGTGCATTGTTTGAATAGATAATATTAAAATATTCTTCTGAGCAGCATTTTATCATATAAATTAATTCTTTAAGTTAAGACCTGAATATTGAATTTTCATTTCAGAAGCAAAGGTTTGTTTTCAAGCAGATCCTTGACCCCACTTTTTAAAGTCCTGGACCTAAAAATAGAATAGCCATTATTTTTAGTACAGTGAGTTTTCTGAGGAAGAAAATTGTGGAATAAGACCAAATCAGATGGGATGGTAAGATATTGAATAACCTGACTACAGTCTCAGCAGAAAGCAGAAGATTCCTGAAGAGTAAAGTATGGGTTAATAATTTTATTAAAAGGTAAAATCTTGACTTTCCAAAGAAATGAACATGAACATGTTAAAAGTTTATTTCACTCTCATGAGAGAGAATCAAGAAGAAGTCAAAGCACAAATTTATATGGACTCAAGGAATACTGAGATGAATTTCACAAAGAAATGAAATTGGTTTTTCGGGGCTGGGATTGGCGGCCCACTGGTAGAGTGCTTGCCTCGCATGCATGAGGCACTGGGTTCGATCCTCAGCACCACATAAAAATAAATAAAATAAAAATAAAGATAAAAAAAAGAAAGAAATTCGTTTTTCTAATTAAAATGTTACCATGCAGAAAAAAAAAATCCATGTATTAATTACCTGTAATTTAGAGGGTCCCAAAATAGCTCAAAGACAATGTACTAGGCCAGAATCTGAGAAGCCAGTAGAGTGTGCTGTAGATGATGGACAGCTTTTCATTCATAAATTTCTTCCTATACTATGAGTAAAAAGTTGCTAAAAACAATAGTAGGTCTGGCTGACCAGCAGGTAGATAACTTAGACTTTGGCAGCCAGGCTCAATGCAGAACCTTCAGAGATGATCACTTAAAAAATAGGCTTTGAAAGTTGTCCATATTCAGCCTCATTCAGATGATTGATTCAGTTTCACATACACAGGGACTTGGGCCTTTTTTGCTGTGCCTAAAAATTCTAGTTTTACCTTGAGCTCTACCACTTCAACAGGTAACCTTGAACAAGTTAGCTAACCTCTCTGATACTCAGTTTCTTCACTACCATACCAGCACTGCGAATTTGTCCAAAGGAAATAAAGCCAAAATGTGCAAGAGAGATTTACACTCCTATGCAGCATTATTCACATTGCCAAGATGTAGAATCAACCCGAGTCTGTCAATGAATGAATCAATGAAGAAAATATACAATGAAATTCCATATATTTCATTCTAATATACAATGGAATACTGCATATTTCAAATTGAGTACAGCCTTTAAACAGAAGGAAATCCCATCATCTGCAGCAACACAGATAAACCTGGAGGATGTTATATTAAAGGAAATAAGCCAGGTACAGAAAGACAGATACTACATAATGTCACTTTAAGTTAGAAGAGAAGAAATAACAGGTAGAAAGTAGACATAAATGAAGGACAAGGAAAAAAAGTTTTTAATTCAGAAGTTCCATATACTTTTCCAGACATGTTACTCTCTCAGTCTCTACTGTAGGCCTGTTACTCCCCAAATTCCTGGGCAATCTGTAAATCTACCTGTGTACATTACTTAATGCCACCCCTCCAATAAATAGATTAAGAATAATACAATATCTTGAGGAACCTATAATTTAGGGGACTGTCCAATGCTATTTGTTGATCAGAGCTGAAGATCGTGTCAGCCTAAGAATCCAGAGACTGACCAGTCAACCACAAACCATCTTAAGATCACTGGACTGTTACCATTCCTATATACTTTTCAGTCCCCACCGTTCACCAAGTTTCCTATAAAAGAAGAGCTGGGAACTCCCAAAGCGCATTTCTTACTCTCAAGATCGCATGCATTTTCCCTTGAATGCATACTCCTTGCTTTACCCCCAAAGGCCTCTCTCTCTTGAGATTGCCTCCACTGTCCTTTGAATATGTTTTTCCTTTCCTAAATAAACCTCTGTCTATACCTCTGACTAGCACATGTGGAGATACTTTTCTGTCACATATGCCAAGAACCCTGCTGGCCTGAGTTAAGTGCCTCCTCCTCTCTGGGAACTTCTCAGACCCTTCTTAGGAGACAGCTTCTATGTGGAATCTAAAAACATTGAACTCAGAAGCAGAGTCAAGTAGTAGTTACCAGTGGCTGGGAGTGGAGTGGTGGTTGGGGAAATATTGGTAAAGAATATAAAATTTCAGTTAGGAGAAATAGATTTAAGAGCTCTATTGTACAACATGGTGACTATAGATAATTAACAATGTATTATACACTTGATATTTGCTGGGAGTAGATTTTATGTGTTCAGGTCACACACAAAAAATATATGTGAGGTAATGCATATGTTTAGTTCATGTTAACCATTTTACAGTGTATACATATATCAAAACATCATGCTATATATCATAATACATATATTATGCAAGTACATAATATGTATAGATTTTATAATATATGCATTTTTAAAAATATTTCTTAGTTGTCAATGGACCTTTTTTTTTTTTGTATTTATATGAGTGCTAAGAATTGAACTCAGTGCCTCACACATGCTAGGAAAGTGCTCTACCACTGAGCCACAACCCCAGCCCCAATATATGCATTTTTTGTCAATTAAAATAAAAATAAAAGATGAACTTTGTCATGAAAAAAAGTTAAAGTGAGAATAATACTATTTTGTTAAGATGAAGCAGAGTCATCACTGTCTTATGGTGAGGATTAAATGGTCTCTAAATATAACTAAAACATGGAAGATAGAAGGAGCTCGATAAATGTAGTCCGTAGTGTTACCAGGTACTTCTCAGGGAAAAGCCTTTACATGATAGTGCTTACCACTACTATACTTTATATTTCCTAATTGTTTTCTTTTTAAAGCTGTTGCTTGACTTTATAGTATTAGTTCCAAAACAGTATGACATTTTTGGTTTTATTCAGTCACGTGTCCCCTGCAATAATGCTTATTACACATTTACTGCTCAGCAAATACTTGTTTAATGCATGGAGCAAATGCCTTCTATCTTCCTGTCTACCCACTAAGAATTCCTCAGAATCTATTCTGAGGCTTTCCTCAGCTATAGCCAGCACACATGCCATGAAAGCTAGGGGAAGAGAAAGTGGTGAGGGAAGAGCTGTTGGGAAAGCAGAAGGGCAGGATTGTACTGAGATGTTAACAGAATGGAGATATGGAGTAGCAGGAAGGAGAGGAACAGGAGAGGATGGAGAGAAAGCCACAATCTGTTGCGACATGATTGTGGCATTAAGTTTCTGGATGTTTTTATTCTGTGAATAAAGTGACATAAATATCTTTTCCAATTCATTATACTTTTAGAAATTAAAGATAGTTTAGTTCGGCTCTTCACATACACAGCGTTTAGTAGATAAGAAATAGGTTTAGAGAAGTAAAGTGACCAGTTCAAAAGGTTCCAATGAATCTCCTTGTAGAACTAGGACTCCATACTCTGACTTGAATCTTATATAAATGTTTTTTGTAATATATACTTTAGTTTATCACATATACAAAATGTTGAGTTAATGTACTACACATTTGCATTTTCACAAATAAACTTTGTTTTTTCTTTCTCAATAGGTAGAAAACAGACCAAAGTATTATGGAAGAGAGTAAGTATGGATTACCAGAATACATTTTATAGATTGACATATGTAAGAGACAAGAAAATGATGCTTTTAGTAAAAATAAAAGCAGAATAAAGGAAGTATTCAATCTTGGTCAAGTTAGATTTTCTTTTTTCTGATTATAGGTGTAATTATTCTAATTGGTGAAAAATATTTTTTAAAAGGCCAGTAAAAGAAGAAAATAGCATGGGAAAATGTACATGCAATAATGTTAAAGATATAAGCCACATGAGTAAATAATTCTAGAGATATATGAGGAAATGTATATATTTGTATGTGTATTTTGTATATATTAGATACATATACACACATACATATGGAGGAATGTAGGGATTTATTTTATATTTCTACCTTTCTTCCCCAAATTTTCTGTAAGCAGTGTACATTCTCTTTATTATCAGGGGGAAAAAAAGAAAAAAGCAAATCGTAGCTACCCAGAAACAGTGATTGTTAAGAATTTAAATTATTAGGTAGGATGTGGTAGCACATGCCTGTAATCTCAGCTATCTGGGAGGCTGAAGCAGGAGAATCACAAATTTGAGGCCAGCCTCATCTACAGCTTACGGAGACATGTCTCAAAAAATAAAAGGGCTGTGGATATAGCTTTGTGGTAGAGTACTCCTCAGGTCAATTCCCAATACCAAAAACAAACAAACAAAAAACAACAACACAGAAGTAGTATTACCTATTTCAAGAAATACAGCACTTTGGAGAAAAAAATAAAATCACATTTTCACCATTTTCCCAATAAAATCATTTTTTTCATAACTTTATTGTATCAGATAAATAGCCATGTATTTCCCAGATATTTTTAAATTATTTAAAATTCTAGGTACATTTTCTAGACTCTTGTGAATGGATCACAGACACCTACCTACCTGTGACACCTACCTACCTAGGCCGAGGGTGATTCCAAAGTTGAGAACTACTGGTATTCTTTACAATAATATCATAATTTGTATAGTCATTCTTCTGCTTTGGGCAATGAAGATGTTTTTAAACTCTATAGATTGAATATCCCTCATAAGAAAAGCTTTGGATCCAAAGTGTATCCAATTTCAGAGGATTTTGGATATTTGGGTTGGGGATGCTATTAAAAGTAATATCATAAGAAACGGTGCATAAAGTATTTTTGATAGAAATATTGGGTCAGCTGATAAGAATAATTTTAAAGTTCTTTACATTTTATTGTCAATTTTTATTCCAAAATTTGTTTCCTTGAGTTTGACTTTTTTAAGGTACTTGAGTTTGTTTTTTGTTAAACACATAGATGCTACATTTTACTAATCGTATTAATTGATGTCATTTAAACTCACAGTGTATATGAGCAGGGTAATCTAAAGGTACGCAATACTGCAAGGGATAGATTACCATCATCTTGCCTTCAGCAAATTCAAAGTGTTAGCATATGAACCTAGTTCTGGAAAATTGAAAAATTTATGGAGATGAAAACTTCACACGCCCATTGTAAACCAAGCTGCTCTGATTGTCTTGATTTGAACACATCTAACATGAACTATTTTAAGACTATTTAAGAGAAATAGAGCCATGCCCATGAGAAAAAACCAAGATTGCCACTTAACCCTAGTAAAGTTCCTCAGTTATTAAGGTACCATTTCAGGGTCTTTATAATTTATTATTCCAAATTCAAATAGTTATTGTCTCTTTTGTGCCAATGGAAGCTCCAGTTTCTTTTGAGCAATGAATCTGTCCCTCTACTCTCTAGGCCTATGAAATAGACTAACAAACAATAGGAAGATTGACAGGAGAAAAGTGTACAGATTTGTTGACTTTTGATATAGTGCACCCAGGGCCATCACAGGAAAAATAAAATGAATACCCAGTGAGACCGAGAGCTTATGTACTATCCTAATACGACAAAGGGAGGGAAGATGTAGGCCATTTACTCTCAGGGGAGAGTAAATGATTTTTAGGAAATAAAAGTAGTCCCTGAGAAGAATAAATAAGAGACATGCTAGTTACTGACAAAGATTTTCTTGGTGTGATGTCAACTTTAGTTTCCTCTCCTGTGATAAGAATCAGTCTTTCCTGGATGATGAAATTCCTGGGGAGGGAATTGATGGCAATTGAGTTACTTTTGGAGAATCTGTCTTTAGGTAGGTAAGAGGAGTTCAGAGGAATATTTTTCCTGCATTTGCTATTTTTTTAAAATGCCTTCAGCTCAAAATAATATGCTTTAAAAAACATATTTGGGAGTGACATTTCCTGAATTTCTTCATTATTTTTGAGTTACTAAAAATACATATGTAAAAGTTCTTTTTAAATTGTGAATCATCATACAAGTGTAAGGTGACTTTAAATTTTTAATAAGTTGTCATCACTGACATTTTTCTTGTTTAATCTTTTATGTCAAATTATTATAGATGAATTTACTATATGTGTAAAGAATGTGTTTTTATGTTTATTATTCCTTCTTTTTTTTCTTTGTTAATCAGAAATAAGATTTTGACAGGAAGTGAAAGCAAGTACTGTAGTTGTTTGTGGTTTGAGTATTCAATAATGCAGATTATGCACATTATTGGACGATCATGCCAATTAAGGACAACTGGAAAATTGTCCTTAAGGGTCCTGGAAAATTGCCAGCATAGACTCTAAGCCAAATTTTTAGAGCAACTAAAAATTTGAAAATCACTTTTCACCAGTGAAAAGAAAGGAAAGGAAACACATTTCTGTGTATTTTTTAGGAAATCCATTATGGTCAAATGGCTACATAAGTAAGGACTGTTCTTTTGAGAGAGGTGGTTGATTTTCCTTAGATGGATGTGAATTTTGATTTTGTGGTTGGTGACCAGATTCCATAGCTGCTTTGATGCAGTTCTTATCACACAGAGAAGCTGGCCAGAGGCCAGGTCGAGGGAAACACAAGCATAGTTAAACCCAAGCTCTTTCCTTCAATTATGTGACAGTAGTTTGTCTAGAGAAAAGGAAGGAGGAGTGCTTTATTGATGAAATGTAGAAAGCATGCAGTTTCTGAATTGACTTTGTTTCTCAGGTTTCACGGCATGATCTCCAGAGAAGCAGCTGACCAGCTCTTGAGTGTGGCTGAGGGGAGCTACCTCATTCGGGAGAGTCAGCGGCAACCAGGAACCTACACTTTGGCTTTAAGGTTGGTCCCAGACCTGCAATTATAACTGTGCTTCATTTAAATCCTCTTAATAGGGGGCTTTAAAATTTAAAAGCATCCAGCATGTAATTGAATTGGTTCTTGTTTTCTTTGGACCTAATTACCATTTTAATAGCTTTGAGACCCTTTAAAAATTCCTTATGAATGGTGGTACTCAGTAATTAAGAATTTAAAAACTTTAAATGCATTTTTGTTGTAGCTCCTTCCTTCCATTCCAACTTATCCTTTCTCTCCTGTCTGTCTTGCTGTGTTAGTTTCCATCTATTTCTTGAAAGAGGAAAGAGACTAAAAGAAAGTTCTTTGTAATTCATAAAGCTAAAGCCAATGTCATTTCTCTTAGTTGGATCTTAGTTGAAATAGCTTTTCTTGGGAGCTCTTGGCCCTTTCCTATCAACTGAACTTTGCCTAGTGTTTTGGCTGTTCTTAGCTTATAGTTGTGCCCAGAAACACAAAGAAACATGCCTAGAAATATGATATTAGTTCTTTGGCAATTAGGGAAATGCAAATCAAAACTACACTGAAATTTTATCTCACTCCAATCAGAATGGTAGTCATCAAGAACACAAACAATACTAAATGCTGCAGAGGATGTGGAGAAAAAGGAACACTTTTACACTATTGGAGGGGTTATAAATTAGTACAACCACTATGGAAATCAGTATGGAGGTTCCTCAAAAGACTAAGTATGGAACTACCATATGACCCAGTTATACCACTCCTTGGTATTTATTCTAAAGAATTAAAATCAGCATACTGTAGCGATACATGCATACCCATGTTTATAGCAGCACAATTCACAGACAAGCCAAATGATGGAACCAGCCTTGGTGTCCACCAATGGGTGAATAGATAAAGAATATGTGGTATATATACACAACGGAGTTTTATTTGCCAGAAAGAAGAATGAAATTTTGTCATTTGCAGGAAAATGGATGAAACTTGAGAACATTATATTAAAGTGAAATAAACCAAACTCAAAAAGTCAAAGGTTATATGTTTTCTCTTCTATGTGGAAGGCTAAAGAAGAAAAAGGAAAAGAAAGGTGGGTGGTGGGGAATCATGGAAATTGAGGGGAAATCAGTAGAGTAGAAGAAAGAGACCAGAAGGAGGGAGGAGGGAAGAGCACAGGGAAATAATGGGGAATAATATTACCAAACTGTATTGTTAAATCATGTATATATACAAATAAGTAACAATGAATGCCACCATTATGTACGACTATAATGCACTAATTAAAAAGTATGAAAAAAAAAAAGAAATGATGTTAGTGCTTATGGCCAACATGTGCTAACTCCTTCTCCAACCCCTTATGCCTTTGAGTGAGCAGGGATGTCATTCCTGTCCACAAGATTTAATATTAATTTTTCTGATAATTAGAATGATATAATTCATCATTATTTCATACCAAACTTTGAATATGTTGCATCCTGGGAGAATAGAGCTTGTCACAGTAGTTTATGAAAATTTTCTTTTTATAGGAAGTTATCAAGTATAAATCCTCCTTCAAACCATTTTGTTTTGAGGTTTAGATTGTGGTAGACAGGGGAAACCATCTATTCTGGCAATATAAGTACCTGTTCATTTTATTGCTGAACTAGAAGACTGATTTGAGGCAAATCACAGAATTTCTTCTTGATTTCTTTATTCTTTACTCCTAACATTTTGTGCTAAAATTCTGCACCACTGCACTTTCAAATAATCTGGTCATCTGATTATCTGGGACAAATAAGTCTTGATGTAAAGACTAGAGATCCAGGGTAAGGAAGAAGGAGGTGAGTAAATAGGAGACAGAAATGTGCACAATGTTCTCTTCCTTTCCTATTTGTTGCCATTTTCTCTACCTTTGTCCAAGATTATGTAGAAATTATAAAACATTAATTTGAACTCAGTTTTGCCTCATGGAAAGTTCGAGTACTTCCCATTGCACCATATTGGCTCTCATCCTGTAACAACTGCCATGTGGTTTTCACTGGCTGACATTAGCAAATATTTGAAAGCCAAGGATTTATTTTGGAGTGAAATTGCTCCCAGACCTTCCATGATCTTCCTCTTGCTCACCCTCTTAACCTCTTTCAATCTACTAATGACCCTAAGTTTATCATCACTTCCCATTCACATGGCCCCACAAATCTTAGAATAAAAATTAGAGAATAGGTGAACATTAGATGGATGAGAGTGTTAATTCATAGTGCCGGGGTGATATAAATTATTACCTTCTGTTATAATTGAAAATCACTATATTATTTGTAAAAGGAGATTTCCTTTTGTTATTGAAAATCACCACAAGATGTTATTTGCAAAAGGAGCTATCATGAGGGTAGGAAGAATTTGTGAGTGTGCATTGTGAGTTATATATGTGCTGAAATGTGATTGATACTTCCCTTGTTTTAAACTAGATGTATACCCGGGAAGTGTGTATGTATTATTCTTATGTGATACTCCACTTCAGTTGATGAGTCTCCCAATTTACTTCAGTTTGTTTTGTTTTTAACATTATGAGGGATCCATTTGCGGGTAACAGTTTGTCTAATTTATAGCCAACAGTGTTCATTATGCATTTGCTCTAAAACCAGAAATGTCTTGAACTCTGGGTTCTCAATGGGCTCCTCAACAGCAACATGTCTGAAGCTGAACTCAGCATGTGTCCTTCCAAATGTGCTGTAGCCACAATAGCCATATTCCCTTTATTAGCTGGTGACTCTGTTATTCAGTCTATTCCACAAGACAAAAACCAAAAAATTGTTTTTCTTTTTTCTCTTGGTACTATTCATTTAGAGGCCCTAACCTTACAATATACTACACACTGTATCCCATATCAAATATGTATTTTTTGCTGTTAAATTATATAAAGGTGTTTTAAAAATATAAGTTGCCTTTGAAATTAACTTTGGTTTTGTGTTTTCCTTTTGTGTCCTGAAGCCAGACCTTTCTTTTCAATTTTATACCTTTTCATAGACCTTGAAAACCCTAGGTACTGTGTCTGTATTATCTAATAGTTAACTTTTTGTTTTTGCTCATCTTACACAGCCACACCCAATATCCCACACATCCAGCTCTTAAGTATTACTAAAAATCCCCACCCCCTTTTTTTAACTCTAAGTTACTTGCTGGACAGTTCAATATCTGCCAGAGAAATTTCCTTGTGGCCAGCTTTGACCTTTCTCTAGTGTCTTCCACAGTATCATAAATAATCATCTTAATATCTTTTGTAGATAACAGATGCAGTGGTGTGCACCTGTAGTCCCAGCTATTGGGGAGGCAAAGGCAGGAGGATCACTTGAGGCAGAGTTCAAGGCCAGCTGGAGCAACATAGCAGGACCTGTCTCAAACAAAAACCAAAACAACAAAAGAAAGGGGGGGGGGGAACCACCTAAAATCAAATGCAGTGATTAGCAAAGTTGTAGGGGTGAGTAGGGTACAAGGTTTCAAAGAACCCACCTCCCTCTCTCATTGGCATCTGTGAAGTACTTAGGGGAGTGTATAGTATATATGTGCTGTCACTGTGCCAGTTTTCTGAAGTCAGAAAAAAATGTTCTCACCAAATGTCCTGGCAGGTTCACTATAGGTGAGATCTTTCTTTCCTCTTTAGCTGTGTCTTCACCCACACCTCATTTTGACCTGAATTTTAGACCAGGCCTCATCTGGCTTTTCTGCCTCTGCTCACATAGATTCCTTGATTCAGGAAAAAAGTTGCTCAGTGAAACTTTGTTGTAGAGGGGAGCTTATCAGTAGACCCCTGCATATTCCAAGTGGTCAGGCAAAGAGAAGGTGATAGCCTAGGCACTTGGCGATGATTCATGAGTTTCAGAGGGACTTGAGATTTTCTCTCTATTGATTACAACATTTGGATTAGCTGAAGGAGATTTCATGACAAATATCATTTATTAGTAATATCATTTAAGAAGTTGATTGAAAGAATGTTTCCTATGGTTTTCATAGCTTTAGAACTAGTTTTTCAAAAGAACATTTTATGAGCTACTATATATTTATTCTTGCTAGCATAAAAAATTGTTAACTTCAGTTTGAACAGTTTTCTTTTGATCTTTCTTCCAGTTCACAAGTTCTTTCTTTTGGTATTTCTTTTTCTATTTCTTTCCTCCCCTTCCCTCCCCTCTCTCCCTCCATCCTTCCCTCCCTTCCTTCCTTCTTCCCTTTTCAGTGCTGAGGTTTGAACCCAGGACCTTACACATACCAGGTATACACTTCTACCACTGAATTACATCTTTAGTCCTCTACTATTTTTGACCTGCTTTTTAAACCCATCCATTGAGTTCTTAATTTCAGATATTGTGTTATTGTTTAGATCCAGAATTTTCATTTGCTCTTAGAAATAGTGAAATAAGGAGGGAACAAGATTTGTGGAGACATGATTTGAGTGTGATCACATGAAATGACCTTTTAAATATGTGGCATTTATTTTCTCATTGCTACCACTGTACCTGATAAAAATCTAAACAATTTCTGGGTAGATGTGTGCTCACAATCTATGCAGAGATAGTTTTCACTGTTTTTATCTGAAAATTGCACGCTTTTCTTTTAATTACCGTGATTGCAAGAAGGTCTTGACTAACTCAACACTTTTGTTAGTGACATTACCCTTTCCTCTTTAAATAACAGTAGTACATAGGTGAGATTATAGCTATACATTGGGTTCTTACTGTTGTTCCTCCTAAGTCATCCATTCAATATAGACACACTTGACTGGACTCTGTCCAAGAGTTTTCTTGGAAATATAAAAAAAATCATTGTTACACATTTGATATGTTATTGGGCTCTCTGTCAACATTGTTTCCCTTTGATATAAGATATCCCTTTTTCATAGTTGCTTGAGGAGTTAAGTTTGTTCATTTTTACTAATAAGAAAAAATCTTAACTATATATTTTATAAAAACTAGGGAAAATGCAAGAGGAAGAAACATTTACAACAATGCCTCTTAAGCAGAAACTCAATGTAATGTATAATTGAAAGAGAAGAGGAAGATTAGAAAGAATAAGAAATTGAGATTTTTAAAAATTATCACAGAATAATTACAGTTACTTACTCTCACTGTTGGGACTTTGGAAATGAAATTGTAGTTTAGATTTTAGAGTATGACAAACTTTTGTTCTGGTTGTCAGACCTTATTATAAATATTTAACTGTTTTAGACTTTAGTTTCTGCTTTACAAAATGATCCAGTGTTTCTCAAAAAAAAAAAAAAAGACTTTTTAAAATCTGTTATCCCACTTTCTAGAATAACATTCTCAGCTGGGTGCAATGGTGCAGGCCAGTAATCCTAGCTACTTGGGAGGCTGAGGCAGGAGAATCTGAAGTTTGAGGCCATCCTGAACAACTTTGTGACACCCTGTCTCAAAATAAAAAGGGATGAGGCTATACCTCACTGGTAGAGTGCCCCTAGGTTCAATGACCAGTACCACAAACTAACAAATCAAAAAATTATGTTTTCTATCAATTGATATGCTTTCAGCTCTAAGTATTATTCAGTACTCAAAATAAGTAGACTCTACTGGCTTAAACACAATTTATTTAAGGAAATACCTCACATAGTGAAAAATTCAGAAATGTAATAGTAGCATAGATGGTCAGTACCCCAGTGATGTCATGAAGGATTTGTGATCTTTCTGTTTCTATTCATGGCCACTCACAGCATCAGCTCCAGTTTGAGGATGGTTTTCCTTGGGGTCCAAAGATAGCTGCCAAGGCAGTCAGAGTTATTATGTGCTTTCTTGTTCATGCCTAGTAAGAAAGAATACAAAGGAGACTTGCCTCCCTTGTGCAAGTATAAATCTTTCCCTTTCCTATTTCTGAGCTAGAACATCTGCAGAGAAATGCATGTAGTGATTGCTCATCTAACTAGCACCTGCTCCCAGAGCTCAGAAATGGGCTCAACCTCTTCTGGAAGAGAAGGCTTTGAGAGCAAAGCTGCATAAGCAAAGTCTGGTTTTCCTGCTTTAAACAAAGAAAGAAGGTTAGAGGAAGCAAGAGGAAATTGGATACCAGTTAAACAGACAAACATGGTCAATGCAGCTTAGTAGGCTATAGTCATTAAGATAGTTTCCTTGTTGGGCAATGAGAATGAACCCTTCAAATCTTCTAGTCCTGGTGAACCTCTTATTGAAAGTACTATATCTAATTGTAGCTTTAGTAAATAGTAAGAAAAATCACATATGAGTTCCAAAGAAAGTTTGTTTTTGTTGTCGTCTTTTTAAGGTACTGGTGATTGAACCCAGGGACACTCTACTACTGAGTTTCATCTCCAGCCTTTTTATTATATTTTTTAAATTTTCCAGTTGAGTCTCACCAAGTTGCCAAGGCAGGTGTATGCCACCATGCCTCACCAAAGACAGTTTTAAAGGAGGCCAGGCACCAAAGTTTTGTAAATTGTATTTTTTTTTTAATATTTTTTTAGTTATAGATGGACACAATGTCTTTATTTTATTGCTTTGTATGTGGTACTGAGGATCGAACCCAGGGCCTCACACATATGAGGCAAGCGCTCTACCACTGAGCTACAATCCCAGCCCCTGTAAATTGTATTTTAATGATGTTCTTTTGCCTATAATATTTTTAAAATTTGACTTAAAATATTATTTTCCAAACTGACTTTAAAATAATTCAATAATTAATGATAATATGGGACAACCCACTTGGTGTTAAGAAGTTTAGCCCATTGAAATCCATAGTAATTTTGACAAATATGTATCTTAAAATACTTATCCCTGATGTCACTAATATGTATCAAGGTCTTTCATGGAAATCAGGGGCTTGGTTGTCATTGTTAAATTGAGGTAGTTAAAATAATTCCCCAGATATCTGAGTCATGGAAAACAGCACCATTTATTGATTATCTGCATTTTGCCCAGTACTATTCAAATAGGTCAAGAAAGAAGACATTTAACCTGGCTCTTTGAGGGAGACTAGAAGTTTACTAGATAGAAGGGTATGATGAAAAATGAGCATTTGGGGAAGAAACAGCTCGGCACTAATTTATAGAAGAGCCTGGAATGTTTGGTGTGTGGCAAGCTGCTAGGAGGTTGGGGGGAAAAGAAATTTGAGAAATAAGTGTACCTGGAAGGCCTTGTATTTTATTCCTAAGAGTTTAGACTTAGCTAGATGTGGTGGCTCATGCCTGTAATCGCAGTGACTCCAGAGGCTGAGGCAGGAGAATTGCAAATTCAAGGTCAGCTTCAAAATATAAAATAACAAGGGCAGAGGATGTGCCTAAATGGTAGAGTGCCTCTGGGTTCAATCCTCAGTACCACCACCACCACCCCCCGCCCCCCCAAAATTTAGACTTTATCTATAGGAAATAAGAGTCACTGAAGCCTTTTAATAGAGGGCAGTGATGATTACATTTACAATTTAGGTCATTTTTTGGAGTAATAAGAATGACAAGTGGAAAGGGTGGTAGTAACTGAGTTTTACCAGAATTTTTATATTTGTTTTTTTCAGTTGAACCTAGGTAATTAATTTGATAAGCAGTTTTCCTTTGGCAATGGAGAACTGATCTTCAAAAAGGTTTCTTGATAGCTTGTAGATTTTAAAGGGCTCACTTTGACAAGAAATGTTAGCTCTAAATTTGGCAACTCTAGAGACGTTTCTGTTAATCTGACTCATTTTAGCTTCTCTAAATTGGGAGAAGAACACAATGACATCTGTGCAAGAATCTTGATAATCCCCAAATCCTGTATCTGGATATTCCAGGACAGATTTGGGCATATTCTTGTGAATGCTTCAAGCCTACAGTACTTGGAACTTTTCTGTTAAATTTATGACTAACATCAAGATAAGAATTATTTGGAAAGTTTTCAAATAATAGAATACAAATGAGAATTTTAAATTTGAGAAAGCATAATGCTTGAACAAATTATATTTCTTTTAAAAATATCATTTCTTATTTGATAACTTCTGAAATGTCATATCCTGTGTCAATCTGAAAATCATTACACAGAACAATATGTTTATCATCATATTTCTTAGATAAAATTATGTATCTTTGGGTGTATGTATAAGTACAGCAGTATCTAAAAGAATGATCACTAAGCTGGGCACAATGGCGAATGCCTGTAATCCTAGAACTTTGGGAGGCTGAGACCAGAGAATTACGAGTTCAAAGCCAGCTTCAGCAACCATGAGGCGCTAAGCAACTCAATGAGACCCTGTCTCTAAATAAAATCCAAAAAATAGGGCTGGGGATGTGGCTCAATGGTTGAGTACCCCTGAGTTTATTCCCCAGTACCAAAAAAAATAAAAAAGAATGATCATCAACATGTTCAGTATTTATCTTTGAGCAGTGAACTTAAAGGTGATTTTCACTTCTTTGTACCTTTTAAATTGCCTGACTTTTTAAAAAAGAATTCTGTATGTCATTTTTTTTTCTTAGTACATATTTATTGAATGAATCTTAGCATGTTAATAAGAGGAAAATGTATTGGTGTGTGGGGTAATATACATAATTATGAAAATAAAGGGTTTAACTATTACATTGGATTCATAAACCAAATTATGAAATTTATTTATTTTTTTACATAGACTTAGCATACATGAAAAATACTTTTAAAAGTGTAAGAGAAATTGTAGAATAAAAAAAGAGTATATTTTGAATGCTTATTTTATAATCAGAGAAAAACGTCACTAGGATTGTTTTATTTTTAGAAGAAAAATGACATTAGTTGTAACATCAGGTCAAAATAAAAGTCAATACTTGCTAAATTTCAAAGGATTTGACTATAAATGGAATGTATCAAGTTACTTAACTAATTGGTCAAAAGAAAGATTGGTCAGCCATAGGGCCAGAGAAAAAGAAGTCAAAGGCCAGTGTTTGAGAATCTACCCAGGGTCTGTGTGGGAGAAGAGTCTTGACCAATACTGGTAAGTGCTGTCTCCAGCATGGAGATGAGTGCCCAGAGCCATGTGGGTCTCACTACCATTACTTGTAATTGCTTGAATTCCTTTTCTGCTGCACTTCTCAGCACTTTAATATTGTTAATAGGACTAAACTCATGTGATTGTGAGACGCTTCTTTCTGGAGTCTCTCAGTGGAACACACTTTGAGAAATGTTCCATTCGTATTTGATTCACCCAGTACCCCTTGGCCTGTACTCCATGCTCTGATTAACCACTGCTCTTGTGATCTGTCTACAGGGAGAGAAAACTTAAAATAGATAAACTGTAAGAGCCTTTGAGTTGTTTTCTCATTTTCAGTTACCAAATTAGTATTAAAGGCTGGGAATAGAAGGGAAAAGAAGGAAGAAAACCTACCAGGTTTCTTCTGTTCAGTACATTCAGATAAGCACAAAGCTCCTATTCTGCTATCCCCACTTTTCTCAGCCCTCTTTTGATCAGTAAACCTAAAAGACTGCTTACTAAAGTATTAAAAACAAAATTTAAGGGATAGTGGCTTAACCAGTTCTTTTTCTTCATGTTTTCTGATTTTTTTTTTTTTTTTTGGATCAAAAAAGATTTGCCTCCTATCCAAAGAGTGTTATGAAACATGTACCTTTGGCAACCAAGCACTGTTTCTATATATTACAAAATTGCAACTTTTTTTCTACCTCTATTTGCAAGCATGACTTTTGCATGTTCTCATATCTTACTTTTTTAAACAGTTTTTTAGTTATAATTAGCATACTAATTCAGCCATTTAAAATGTACAATTAAATGGTTTTTAGTATATTCACAAAATTATGCAACATAATTTTAGAACATTTTATCACCCTAGAAAGAAGCTCTATATCTGTTAGCATTCACTTCTCATTTCTCCTCAGCTCTCCCATCCCTAGGCAACCACTAATCCACTTTCATCTCTATAGATTTATACATCCTGGACATTTCATATAAATGAAATCATGTAACATGTGACCTCTTATAACTGAGGTCTTCCTTTTAGCATGTTTAAAAGGCTTATCCATGCTGTAACACTTATCAGTACTTTTTTTCTTTAGTTAATGAATAATATTAGAAAAAATATTCTAGTGTGTAGCTGTACCACATTTTCTCCATTCATTAGTTGATGGACATTTGAATTATTTGCACTTTTTGACTATTATGAATAATGCTGCTATGAATATGCTGTTATCAATAATGCTATGTTCAAGTTTTTGTGTAGACATATGTTTTTATTTCTCTTGGATAAATAACTAGAAGTGAAATTACTGGGTCATACTTTTATGTAATTTTTAAGTTATCTTTTTGGGCTGGGTTGTAACTCAGTGATAGAACATAAGCTTATCATGCATGAGGCCTTGAGTTGAATCCCTGGCACCAAAAAAAAAAGTGATCTTTTGAGAAACTCTGAAATTGTTTTTGAAAGTGGTTATACTATTAGAGCCCTACAGCGGTGAAGGAAAGTTCCAATTTCCACAGCCTGTCAACATTTGTTATGTCTTTTTGAATATAGAAATCCTGGTGTGAAGTGTTAGCTTCTTGTGGTTTCAATTTGTATTTTATTCTTAAATGACATTTTATTTTTCAAATGTTTATTTTTCAAATGTCTAGTTTTTATTCACTAGTATTCACTAGTATTTACTCACTATTATTCACTAGTTTGTCTATTCAAACTTCAGTTCTCTCTCAAAAGTATGCATACATAGCCAAAGATTTAAAGCAGAAAGTAGAACCAAAAAACAAACAAACAAAAAAAACAAATTTCAAGATATTTTTGTATTTTTAAGGCATGTGTTTTAAGGCAAATTCTATCAACCATTAGACTGTAGATGGAGTTGTTTCAAGTACATTTTGGAGCTAATCAATAGGAACTCTTTAAGATGATCACTCTCTGATGCACTTATCTGCTTTGAGAACTAGAATCTGGCTCGTGTGTTTGCTTTGAAGTGTAGTAGATGTACTAGATTCTGTTTTTAAGATGTTTCTCAGTAACCATATACAACTCCAGAATGTGTTGATAACACATTCTTATTTTTTTATTTTTTTTTATATTTTTTTAGTTGTGGATGGACACAATGTCTTTATTTTATTGCTTTGTATGTGGTGCTGAGGATCGAACCCAGGGCCTCACGCATGCGAGGCAAGCACTCCATCGCTGAGCCACAGCCCCAGCCCCAACACATTCTTATTTTTTAAAAATGATTTGACACACAGACATTTTATTAATGGTATTAACAGTTTTATAAATATAACAATAGCCAACATTTATTAATACTGTTCTAGGCATTATAGTAGATACTAGATGTGAATAGTATTTCCCATCCTTTTTCATATTGTAGGACCTATAGAAAAAGATGCTGTCGGGTGGTACCTGGAGGTAAATGCACATTTGACTGATCATGGCCAGGCCTGGCCTAAGGACTTGGGTCATCTCAGATCCTTCTTAGCTTCCTCAAAGACTGGATAAGTTGGATAGTTTGTCTCTTGTGTCCTGTTTGTGACAGCAGGTTGGGAAACTGAGTTTTATCTACAGAATAAGCCCAAGCAGTAGAAACCAGTATTTTCTGCATTTTACAGATGAGAAAACCAAAACTTAACTTTCTCAAGAACAAAAATCCAAGAAGTAGAGAAATGTAACTTGTTAAAAACAACATTTAAAAATAAAACATGCATTTCTTTTTATAAGTTGACAAGAGGTATGACACAGGAGTAAACCATCAGCTTTTAAATCCATGACATTTTTTTAAGATTAAGATTTTAAAGTTAGCAACACATTACCATTTTTATAAAGCAGAGAAACCTTCATTTAGAGTCTTTAAAAATGAGAATTTTTCCAACTAATTCTCAAGGGTTAATTTTCTACTACATACCAAAATAGAAAGGTCTAATTAAATGTATTTGAAATTTGATAATTTAAACTAAAATTCCATTATATAAGATCACTCTGCGATCATTTGTACTTAACAAAATAAGTAGGGCCTGGGTATGTAGCTTAGTGGTAAAGTGCATGCTTAGTATGCATGAGTCCCTGGGTTTAATCCCCAGCATCAAAAAATAAAATAGTAATCATTCATATTTTGAATAACCAAAACAGCAGTAATTCTCTATTAAAATAGCAATATACGTGCATCCTGTCATTCATTACATCTTTGTTATGATTATGAAAGCAACAGATAGATGTGTGAATAATTTTTCAAATAGGAGGAAAAGTGTATGTGTTGATTGTGTACTTCCCCATCATATCCTTCTATTTCCACTTCCTAGAGATAACGCCACTCAAAATTAACTGCCTGTCTTTCCAGAAATTGATTATGCATAATGTATGTATCTACTTTTATGGCATATATGTATATTTTAAATGATCTTTTTAAAGGAATGGTTAACCATAGCAGCAAAGATGATCTGTAGTCTTGCAGAGGTTTGCTCTATTATCTGCCTGGATGTATAGTTGTGTAACAAACAGCTAATGCCCAACAAAAGTAATCATTACCTTATTTATTTGTTGTTTTGCTGATAATTGGTAGTTTAAGAACATGTTGATTTAGATTCTTTTGAGTTTAGCTTCATTGTCTATGACGGGGGTTGATGCTTGATGATAGAATGGACAACAAGATGATAAAATAAGACTCCTGTATTTTGTAAATGCAGTTATGATTTAATTTATTGTAGCTTTGAGTTCAGAATGCTGATAACATTCTATTACATAATGGATTCCTGTGAGAATTACTAATCTTTACAATTTTGAAAATTTATTATGAAGAAACCATTGCTCTTATATTAGAAAATGAAAAAATGCATTGAAGTAAAAAATGTAATTTTACTAATGATTGAAGAGAACCAGTAATTCTTAATTGAATCTCAAAACGTTAGTTTGACTTTTAAAGTGAACTGGGCTAAAGAGTCCCTGGGTAAAGCCAGAGAATCATAGTGGATACTGGTAAAGGGGCTTTAATATTTTTATAATATTGGAAACTGGCTGAAATTTTTTTTATATTTAAGAAAAGAATCAAAAGGAACTGGGGAAGGATTGTGCTATTAGTAGGCGTTGACGTGTAATGTACTATGTGTTCTTTTGATCCAATAGCTCATGATAGGTTTAGTTGGTTACCATGGTTTCATTTCATTTCCTGCAAACCTTCCTGTGCTATTTGGAATAAGTAGCAAATAACATTCTGTAGAATAAAATGTTTTTCCGCTTCTTTTAGGTAAGACTATGAATCACTTTATGGGAAATTTTCTGGCTATAAAAATAGGTGATAACAAACATGACAGTAGAATTTGGTAGTCCTGCAATGTCAGAAAATTGATATTGATAAAAAGGATAGCAAATTTACTTGAAAACAGAATATTATCAATGCTAAACTTAAAAATGTTGGTATAGGTTGAGTATCCCTTAGCTGAAATGCTTGGGACCAGAAGCATTTTGAATTTCAGTTTTGTTTTAAGGATATTAGAGTTTTTGTATATATATAGTGAAATATCTTTGGGATGAAACCCAAGCCTGAACACAATTCATTTGGTGCATATACCCCTTATATACATAGCCTGAAGGCAATTTTGTTATATATATTACATATATGTTTAGATATAGATATGATGTGTATATATCTGTGTGTATATGTATGTGTGTGTATATCTATATATATGTGTGTGTATATATATATATATATATATATATATATATATATATATATATATATATATATATATGATTTGTGTGTGTGTATGTGTGTGGTGCTAGGGATCAAACCTAAGGCCTCAGGCATGTTGTGCAAGTACTTTACCACTAAGCTAAATCCCTAAACCATTATATTTTAACACACTTGCATTTTGATTATAATTCTGTCAAAACAAATCAAGGGAGAGATTTTTCACTTATGGCAACATTTTTTTTTCAAGATTTCTTTTTTTTTCTTCTCATTTTATTTAACTTTTATAGTACAATTTAGAATCCAGAGTGTAGAGTAACTATAATCACAGGTCTGCATGGGTTAACAAAAATCAAAGGATAGCCTTAAATCTCATACTTTTAGGAAACAGTGTTAATGATCAGAAATAGACTTAGTCAAAGCAAACAGATATAAGACAGGTCTATAAATGACTGTGTGGCCCTTCAGTATCAGATACAATATATAAAAGAGCACTTATTGGTTATCTCTTCAGTAAACCTGCATAAACTTTCATTTTATAAACTTTTACATAACACTTAGACAAGACTTGGACAGTTCTTCTAGATGCATACATATACCTATTCACATATATTTTGGATGTCAAAATATTGTTATAACCTAAATAACAGTTATTTAACCAGTTACAAAGTAATCATTTAAGACTTAAAACAGGTACAAACCCTAATTCCTTTAAGACTTAATTTCCCCAAGTAAGAAAACCTAACAAATACAAGAAAATTATCTGGATAGAAGATGAGTGTTTCAGACTTTACTTCATATCCGTACATTAAAGTTCAAATAACTTTGTGCTAATTATAGCCATTTTAATCACAGATACAAACTTTTGAGATTTACCTTCCACAGACCTTTTGCAACTTACTTTGACATTCACAAATTTATATCTTTAGTTTTATCCTCTTTCATCTTGGACTTTAACCCAAGAATATTACTTTATCAGACAAAATACTTTCTCATCAAGAAACATTTCTTTTACCTCTAATTTTCCAAATTTTCCATACTAAAATATTTCCATACCTATAACTTTATCTTTTTTAGTTTCAGACCCTTTCTTTTTAAAAATTTTTAAAATTTTAATATATGGATATTTTCACATATATATTCCTATATGTGTTTATATACATTCATATATGTATGAATGTACCCTAATGGCAACCAAATTCCTGCTCATGTATTTTCATATATTTTCAGTTACATAATCATAAACTAACTAAAACAAATTATAAATATCTGCTTCAAAAGAAAAATAATTAAATACAAATTTATATTCATTTAAATATTTTCATGTATATTTTTACATATATGTTCATATTTGTATTCCTCTATATGGATAAAAATTTTAATACCTAAACTAACTCTGTTTTTCTACATTAGTCTTATACCTAAAATGTTATAGTCTATATGTATTATACACCTCAGAGAAACATATAAACTATAACATTTCATATGAATATAACTATGTATTTGGGGACATAAATTCACATAAAAACCCATAGATATTATATACATATATTCATTTCCATAGGCATAACCCAGATTATAATATAACAATATTGCTTACCTTAAACATATCCAGAGATAAAAGTATATATATGTATATAAGTTTTGATATATATTCTTTATATTCATATTTATATTCATGTATATTGATATTATGTTCCAAGGTAACCCATCCCCTAAATCAAAGTCATAATTCAGAACTAAACCTAACCCTACACATAAGTGTGAGTCTTTTAAACAAAAATTATAAATATTACTTTGAATATCCATATATATTTTCACATATATATTCCATATATGTTTATATACATTCATATATATGTATATATATATATGTACCCTAATGGCAACCAAAATCCCACCCATGAATTTTCATATATATTCCATTACATAATCATACCCTATATCTTATCAAAATTGTAAATATACATCTCAAAAGAAAAATAACTATATACAAATTATATCTATTTAAACATTTTCATGTATATTTTTACATATATATTCATATTTGTTTCCATACATATGGAAAAAATGTTCAAACCCAGTATTGTGTTGTTATCTATTTGGTTCTTGAAGTTGAGAAGGGTTTGTTTGATGTATGTAGATGCTCCATTGTTTGGGGCTTAAATATTTATGATATGTCTTGTTGATATATAATTCCCTTAAGCAGTATGAAATGTCCTTCTTTGTCCCTTCTGATTAACTTTGGCTTGAAGCGCACTTTATCTGATATGAGGATAGAAACCCCTGCTTGTTCATGCAATCCGCATGAGTGATATGTTTTTTCCTATCCTTTTACCTTCAGTCTGTGGATGTCTTTGCCTATGATGGAGACAGCATATTGTTGGGTCTTATTTTTTAATCCGGTCTGCCAGTCTATGTCTTCAGATTGATGAATCTAGACCATTAATATTCAAAGTTATTTGAGATATGATTTGTGTTCTGGGTCATTCTGGTTTATTTCTAGTATTTAATTTGAATTTGTTTCTCCTTGATTGGCTGTTCCTTTAGTGTATCTCCTCCCTTCACTGGTTTTTACTTTTTTTTTTATTTCATCTTCATGGAATATTTTGTTTAGAGTATTTTGAAGTACAGGCTTTCTGGTTGCAAATTCTTTTAATTTTGTTTATCATGGAAATTTTTTATTTCATCTTTGAATCTGAAGCTTAATTTTGCTGGATATAGGATTCTTGAGTCCCAAACAATCTCTCCTATCCACTTTCTTTTAGAGCTTGGTGTATGTTATTCCAGCACCTCCTAGCTGTGAGGATCTGGGTTGAGAAATCAGCTGAAATTCGTATTGGTTTCCCTCTATTTGTAATCTGATGTTTTTCTCTTGCAGCCTTTAAAATTCTATCCTTATTCTGTATGCTAGGCATTTTCATTATAATGTCCTTTGATGTGGGTCTGTTGTAATTTTGCACATTTGGGGTCCTGTATGCTTCTTTTAGTTGATTTTCCATTTCATTCTTTAGATTTGGAGAATTTTCTGATATTATTTCATTGAAAAGATTGTTCATTCCTTTGGTTTGTATCTCTGTGCCATAGTCTATCCTGATAAATCTTAAATTTGGTCCTTTCATGTTATTCCATGGCTCTTGGAAGTTCCGTCCATGGTTTCTTACTGTCTTTTCTCCATGGTCAACTCTATTTTCAGGAGTATATATTTTGTCTTTATTGCCTGAGGTTCTGTCTAGTCTGTTGGTGATGTTTTTCTATTGAATTTTT
The DNA here is from genome assembly GCA_028644305.1 of Xerus rutilus. NCBI lineage: Eukaryota > Metazoa > Chordata > Mammalia > Rodentia > Sciuridae > Xerus > Xerus rutilus. The sequence continues at coordinate 108,303,767 of CM053402.1, read as the reverse complement.
AATTTGGTTTATTATTTCCTTCATTTCAAGGACTTGTTTGTTTGTTTGTTTTTAGAATCTCTATGTCTTTATTGAGGTGATCTTTTGCTGCCTGTATTTTCTCTCTTACGTCATCTTTTACTTTGCAGATCAGTTTAACCACGTGCATTCTAAACTCCTTCTCTGACATTTCTTCCACTGGGGTGTTGATGGTTTCTGTTACTGAAGTATCTTACTTTGCTTGGGGTGATTTTTTCCTTGCTATTTCATATTATTTGTGTGTCTGCCCATCTAACAGTATGAATCAGAGGCAGTAGAGTTTCTACCCTGTGGTCTTATAGTGTCCCTGTAGGTTTCCAGTACCTCACTGTTTAGGAGGAGACAAATATTAACAACCAATGCAAACAATATATACCATTAAAACAAATAGTTCCTACTATGATGCCTGCAATGTTAATTATCACAATAAACAGAAATGATATGATCAGTTATTGCCTATAATAAAAAAAGCAAGTTTGCAAAAGGGTTTGCATTTTCAGATGGTGAGCAGGGAGAGAGCAGAAGTAATATAGGATGTGATGATTATGAGGGAGGAGGAGAGAAGACAGAATTAAAAGATTAAAGGAAGAGTGAAAGAGCAATAGAGATTGGCTGTTAGCAAAAGAAGAGAGAAGGGAAACAGGAGAAAAATATATACAAAGCAAAATTTTTTTAAAAATTTAAAAATAAAAATACAAAACAGAACTAAAACATATACTAATCAAACATCCTAGTTCACAAAAAACTAATCCATGTAAAATAACTGATTTCAGAAATGCTAGAGATGAAGAGACTATATAAATGTCCATGTACCATTAAGGTCACAATTAAACAATGAAAAAGAATTTTAAAAAATAAAAGGAAAAAGAAATCTTGATGACAAATTAAAGAATTCTTTCCATTGGAGTTCAAAATATTATTCTCAGCTTCTTCTTCTCAGCAGTTTTAGGTGGGGTCTTCTGGAGTGTAATGTTCCATCCTCTGGATTGCTGGAGTGAGAGAGGTAATCCTGCAGGTGGAGTTCCTGGAGGCAGGGTATAGGCTTAGGCAGGCTCCAGGCTCTTCACTAAATGCTAATTGGTCTGGGGATTTTAAATCAGTGCACCTCTGGTGCCCAGTATTTGCAGGTCCACGCTGGAAGACTGTACCCCAGAGATCTCACCTGGGTTCCATTCAGGCGGTGGGGGAGCCAATTCTTAGTCCTCTTTGTCACCTCCAGGCAGACCCCATGTTTTCTGGTCTTGGGTTGATTCCCAGACAATCTCTCCCACCCCCACCCTTCCAAGTTCCTGGCCAGATGCTTCTCTCCCAGCCAGTCCTGCAAACAGTGGGATTGGAGGGGAAAGGGTAGAGCCAGGTAGGTTTCCGCAACCAGATTTTCTTCTGGTCACTTAAGCACACTCTATGCCATGCAGTGTGTTTACTGGACCTGTATTTCGGGCCAAACCAGGTTTGCCAGGAATTGGCTTCCTCTGTTGTTCTTGTAGCAGCATCTTGGCACTCAAGAATTTGGAATTTTGGAACAGTTCAAATTTTTGGATTAAAGATGTTAAATCTGTATTAATAATTCCAATTGATATGAGGTACTCTCCTGCTAAGTAACTAATATGGCACAGTAGAGTGGGTACTTTAACATAATGCATCCCTTACTTGAAAAAATACATTCCTAAAAATGTCCCTAAAATTGAACTGTATTGCAAATGCACAAAATAGATGGTTATTTAAGGAAATTAGTATTTTTTCCTAGTATATTTAAAATAGATAAAATATTTGAAGTGTAGAAAAGCTCAAAGAAAAGGAAAAAGATCACCTCTCGTCCTACTATCCAGAGATAATCACTGTTAAAATTATGGTATGTAAGATTCTAACATTTTCTGAGTTATACAGAAATCATTTCATACCAACTATACTGTCTTTTTTAAAAAATTTTTTTTTTTAGTTGTTGATGGACCTTTATTTTATTCATTTATTTATATGTGGAGCTGAGGGTCAAACCCAGTGCTTCACAGATGCGAGGCAAGCGCTCTACCACTGAGCCACAATTCCAGCCCCCCAACTATACTATCTTATGGTACTTTTTTATTAACTCTATATCATGAATATTTTCTATGTCAATAATGTGGGAAGTTTGCTATTTGAATTATTTCTCCATAGTCAAGTTTCACCTTCCCTATTTTTAAAAAATTGATTTTCACTTACATTTACTTATATAAATTGAAGTTTACCCATAAACTTTTGGTTTCTATTAACATGTTCACTATAGAAAATGTATAAAATGTGGAAAAGTAGGAAAAGACAAACATTACCTATAATTGCACTGTCCCCAAAGATAAATACCATTTTTTGGCATTTTTAAAGCTTATGCTTGTTTTTAAAAATCTGTTGTTTTTAGAAAGTTGCAATGGTATTTTTCTCTGTGCTAGGGGTACAAGGATGAACAAAATAGTCATAATCCCTGGCCCTGTGAAATTTAACAATTTATCAGGTAGAAAGAAAATTAGACTTTAATGAAATTGCCCCACAAATATAAAGGTAAAAACCGAGACGATTGCTGTAGAGGGGAAGCCCAGGGAGTTTAGACTATATACAGGGGGAGCTGGTCTAAATCCAAAGTCTCAGTCTGAGTCTAAATTATAAACAGTGAAGGCCTTTCTGAGAAAGTCAAGTCTGATTTGAGAATTGAAGGCTATTTGAGAGTAAATTAAAGGGCAAGAGTGAACGAGAGAGCAGAGAAGAGAGGGAATCTTGCAGGTGGACCAGTACGTGCAGGCCGTGGCTGTGGTAGGGGTACCAGGAATGCCCAGCCATGTGTGACTCAAAACTAAAAGAAGGACGTAGCTAGGGCAGAGTGAACTGGAGAGTGAGGGAAGAAAGCTACACCGTTTGCTTCCTATAGTCCTTGGTAAGATATTTGCTCTTTATTCTAAGAGCTGGGTTGTGACATGACCCAAGTTTGAATTTCTCATTGGTTTCAGTCAGAAAAACAGCCAAAGGGGATCAGTAGTGAACACACAAGAAAGCTACTTGTTACATTTCCTCCAATAACCTGTTCATGTCTGTTGCCCTATGAATTTTGTATCTATTATCTCTGTGACCATTTATGATATGTACTGTTAATGTTTCCTTGATTTTTGTTGGTTTGTGGCTTTCTTTCCTTTCTTCTCCTTTTTTTTTTTACAATTTTGCTAGCAAGGGATGGAACCCAGGGCTTCTCACATGCTAAGCAAGCTCTCTACCACTGGGCAATAACCCTAGTCCTAAAAATATTTTAATTTTACATGGTTATTTTTTCAGTGAATCTTTTTCCAGATGATTTATTCTGTTCTTTAGCCTAGAAACTACCACCCCCACAAAAGATTTGATATTCTAGATTTTGTGGTGGTATTTTTGTTATGCATTACTAGGGATTGAACCCAGTGGAACTCTACCACTAAGATATCTCCCCAGCCCTTTTTAATTTTTTTTTTTTTAAATTCTGAGACATAGTCTCACTAAGATGCCCAGCTGACCTCAAACTTGAGATCTTCTGCCTCAGCCTCCCAAATACCTGGGATTACAGGCATGCACCAACATACCCAGTTTATGTTATACTTTATACATTTAACTTGTTAATCCTCTACTAATTTATTCGGATGTCATGTGAGTTAAATATTTTCCCAACTGTTTTGGGAAGTATGATATTTTCCTATCATACTTTCTTCAAGATATTTTAGGTGTCACAGAAATAAGTTAAAAATAAGGTAATGTTACATTTTGTATATCTGTCCTGAGGAAATTTTTATAGGCTCTGAAAAGTCTTGCAGGAAAACAAAATAAACATACATGCATACATGAAAACTGATAAATTTCTTCAAGTTTGTGTGTATAATAAGCATTACCCTAACTTTTTGGACTATAGATAACACTAACATCTCATGGAATACCACTTAAACTATGTCTAAGTGGATTTATTCACTAATAACTAACCAGTCATTCAAATTCTGGGTAGTACTTTCTTTTCCAATTATTAGGAATTATTCTTAACATCTTACTGCTGATCAAGTGTACTTTGTCATTTCACAAACTCATTAAACCCAAGTTACATTTATTTTTCTTATCCTTAATCCTCATCAAAAAGATGTGGCTACTCAGCAATGGCAAAGCACCAAGCCACTCAGTGAGACCCTGTTTCTAAATAAAACACAAAATAGAGCTAGGGCTGGGGACATGGCTCAGTGGGTGAGTACCCCTGAAGTTCAATCCCTGGTACCTAAATAAATAAATAAATAAATAAATAAAAGATGTGGCTAGCCAGGTGAGCTTGTGTGTCCCTGTAGCCCCAGCTCCTCATAAGGCTGAGGCAGGATGATTACTTGAGCCCAAAGTTTGAAACTAGCCTGGGCAACATAGCAAAAAACTCTGCCTCAGACAGACAGATGTGGTCAGTCATGTAGACCAGGGCTTGGCACACTTTTTGGTAAAGGATCAAATAGTAATATTTTAGGCTTTGCAGGCCAATTGAGAATATTTCATTATGTAAATACATAGCTACCTAAAAAATAACTATTTAAAAATTTAAAACCCATTTTTAGCTTGTCAGTCTCATGAAAGTAGACAGTAGTCTAGATATGGGCTTCAGGCTATATCTTGCTGGCCTCTGGTGTAGACACCTGCCTATGTTACTACTAGTATATTTGGCAAGTCTTTGACCTCTTTACCCATTCTGAAGTTAACATATATACTGGGTCATGGACAAAGGAACCAAGGATATTAATATAGGATGTTAATGTTTTTATTTTCACTTGAATTTTGTTTTTCAAGTATAATTATTATTTTTAATCAGTGATTTTTTTTAGCTTGTTTACACCATGACTCTTCACATTGTGTTGTAAAAGAGTCCTATGTGCCTTACCTTTTCATTTACCAAAACTTTTCTGATACCAGATCTCCTGTAGTACTTTTTCACTTAAAAATATCTTAGTAGCTTAAATGCACATTTAAAAGAAAATGAGGAAGAGGGCAAGTTGGGGAGGTCTAGGAAGCAAAGGAGCCCATCCCACTGGTAGCTCAAGAAGTTTTAAAGCAGCATGACTCCCCAGAGATTTTCTGGGAATTTTCTAAGCAAGCCCAAGGCCAAAAAATAACTAAAATTATGCTCTTGATTTTTTCCCTAAAGACAAATAAAAGCATATTTGGGGTGGTAATATCAGATAAGGGGCAATATTTTAGGGAATTACTGATTATGCATTTTTTATTAGTTCATAAATTTTCATATTATTGTAATACACTTAGACAAGACTAACTGGTGGCAGCTGTTGGGTAGAATGTTGTCATAGTATCACTTTTTAAAAATTTTTGTGCTCAGACTTGGTCTCATAGAAGAAAATCTCAGAGTAACAGAAGTATATACTCTCTTTGCATTAAAGGAAAAAAAGTGGCATTAAGTTTGACTGCAAGAAATCATATAAGAACTGAGACAGTTCCTTGCGCAAGATAGATGTTTATTTTTTTCCTGTGTTCAAGAAATGAGACCTGAGGATATAGCTCATTGATAGACATTTGCCTAGCATGAGTGAGGCCTTGGGTTAGATCCCCACATGCCTCCCCCCCACACACACACAAAATGGGAGTTACTTCCATGTTGGTGTGGCTTTCTACAAGGTGAGAGACCCAGACTAGTTCCATTTTGTTGCTTTTCTGCATGTGGCTTCCTACTTTATCTCATGGTGCCCACAGAGCACCAGACTTTATATCCACATTCAGAGGGTTGAAGATCCCTTCTCCCGTATTCTCAGTAGCTCTCCAGCAAGGCAGGGGGGCTGAGAAATGGAAGCTTCAGTTTAGGGAGCTATGTTCACACCTGACAACCAAGGGTTCTGTTATTGAGGAAGAAGAGGGGAGTTGTGTTAAGGACTGGCAGCAATCTCTGCTATGAAAAGAAAAGAGGAGCTTCTGATATGGCCTTATTTAGAAGCAGGTCAGTCATTTTGGAAAGACTAACAGCTGATTCCCTCCCTGCCTTTTTTCACACCACACTTGTTTTTATTGAGAGTCCCAGGAGAGAAGGGATTATGAATCAGATGAAAAGAACCTTTCCTCTCTAGGTTGTGGGAACTATCTTGTTTAACCAGCTCTCAGTTCCATTATAGTTATTTTTGTTATCTGTGATATTATAAGTTTGTTTCTAAAATAAAAATACACACATAGATAATGTAGCTCACCTAGTAATTAGATGGATTATTGAAACTTAATATTGCTTATGTGAAGTATAGAAGAGGGGGATTATTTTACTCCATGCAGCTAAATTTTGGAATTTATTTTTATCCTCCCAATGGAAGTAGCATGTTTTAGAAATGTTTATATATATATAAAATACACCCCCAAAAAACCTTATCTCTGAAGATAATTCCATCATGCTCTTAATGCAAGTATTGATGTCATTTACTCTGCTAGCTATTCAGAGGGAGGCTTTGCCGAAACACAGAGAAGTGAATGCATTTTTCTTAGATTATAATGTATAAAATAATAAACACAATAAGTGTTACAAGTGATTAAGCTATTGCTTATTTTAGTAATTATCATATTTTCATTCCTTAAATTCAATGGATTTCAGAAACTGGAACATCCATTTTGAGTAAGAAAGAGCACAAGATTCCAAATGATTATCTAACCTTTTGTATTCAGTTTGCCAGAACACACAGATTTCAGAACACACCAGTTGTAGAATTTGCCAGAATATATCAATAGGAGGAAAAACAATTTGTTTCCATCCTTACTTCACTTTTCACATTTATTTATGTCATTTCAATAAAATATACATATGATTTGAATGTTGCTATGATAAAAATATAAATATCCCATTAGATGACAGGTATATAATATATACACAGTTGATGATATACATTGAAATTTAGGTAGTTGATTCTGACATTTTACCAACAAATTCAAATTTTGAAGATTAATCGAGAAACATAATTAAGTACAGTGGTGTTGGAAATGTAAACTAGAAGCACCAACACCCATGACCACTGAAGGTTACATAAATATTTAATGCAAGTATCTGTATTTACTCATTTACTTTACAAATGGATAGGATGATGTGATATCTACAGAATGTGGGCTTCTGTATAGTGATGAGTGCATGTCTTTCTCAAAATAGTGTAAAAACATGTGACCATTCAACTATGAATAGGACTTACCTGTCATTATTTTCAGCCCAAATATATCTATTGGTTACTAAAATGCTTTTATTGAAAAGTATATATTAAATTCATATGCCTACCCTCTCTGCCCCAGCCAGATGTCACCATATGCTTTTTAAAACACTGTGACTTAATTGAATTTAGTTTTCTAAAAAATTAATAAAGGTTAAGGAGAGGTGACAAGCCAATAACATTATTCCTTGAAAACAAAATAAAGCCAAGTATAGACTTATGATTAGAAAGAGGGAGAAGAATACAGAAGAAAATGTAAAAAAAACAGATTTGTAGTCTTCTCTTTTGCAAACTTTTGGAATACATATGAGGAAGTCATTGTATGGTCATGTAGTAATTCTGTTTTTAATTTTTGGAGGAATCTCCAAACTGTTTTCCATAGTGGGTATACCATTTTAAAATCCTGCCAATAGTGTGCAAAGTTTCCATTATCTGTACATTGTTACCAACAGTTATTATTTTATAGGTTATTTTGCTTTATTTTATTTTGTTTTTTTAGTAGTGGCCATCCTGCTGGGTGTGAAGTGATATCTCATTATGATTTTTATTTGCATTTCCCTAGAATTAGTGATGTTGAACATCTTTTTGTTTTTCTTGTGGTGCTGGGAATTGAACCTATGACCTTGTGCATTCAAGACAAGCACTCTGAGCTATATCCAACTGAGCTATATCCCTAGCCCCATGAACATCTTTATATGTGTTTCCTGACTATTCATTTATTTTCTTTGGAAAAATATTTGTTTCTTTTAATCAGATCATTTTTTGTCATTGGGCTATAGAAGTGTTTTATATTTTCTGCATATTAACCCCTTATCTGATAAATGGTTTGCAAATATTTTCTACCACTCTGTACATTTCCTTTTCACTCTTGATTATTTCCTTTACTGCACAGAAGTTTTTAAGTTCAATGTGGTACTGTCTATCTTTTGTTACTTGTACTTTTGATGTCATATCCAAGAACTCTTTGTTCATTCCAATGTCATAAGCTTTTCTTCTAGGAGTTTTATGATTTCAGGTATTGTGTTTAGGTCTTTGGTGCATTTTGAGTTGATTTTTGTAAATGCTGTATACAAGCTTCTTATGCATGTGGACATACAGTTTTCCCAACACTATCAGTTGAGGAGATTATCCTTTCTTTATCATGTAGTGTTGGCATCTTGTCAAAGAGCATTTGACCATATACATGTGCGTTTATCTTTGGGCTTTCTATTTCTGTTCCATTGTCTATATGTCATTCTTTATACCTTGTAGTTTTGATTGCTGTGGCTTCATAATATATTTTTAAGTGAGAAAATTTGAGCCTTTCAGCTTTTTTGTTCTTTAAGATAGTTTTGCCTATTTGGGATCTTTTGAGATTCCACATGGATTTTAGGATATTTTTCTATTTCTGCAAAAGTGATATTGGGATTTGATAGAGGTTACATTGAATGTATAGATTGCTTTGGGTAGTGTGGATATTTTAACAATATTACGTCTTCTAATCTATGAACATAGATGTCTTCCCCTCTATTTGTGTCCACTTCTCAGTTGTTCCTTTAGCTTTCAGGTGTACTAATCTACTTGATAGATTAATCATGGGGGCTCTGAGCCCTCATAATCCAACCATTGCCTAAAAGCTCTACCTTTGCGCGAATGAAACTTTGGGGGACATTCCAGAGAATCACCTCCTAAAGGCCTCATCTCTTAATATTATTGCTCTGAGATTAAGTTTCAACATTAATGTGGGAGGGGTTCACTTAAACTTTTAAACCATAAAACCTCCTCTTCAAGATTTTGGAAAAGTTTAAGAAGGATTGACATTAATTCTTCTTTTGTTTGGTAGAATTCTCTGGTCCTGGACTTCTCTTGGTTGGAAGGTTGTTGATTACTGAGTCAATCTCCTTATTCTAATTACAGTTTTCTCCTTCTTTGTAATTCATTCTCTGTGGATTGTATGTTTATAGGAATTTATTCATTTCTTCAAAGTCATACAATTTGTTGGCATGTATTTTTTCATAGTAGTTCCTTATAGTTCTTTTTATTTTTGTGGCATCAGTTGTAATTTCTTTTCTTTCATTTCTGATACTAGTCATTTGAGACTGGTTTTTTTCCTTAGTTAATATAGCTAAGGACTTGTCAGTTTTGTTGATCTTTTGAAAAAATGAACTCGTTTTGTTTTCTTTCTTGTTCTTCTACTTTCTGTTTTGTTTATTTCTGCTGTAATCTTTATCATTATCTTCTGTTAACTTGGAGTTTTAGTTCTTTTTTTCTCGTTAAGGTAAAATTAGTTTATTGATTTGAGATTTTTCTTCTTTTTTAATGTAAGCATTTACCTCTCTAAACTTCCCTCTTAGGACTGTTCTTGCTGCATCCCATAAGTATGTTTTAAATGTTTTCATTTTTCTCAAGATATTTTCTAGTTTTCCTTGTGATTTCTTCTTTCACCCATTGGTTGTTTAGAAGTGTGTTATTTAATTTCCATGTTTTTGAATTTTCCTGTTTTCCCACTACTGTTGAGCTGGTTTCATTCCATTGTGTTTGGAAAAGATACTTGATATAATTTCATTCTTAAATTTCTCAAGATTTGTTTTGTGACCTAACGTGTGATTGGTTCTGGAGAATATTCCTATGCACTTGAGAAGAATATATATTCTGGCTGTTTTGGGATGGAGTTTTTGTATATGCCTTTTAGGTTCAATTAGTCTGTAGTGTTATTTAAATCCTTTCCTTATTGATCTCCAATATGATTGTTTTCACCATCTTCGAAAGTAGAATATTGAAATATGCTCCTGTTGTTGTGTTATATCTGTTTCTCCTTTTAATTCTGTTAATGTTTGCCTCATGTATTTGAGTGCTCTGATTTATGTTTATAATTTCTATATCTTCCTGATGGATTGACCCTTGACATTATATAATTTCCTTCTTTATCTCCTATGACAGTTTTTTTACTTGAAGTCTATTTTGTCTGATAAGGTTTGGACATTCCTGCTGTCTTTTGGTAGTATTTTCATGAAATGTCTTTATCCATCCTTTGACTTTAAACACATGTGTGTCCTTACATCTCAGGTGAGTCTTTCATAGACAGCGTGTAGTTGCATCTTGGTTTTTTATTCATTCAGCCATTCTGTGTCTTTCTATTCTAATTTATTTACATTTAAGCTCATTACTGATAGAGAAGGTCTTACTATTGCCATTTGCTCACTATTATCTCTCTCTTGGAGTGACTTTGTCCCTCTTTTCCTCTCTTATTGTCTTCCTTTACATTTCACTGTTTTTGTTGTATTGACAAGCTTTGATTTCTTTCTCATTTTCTTTGTGTATCTTCTGTAGGTATCTTCTTGGTGATTAGCAGAGGGCTTAGTTGTAATAACCTATATTAAATTGATAATTTAACTTCAGTCATGTACAAAACTCTGCTCTTTTATATCTCCTCAACCTCGCTTATGTTATTAATGTCACAGATTACATCTTCACATTTTTATCATTAATATAGTTTTATTTCTTATGCTTTTGACTTTTAAAATCTGCATCAGAATTAAGTGCAGTATTTATAAACATATTTATCTAAATATTTAAATATACCTTTTTATTTTTATGCATGTGTGTATATATGTGTATATATATATTTGCATATATATATAAAATGTTTACTTCATATATTTGGGTGCTCTGATACCTGATGTTAAGTACATAGGTTTGTTTGTTGCTGCTATACTGGCAATCAAACTGAGGGTTTTCTGAGCAATCTCTCTACTACTGAACTATATCCCTGGTCCTGCTTTCATGTGTCCAAGCATTTCTTGTGAGACTATTCTAATAGTTTTGAACTCCTTCAGCTTTTATCTGGAAGAGTTTTTTTGTTTGTTTCTTCATTTCTTGAAGGACAGTTTTGCTGAATATAATACTCTTGGCAGTTATTTCTCTTAACACTTTGAATATACTTTTCTACCAGGTTTTAAAGTGCAAGGTTTTGACTAAGATATATGATAATCTAATTGATGCTCCCATGTACTTTTTTGCCCCTCTTGTTCTTAATATTTTTGTATACATTTTTATCCTTTTCTGAAATCCCTCCATTGTTTATATAAATACATACTAATTAACATTTTCTCAGTTAATTCATATTTCCATAGGCATGGAGTTTCCCTTTTTTTAAAAAAAATATTTTTCAGTTGTCAATGCACCTTTATTTTGCTTATTTATATGCAGTGCTGAGAATCAAGGCAAACGCTCTACTACTGAGCCACAACCCCAGCCCTGGAGCCTTTTTCTCTTGCTGTTTTCAAGATTATCTTTGACTTTTGATAGTTTGATCGTACTGCATCTCAGGGTGCACTTCTTTGGGTTTATTTTGATTGGAGTCCTTTGAGCTTCTTAAACTTAGATGTCAGTTTCCTTCCTCAAGTTATATGCAGATATAACATTTTAAATAAGGGACTTGAGCATCTACAAGTTTTGGTATCTCTGGGGATTCCCAAAACTGCTCTCCCATGGGTATTGAGAGACAACTACCTAGCAAGACAGATACTAGTCCCTTGAGCATTTTTCTGAAAAGCCAAAGCACCGTATGCACACTCCAATTCTTCTCCACTCCTTCTAAGGGAAAAGCCACGAATCGGGCATCTTTTCCCAATCACATGGAGTTGTGCTGGATCCTGTGCAGCACTACAGGCTCTCTGCTGATGCACCCAGCTATCCTTACTCTCTTGCTTTCATTGTGCCCGCTGGCATCCAAACAATGCTGGTTCTGTTAGTGCTGTGAATCAGGGAAAAAAAAACTAGTCCCTGAAGAAGCCCTCCAAAATGAATAGTTTTTACTCCTTTTTTTTGGAACCAGAGATTGAACTCAGGGGCACTTGACCACTGAGCCACATCCCCAGCCCTATTTTGTATTTTATTTAGACACGGGGTCTTACTGAGTTGCTTAGCGCCTCGCTATTGCTGAGGCTAGTTTTGAATTCGCGATTCTCCTGTCTCAGCCTCCCTGAGTGCTGGGATTACAAGTGTGCACCACTGCACCCAGCTAGTTTTTACTCTTCTCCCACCTCACACAGAAGTCACAAGCAGAGCTGAGTTGAGCTAGCCTGGGAGAGAGGTTATTGCAGATAAAGTGAAATGATTTTCTTACTCTTTCAATACAATTCTTCTGGGCTTTGCATTAGCCTGGGGTAGTACAGCTTCTTAACTGGTTTCTGAAGTTGTTATATTTTGGTCCACATATTGGTATGCTGCCCTTTTCTGTTGCTTTTGGTTTACTCCCACACAGATACACACACCCAGATTGTCCTGTCTTGCTTGAATCAAGCAGAATGACTGTCCTGTGAATGTCTTACTTTATCCCCAGGCTAAAAGAGCTGCCTATGGCTCTTTTCATCTTTCTGAGTGTGTGTTCTTCCCTCCTCCTGCTCCCCATCTGCTCTTGTTTCAGACAATTGTATTAGCTTTTGGCTCTGCTTCAGCTATCAATTGTATTCATTCTCCAAAACAGATTGACCCCTCCTGCTGGGATTTTGAAGATTTTCACTGAGTTCCAATAGCTGTTTGCTGCCAGATTTGGGGGTTCACTTAGAAATTTATTCATGACTCAGGTGTTTTGATTTTTTGGAGTGGTATCTAATAATGCAAGGCTATATTTGAGTATCTATTGAATACATTCACACTTGCATCATATGATTATTAATTTGTTTCCTGAAAATATCTTTACATGTTCCTTGAATATACCTAGGCAGAAGGTAACTATCTATAGTAAAAGTCTATTTATGTGCCTGCCTCTCTTAAAATGAACTGAGGTCCTCCCAGGCAAAAAGAAAGTCTTATCTTGGTTTCCTTGAGCCTTGTACAGTGCCTGGCATCTACTGGGCTTATTCAGTAGAATTGCATTGAATTTTAAATTGTCAGACTTTGAACACTCCCAGTGATACCATTATTTGCATAAATAAGAAACTGTAGAAAGTCATTTTTTTCACTCAGATTATTACTCTTATCTAAGGATCTTTGAAGTGGACAGATATTCATGATTCCGTTGCTGTGTTGCTCTAAAAGATATATGTATCTCAGTTATATGGCATTTGATGACCTTTTTGGCCCCGTGATTTTTAAATCAATATAATAGATGGTCAGGGACTCAGAACATCAGACAGTCCTGGATGCAAATTCTGGTTCCTGCATTCTGTGTATAACTTTGACAAGTTACTTAATCTCCCTGAGGGTGGGGGTGGAGCTCAGTAGTAGGTACTTGTTTAGCACAATGAGGCCCTGGGTTCAATCCCGAGAACCCCCTCCCTCCCAAAAAAGTCTCCCTAAGACTGTTTCCTCATCTATAAAATGAGGATATAATAATAATACCAGATAGATTTGTTTGAAGGACTATATAGGTTATTATACACACAGAGCCTAACATATATTACTCAAAATTTATTATTAAAATTAACATACCAATACATAACTGTTTAAGCCTTTTGCTTATTCACCTTTAAAAGGCAACAAGTGACAACCAGAGTTGTGATGATAATTCTTTTTTATCTAATAAGTTAATATATCTTAGGCCTAATACAGATGAATATCCTTTATTTAAAATGCTTAGGATTAGAACTGTTTTGGATTTTGGATTTTGGGGAGAATTTTGGAATATTTGCATATATATAATGAGATATTGTGAGGATGGAATTCAACTCTAAACATCAAATTCACTTATTTTTCTCTTCACTACACACATAGCCTTTTAACAATATTTTTAGTGTACCTGCATTTTGTCTGTGAACTGTCACAGGATGTCACATATTGAATTTTCTAGTTATGGCATCATGTCTACACTCAAAAAAGATTTGGATTTTAGATCATTTCAGTTTCCAGATTTACATGTTAGAGATGCTCAAGGTATATTTTCACTAGAGATAAGGAGCTAGGTGAAACAACCCCAGAAATAGAGCAGCAAATACAAATATGATTTATTGCTTTTCCACATCTAGAGATCTTGGTCTGATTATATTTAAAATCTCATAAGAACAATATCCATCAGTTTAAAATAGACCTCTGAATTAAAACTTATACATCCAAACACAAAAGAATATATGCTGTATGATTCAATTTATTTAAAATAAAAATTACAGTGACAATAAATAGGTAAGTGTTGAGTAGGACAGGGGACAGATGGGTAGATTGTAAAAGGACATAGGGAACTTTTGGGAGGTGTTTAAAATATTCTGAATCTTGACCATGACAGTAGTGTCTGTCAAAACTCATTGAACTGTGTACTTGAAGTAAATGCATAGTATATTGTATATAAAAGATGTATTAATAAATTGATTTTGGGGGGAGGGTACCAGGGATTGTTAAGTGAGGCATTTTATGAGAAAAATGCAGTATTTTGCTCATTGTAAATGAACACTAGATACTAACTTTAAAGGTATATACTTGTACAAATTAAGGCTTGTGTTCAATCATCTACAGTAGTATCTTTATTTATCTGGAAATCAAAGTGTTATTAATGTTAGGCTTCCAAAATATAGCCTTGAAGCTGGAAGTAAATGGGAAATGCCTATCTGTGACTAAATAGCACACAAACTCCATGGGTTTATTGCAAAGGAGTCATCAATAATCCTCATTAGAGTCTATTTAATATAGTTATATATAAAACGTTAATAATTTCTTTAGTCTTTTTTTCCCCCAACTTCACAGTGGATAAAAGGTAGCAAAGTGGAAGAACACAGTTGATAAACTGCAAGGAGGATTTTAAAAATATACAACTAGATCTGAGAACTAATTTTTCAATACGTAGGGCATGTTACATCATAGAAAGTCAATTCAGTACACGACAGTATCTTCTGGGATATTACTGTATTCACACACTAAAATAATAAGTTATGATACAGTTGAGTCATCAAGAAAAATATTAAATTTTATTCCATGTGTGATTCTTTAGATATATAATTTATACAGAAATGATTAAGTAAAAACATCATATTGTATAAAGGAATTAGGGATGTGGAAAACACATATGTGAGTGTATTGGTTTGTGTTTGTACATACATTTATACTCATGTATATATAAAGAACTCTACAAGCACTCATACATGTATAACTCTGTGATTTTGTATATTTCTGTTGTAGTGCAGTGTGAACTTTTATCCTGAAATGGCACACTGATTTGAATAAGACTTTAATAACCTTTCAGTAGAAGTGATCACCAGTTCTTGAATGAGCCAGATATATTTTTTTAATAATACAAACACATTGGTCTTTTCTGGACCTCTTCTGATTTTCAGAGGTTAAAATATATAGACAATACTTTTCTGTAAGTAAAAATATAAATGTATGTAGTGGATATATACAATATTTAGTATGCCTTCTCTGGTTTACTAATAAAATGAAAAAATGGCAGAAGTTATAATCGCATTAAAAATTATTTATTTTGTTGTTGTTATGGGAAGCAGCTTCATGTTATATAGATCATTACACTAAGAGCATTACATATATTAATAACAAAAATTATTATGGTAATGAGCACTTCTTTTTTAATTATGTCCAACAAGACTATAGTAATCTGGTTGTATTTTGACAGTTCTTTGTAACTCCCATGTTTTTTTTATTAAATACATGTACTCATTTTTGTTGTTGTAGATGTTGTTGTTGTTGTAGATGGATACAATACCTTTATTTTATTTGTTTATTTTTATGTGTGCTGAGCTCTGATCAAACCCAGAGCTTCATACGTGTTAGGCAAGCACTCTACCACTGAGCCACAATCCCATCCCTTCCCAGGTGTTTTTAAAAATTATTTTATTATTATATATAGTTGGCCAACTTATGGGAAAGTATTAATGAAACCATTTACTAATTCTGTTCAATAGATACTTACTTAGGGCATAATAGATGCCAAGTACTGTGCCAGTCTCTGGTACTTTAAAGGTAAGTAAAACTAACAATTGATTCTCAAGGAATCAGAATTTGCTAAAGTGTTCATAGTATATGTATTTATTTCCCCCCTCATGTATATATGAGAACACTGCTGCCATTGGTTATTTTTATGTCTACATCTATACCTATGATAGTAATTTTCATAAATGGCTAAAACTGGAAACCATGAAATTTCCCAGTAATATAGAAAAATTGTAGTACACATACTGTGATGGTTAAATTTATGTGTTTAAGAGACCCTAACACATAATTTTCCCTCATATTTCAGTGTATTGGGCTTTTAAAAACTAATTGTTAGTTCCAAGATTTTAGGAGAAGCCTGACAATTACAGGATGATGTCTCTATGCTTAAGTCTCTTCAGCTGGGTTAATCAGATTTGGCAGAGAAGAATCTTTCATTCTCTTGTCAGGAAAGGTAGAAGCTTTCTGAGAACCTAGTGGTAAAAAGAAACAAAAGTTTCAATCTTCAGTATTTAAAACAATCACTTAGTTTTTCAGGAGGATACCTCTTTCTTCAGCTCTGCCTAGTGTTCCTCAATTTACATTGTCTCTCTTTCATCCAGTCCAGAGAACAGAACTTAAGTCTAATGCCACAGTGGGGAAGGGGTAACGATTGGGACAAGGTGTACATAGGGCATAGAAATATCTGATTGCTTCTTCTTCTTCTTTTTTTTTTTTTAATTTTTTCTTAGTTGTAGATGGACACAATGTCTTTATTTTATTGCTTTGTATGTGGTGCTGAGGATCGAACCCAGGGCCTCACGCATGCGAGGCAAGCGCTCTACCGCTGAGCCACAATCCCAGCCCCCTGATTGCTTCCTAAACAGACTTTCAACTGTCCTTCTGTATTAATTCTACCTTGTAGAGCTAACTGTTGCCATCTGTGGAAATCTAGTTAGGCAAATGAGTTTGCTTCTTCACTGGAAATGATTTCTTCTGCCAAAGAAATATCATGATAAGGTGACATCTAATATTTTTGCCCCATTTTACCATGCAAAATCATATAGCAAGATAGATAAAAGTCATATCCTAACAAAGTTTGAGATGGGGGAAGCATTTTAAAGTTATATATAACTATGTTCTCTCTCAGTTCATTAGAATTCATTTAAATTATTATTTAGTATTTAACTGAATGCTGTATGATATTCTTATTTTAACCTGTCTCCCAATGGTATGCTTTTGATCATATGAATTTGAGATATTTATATTTATTTCACCATTAGATCAGCTTTTTTGACTCTGGTAAACAGCACACAAATATTATCAGTAAAATGGTTTTTATATGTTGGTTGCTGGAAATACTTCTAACATTTTATTATTAGCTTAGATGAATATGTCATATATGTTTTGTTTTCTGTTAATCTGGATATTAATTATTAGCTTGGAGATTTCCTTTGAGGAGATATTCTCAAAGAACTTTGGCCTCAAATCAAAACTAATTCTCAGTTTTAGAAAAAAGTGAAGTCATATTCTAAAGGCTATTCTTTGTGCTTCTAGACTTACTAATTTTTTTTCCAGTGCTGGGATTTGAACTCAGGGTCTCATGCATGTTAGGCAAGCATTCTACCAGTGAACACATCCTTAGCCACAGACTGAATTTTTATGAGTATGATTCATTTACTAAAAAACAGAAAGGACTGTATTAAGGTTTTTGTTCATTTTTTAAAGTTAGATGTTAGAATTACATATTTTGAAATTGACCTGAATGCAACTGGGCATAGCTTTAAACAACTTTTTAAAATATGAAAACCCAAACCTGGAAGCACTGGAGTAAAAGATCCTCTTTCTAGAAAGTGGTAATTATGCACAACAATAGCAGTTCAAACCATATTATCTGTCTTCTTTTTTATAGTACCACTTTGGAGAAAATGAATTTTTGTCCTGCTAAACTCTTGAGCTTATAGATTTTTCAAACATATTCACTAAGGAATGAACAGCTATTAGTTAAGGGCAGAGGCAGATAATAAATATATGGGAAAAGCAGAAAAGAAAATTCTATAGAAATGGAGGGGAAATGATTGACTTTAAGAGTTTTCATATATCTATACTCCACAGCCCAGAGGTCAGTAGTTGTCACTAGATCCATGCAACATGTCCTACTTTCAATATGGGTTTATATTCTTACCTTTCTCTGTTGAATTCAGAGAACAGAGTACATGGAAAAGACTGTTTTCTTGTTTCCTCCCTGCTTTGTACTCTGTGGTAGGCCCACTCTGTTTAACCACGTAGGATAAATTTATTCAGAGACATCCAGAAGACAAATTTACTAAAGAGTTTCTCTTTGCTTTTGTTGATTGTAAGATGAACTAGGGCAGAGATGTTCCTGGACAGTATACATATATAATATATAATACATATATTATACCAGTATATTATACCAGTATTGCCCGTTGTTTATTCAGCCGTCTTCCATACATACCTATTGGCTGTCTCTTCTGTTTTACTTTATTCTGTTTTCCTCTGTAGGGGCCTAAGCAAACAGAGAAGGGGAACTACTGTTCATTATTATATATGTAGCTTTGACTTGAATATTCTGATACAATCCTCACAACCACATATGGGTGGGGTGATGTTATTTTTTAGACAGGGAATCTGCAGAATGATTTCTCCAAAGTCACCCAACTAGAAGAAGGCAGATCCAGGACTTAAATTCATATATCTGATACCAAAGTCTAAGGATTTCTGTTAAACACATGGGACTGACCCTTGTATGTCTCTTGCCAAACCCAGTTTCAAGACTGCAAGGGTGCTTTTACACTTGGATATAGCTCTGAGATCTTATTAAGCAATGAGTTCTTGGTTTTTATAATGTAAAGAGATGTTGGCTTCACTTAGTTTTATTAATCTCTTTACAGAAATGTACATTTTCTTGTAAGAGCAAGGTTATATACACTTTTCCACTTGGTCTTAGCCAAAAGGCCAAGAAGCAATTATACACACTTTTATAGCCATTTTAAAAAAATCAATCTAAAGGTCTTTGTGTTGATCTATTTTTATGTTTATTTCCCATTGGGGTTACCAAGGAACCAGGGACTTTATAATGAACTTCCTAATACTAAACACAGTGTCTGGGTGCTTTGTTAAATAACTGTTGAATAAATGAATATCTGCCAACAATAAACTTTCATAAGGAAGGAGGTTTTTTTACCCTTATGTCTGTCATCCTCCCTTTTATGACTTCTTATGTAGAAGACACATCCATTTCCCATCCTTCTTAAAGATTTTCTATCCTCTCTCTCCACTTATGATCCCACAAAGTACTACATGCTTTTCAAATCACGTCAAGGTAGTACAGTCTCTGACGCCCTGTGCCATTATGCTGTTCTTCATGTAACTTCCTAAGTGAAAGTGCAGTTCAGAGTAGGCAAGGAAAATGTGCAATTCCCTTGGTAAAAATAATGCTATTTCTTTTTTTAAAAATCAATCAAAATTCCAGTGGAAATTTGTGGGTTTTTTTTCTTTTTTGTCCTTTGAAACTAAGTTTTAATCAAACCACATTATGAGTTATTTTAGTAATCGGATAGCTCCCTTAAGACTCAAAATGTGATTGGACTGGCGGGATAGAGCTGCAGTGCAGGCTGAGGAGAAACTGGAAATCATGAAGAGTAGCTTTTGAAGTTACTGAGCAGAGAAAGAAAAATAGGCAAACTTAATCTCTTTTCACCCAACATGCGACTAGTAGCCACAAATCCTCTTCTTGGGTGGACTAGGAATTAGCTCCTTGGAAAACACTAGGAAGTTCAACTTCAGACTTCCATTCTGAGTCAGACCATCTTCACCCCTTCTGAGACCAGTCCAATCCCCTTTCCTTCATGCCTTGTTTTCCTCATACACCTCAGGTTTCAGAAAACAGTTGTAACAAGTGACTGACACCAGTGTTTGGATAGTCTGTATTTTAAGGTCCATACTCATGGTGGAAATGCCTACCATAAAATGGTAAGGCCCTGCAGGGATAAAGTAGTCTGAGCACTCTTTGAAATACCTCTGATACAACTGAAATATAAAGGGACTTAATGATAAACCATACTATGTGTGTTAATTGTAAGAACTCAAAAAAATGGCTTTCTATATTTACAAGTAGCAAATGATGTATGTAGGCAAAAAGTAGTACACTAACCTAAAAAACCTTAATGTTTAATTTTGATATGTAAATTTTACTTTCCTAATTTTTTAGACTTAAATTGTAATGCATATTTACTTGGGAGAAAAGATCTTTAACATTAGATGAAATTGGAGATAAAGTGTAATTATATGGATCATTCACATTAGTGCAAATCAAAATGATTGCTTTTGAAGAACCAAAAGATGGATAAGTTATATGTTAAAAAATCCAGAATGTTGGATACTAGATTAAATAATTGTTAAAGTCTAATTTGTTTAGACAAATCCTTTCCAATTTGTTTAGTTTTTAATTAGGCTCATTCATGGTTTCCTTCAGGAGATCATGACACAGCAGCCCTTGGTGCCATTTGACATCAAATTAGTGTATTTTCTTGCAAGGACGCCAATGCCCGTCATACCAGCTTGGATCCAATTCTGAGGTTTGCCGCAGGATGCAAAATACTGAAATTATCATCAAAAGAAACAATTCTTACCCATTTGTTAAAGCATGTCATCAAAACATGACTCAAAATTGAAAACAGAGTTTCCATAGGCTGGTAGCGTATGACTTATATGCTCTGTATATTGCAGACATTCCTTGCCCAGTGTAATCAGCAAAACGGAAGCATGTGTAAAAGGAAGAACATATCTTTGGTCAGAAATAACAAAAGTGTGTTTCTGTGCTACCCTGCCCTGCATGACTCAGGTTCTGGAGTCTGCTCTACTTTAAATGATTGCCAGCATCATACTTAGATGAGCCCTAAGTGGGACTTTCCTGTAAAAAGACATGCTGGGTTCTAAAGATCATTAAATTTTTTTACTGCAGAAAAAAATGTCAGTATAAAAATTTCATGTATTACAGCATTAACCAATTGAATATTGAATGTGTTTTAATAAGGTACAAGTTGTATTTTCTCCTGTTTTTCCTACAGGCGTAATGAAGTGACTTAAAAAGATAAAAAGAACAAAATTTTCCTTCTAGGGTTGGCATACTTTTGGCTAGTTATCCCCAGTTGTTGCAAGCTAATTTATATATTCAAAAGTTTAATTTTACATATTCCAGATGATTCATGGAGATTAGCCACAGCTTATTTAATCAAAGAGACATACACAAACAGAGCAATAGGGGGTTTTTGTTTTTTGATTTTTGTTTTTCTCTTTTGATTATTTTGTTTCAAAAGAATTAATTTGCTTACTTTTCTTAAAAACATCTTTCCCATTTCATTGAGGCAGATTTGGAAGTCAAACCAGAAACTTCAGGCTCTACTACGATGGCAAGCACTTTGTTGGGGAGAAACGCTTTGAGTCCATCCACGATCTGGTGACTGATGGCTTGATTACTCTCTATATTGAAACCAAGGCAGCAGAATACATTGCCAAGATGACGATAAACCCAATTTATGAGCACATAGGATACACAACCTTAAACAGAGAGCCAGCATACAAAAAACACATGGCAGTCCTGAAAGAGACACATGATGAGAGAGATGCTGCAGGCCAGGATGGGGTATCAGAGAAAAGGGTAAGCTACCATGAAAACACACTTTATCTTTTTATGTTTGGGGTCCTTTTCAGAAAGCCATTATTGCCAGAAGGATTCATTATTCCACAAATGGAAAAGTCAGATCGTTTTTCTTAATGTCTTGTTTCTGTGATGCTGAGCTTTGCATATATCTATTTCTTGTTCAGCTAAAATATGCCAGGTATATTTTTGAACTTCTGATTATCTGCTATTTTATCAGTTTTATGGTTTTAAAAATGTTAGTAAAATGGCCCCATTAAAAAAGTTGAGGGGGTTGGGTCCAAAGCATAACTTACCATCACTGAAAAATAGTTACCATTATATAAGAAATTGAGGGGATTTCATTATGGATCAAAATTACTTTTTTTGTTTTCCTTAAAGATAATTCACTTTATGAATAGTTCTGTTATTTAGCAAGATAATTTGTTTATTTTTAATACACATGATTTAATTCAGTCTATTAATAACATACTATTTTGGGAATCAGTCTTAAGTAGTGGGAGGATTTATCTCTTTTAAAAAGTAATTGAATCTGGGGCTGGGATTGTGGCTCAGTGGTAGAGCGCTTGCCTCGCATGCATGAGGCACTGGGTTCGATCCTCAGCACCACATAAAAATAAATAAAGATACTGTGTGCATCTATAACTAAAAAAAAATTGTTAAAAAAAAGTAATTGAATCTGAAAGATTTACTTTAATTATAAAAGAATTTAATTATAAAATTACAGTATGAAGTTTTCTAGTTGTCATTTTGTTTACGATATATTTTAGGTTAACAAGAAGTTTTGATTCTTTAGCATTAAGATTGGTTTTGAAAATTGTCCCCACCCTATCCCACACCCTGACTCCCAAAAAAGACCAAGAAAATTTTCTGATGTTTTATGTTATGTAGAATTTAGTTGAGGGGATTTTATGTGTTCTAGTTGGAACTATGTTAGTTTTTCTGTTATATTTTTTGTATTTTCAAGAATCTTCAGTTGCTAAATTAAAGAAAAGCAGTAGAATTTGAGCTTGGATTCTGTCACTGAATAGATTTGTGTGCAAGTTATATAATTTCTTTGTGCTTTGATCATCTTAGTTGTAAAATTATAATAGTAATCAAGTTGTGAGGTTTGAACGAAATAGCTTGTATGAAACACTCAAACTTATGGCCCACAGTAAGTGCTCAATATAAGTTTTGTGATAATGGTACTCTAACAGCCATATTACTTCAAAGCGGCATCCTAAAACACTTCCCATTATTTTAGATTATTTAGGTACACAATGGAAAGTTAGAATGTTTGTTATCTAGTCCAAATTTTAGTTTCTGGCAGGAGCTTATTTAGATGGGTAATTTTGTGGCTACATAAAAACCGATGTTTTAAATTATGGACTGTAGAAAATTTGTTTTAAAAAATGGTTTTTCATATTCTCATATTTGTTAGAAACCACTAATCTAGTTTGGAAGTGACCAGAATTAAAAATTGTAAGTGCATTCTATATTTAATTTCACTGTCACATTTCCATTTTCTTACTGTTGTTTGATTTTCCACTCATAGCATTTTCAGTGATGCTTGTATTTTGATATTTAATGCTGACATATTTTATGTAGATGTGTTAGAATATTTCTAAGTCAACATTAGTGAAATATTTTAATCCTCTCAAAGCTAATCAGCCCAGTGATAACCTATGCTAATGTATCATGTATACTTTTCAACTCCTAAGGACTTGAGCAAAAGGACTTAGCTATTTAACATTAGGCCAGCCATTTAACTTAATAGGGCCTTGGTTGTCCCACCTATTAAGCAGAATAATATTCACAGAAGCAGGAGATGAAAGCAGATAATGCCTAGAGGACCCATTTTGCCCTAGGAGCCATGATTCCTTAGTATTCTTGCAACATTACATGTTACAGTCCCTGGATTCTCGTGTGCTGATGACCAGTTGTAACTCAAGTGAAATAGCTGGCAATGGGAAGTACATCTCTCCAGTAGGACGTAACTAAGAATCATTCAGAAAATTACTCTTTCCTTTAAATTGCATGCATCTTAAATCTAGTTAGCTTAAAGTCTACTCACTCAAAAATAGATTTATTTTATTTACAGGTGTCATCCAACAGGACAGGGATGATGACCTGTTCAACAACTTGAAACATTGATTCCCTGTCACAATGGATGACATTTGTAAGTAAAGACAATCATGTTTAATTGATTTAAAATATATACTGACACAAGTATGGTTTAATAAGTATTCTAATGGGTCCTTAGTAGCTAAACCCCCTTTCACCTGAGACTCCTTAGCCTCAAAGGCAAAAAGTCTTAGCTTCACAGGACTTGGTATGCTGTTGTGGAAAGGATTCTAGTGTTGGAATTAACAGCTGGATTCTAATTCTGCTACAAGAGTGGATTTTTGTGTCTTGTTGGGCCAACTATATCACTTCTAAGATGGTTTTCCTCTTTTAATGGGAGAGGTTTGAACTAGATGATATCCAAGATAGAGTTTTTACAGTCTGTAATCCTTCAAGGACTATAAATGTTATAGGAAAGAGACAGTGCAACACTTGAACACCCTAGAAGAGTCTTGAAATGTGAGATCTCTTTATAGTTTATCCACCAACTAATTGCATGACCTTGGTGCTATCCTGTATGGACTTGAGTTTTTGTTATGAGATAAGGAATTTCCTACCAAATTTTAATTCCACGGAATTTTAATAAATACTCATTGAAAAAATGTTTTGTGCTCAAATAGGTTGGACAGAAATTAAGTTTTAAAAGAACTTGTTTCTTTTTTAGAGGCCTTCACTAATGATCTAATATAATTATAACTCTTCAAGAGTGCTCCCAAACTTACTTGATTCACCCATCATTAACAATATTTTTGGAAAATAATATTTCATAAAACCCACTCTGAGAATCTTAATAAGTTAATCTCTTTTAAATTTTCTTTGTTTCAAAATTGAAGGATAAGAATGCCAAGTATGTGTGTTTGTTGTAGTCCTTAAGTGTAAGTTGTCCATATGAGCTTTTATAAAAGGTTGATTGGTTAGTATTATGGCTGTGAAGATTTTCTTGCCACAGGAAGTGAATCCAAGTGAATTCCTTATCCCTATTGGTGGCCTATTATGAGGGAAACATTTTTTCTTTCCAAGTGATAGTATGCCTTTTTTTCTCATTAACTGTATAAGTTACTTCTCAGCTTGAAATAATAATTAGAAACAAAAAATTATTAAAACATTATGATTCATTTAATACTGAATAATAGCATGTCATTGAAGCCATTTTTTCTCATTTTTTCTCATCTAAAGTGGCTTAACTTTACAGTCCAGACTGGCCAAGAGCCCAACTTTCTTAGTTACTTATTTTTATTCATCTTGAAATTGGATTTGAATGGTTTTTTTTCCAAGTAGTGAATATAATATATCTACTTCAACAGATACTGGATCAATGGAATTCATTAGTTCTTACGATAATTTTATACTTACTAATAATATATTTTTAAATCTCCAAATACCATGCTGTAGAAAATGTCTCATGTAACTGTTAATAATATAAACTGCCAAGTAAAGTATATACTTTTCATTCCGGAAACCCTACTGTGAGCCAGAACTCTGCATCTAGGTTGAATGTTTTTGAGGGGCAGGGAGGGCACTAGGGATTGAACTCAGGGGCACTGAACCACACCCCCAGCCCTATTTTGTATTTTATTAAGAGACAAGATCTCACTGAGTTGCTTAGTGCCTTGCTTTTGCTGAGGCTGGCTTTGCACTTGCAATCCTCCTGTCTCAGCCTCCCGAGCTGCTGGGATTACAAGTGTGCGCCACTAAGCCCAGCATCTAGGTTGAATGTTTTAAAGACTCTTTGGGATCAGTCTATACATATATATTGAAAAGCCTTTTGAAATTAAAAATCGAAATGTAATTGGAGTCCTACCAAAAACTGTCATAATTACTGAAATTCTTCGGGTTTCTCTATAAAATGGTAGGAGTATTTGTCCCCTAAAACAACAAAATGGGCATGAGCACTCTGCTCTGCTAAGTGACTTAGTCTCTCACAAAGCAACTTGTCATTTTTTTCATTGCAGTGACCAAAACACCTGACAAGAATAATTATAGGAGGAAGAGTTTATTTGGGGGCTTACGTTTTCAGAGGTCTTAGTCCATAGATGGCCTGCTCCATTCCTCAGGGCCGGAGGTGAGGCAGAACATCATAGCAGAAGAATATGGTGGAGGAAAGTGGCTCTTAACATCATGCCAGGAAGCAGAGAGAGAAAAAGAGAGCCCCCAACACCAGGGACAAAACATAAACCCCAAAGGCATGCCCTCGGTGACCACCTCTTCCAGCTATATTCTACATGCCTACAGTCAGCACCCAGTTAGTCCATCAGTGGATTAATGCACTGATTAGGTTAGGACTCTCAGATCCCAATCATTTCACCTCTGAAAATTCTTGGATTGTCTAACACGTGAACTTTGGAAGGATACCTCATATTTAAACCTTAATACCCCTCTTCTTGATTTTGTGTCTCCACAGTCTTTTGGACCTTTTTTTGTTGTTCCTTAGTGTGCTCAAGCCCCTCCTCTTGTTCTTTCTTAACAGTGCCTTTATCCACCTCCCTCCTTCTTTCTCCGTCATATTTACATGCTTGTTCAAGATTAGGATCAGTTTCAGGGGTGAACAGGCTATAGAGAACTATCAGATGTGTCCAGAATCACTGACTTGCATTAAAAAGCCAATTTAGTAATTTATGAGGAAGACTACAACTTCCGCCCAGAATTTTTCCAATAGCGAGTTTATCCTCTGTAAACATCCTCCTTAAGAAATCACAGTTTTATAAACAGAAGTCTATATGACCAATATGTATTAGTTGTGTGATTTCATAAGCCTTTAACCTTTTCCAATCAGGTTGCCCCAATTTCTGATATGAGGTTGCAGAAGCTGTTGCATTCATGGTTATAAGTTTTAATGAGATTATATAATATGGGCTTCCTTGGAAATGCAAAGCACTACAGGAAGCATTATTGTTCTCTGGAATCAGAGCATTCACAGGTCTGAATACTATATGTTCCAAGCCTGTGCTGGAAACAACATGTTCAGGTTTCTCTTTGAGGCCCATCTTTTTCCATGCTTGAACTACCCTTTAAGTTCACAAGAAAATGTAAAAAGGCTCCTAATAGCTTCATCAAGAAAGTGGAGTTTCTCATTTAATAATAAGGTGATACATGTGTTTATCTTTAATCAGGAAACATGTATCTTTGCCCAAGAATATGGCTTTGAAGGCTAAAAGTGTGAGATTTGCATTTTAGTATGAACCATTATTTTAACTGCTTTCTCTGAATGTAAGACACCCCAGCTTTCTGCTTCCATGCCCTGTCAGTACACTTTCATTGAACCTGCCCTCCATGTTAAACCCATTAAGAGCTTTCAAATGTCCTCTCAGTTTACCTATTTTCTTGACTCCATCTGGGTCATACACTCCTTCCTTTGCCCTTAGTATATTCACATTTCCCTTTCTAAACAGTCTTTCATGAGACATCTACATAAACAGTTTCTTCTTGCTATGCAGAAGTTATCTTAAAATTTAAATAAATTAAGATCAAGGCAGAATATCAACCCCATTTCGTCTTTAGTCTCTAAGAACTAAGTCATCTATTAAGATTAATTGCATTTAATTCTTCATTTATTATGTTTCCTGTTTGCAAGGAACAGGCTGGATCCTGGAAGGAACAAAAATATGCAAGATATAAGCCCTGTCTCAAAGAACTTAAATTTTAATGTTTCCTTATTTCTACCTATTCACACTTAAGCGTCTAGAGAGCAGGATGCAGGCAGCACATATCATCTGTAAGGGTCACATAAGTTCAGTCAGTATTAAGTTGGACTCACTTCAACTTGAGTTTACTACTGTAATAGTCCAGCAGATGACAGAAAACGCATTTGTAGACAAAAAAACAAAACAAAATTTTTTTCAGAGTCATGGATCAGAAATCAATGTAAAATTCTGGCAGTCCACCCCTTGTTTGAACGCTTTCATCCCTCAGTATTGTTTCACTTCTGACTCAGCACCTTGAGTTTTTATATAAATAGTTGTCTAGTGATTAAATGAATGAACACATAAATGAGTATATTTTATGAATTCAGCCAAATTCAAGGCCCTAATAGAAATCCATCCTGAGACTGAAAGAACAGTATAGTAATTCAGCTTGACTTGATACTATGTATTTTTTTCTTTATGAATTCAGAATCTTTAGAATGTCCCTCGGAGGTGGGGAGAGCCATTTCTCACTCCATAGATAAAGTATCTGAAGCCCCCTAAAATTGTCTTTGTGACATGCAATTGTTTGTGAAGCTGGTGGCAAATGCACCTCTTTTAGAATATGTCCAAAGAAGGCAAGATGGCAAGTGGCACTTCCCCAAGCCCATGGCTGTCAGTTATGTGTTGGGATCATCTAGACCTCACCAGAGAATTCCATGCTGTAATGATTAAAGAAAACTCCTGTGGGGCCTAGGAAATTATTTATGTGAATCTCATCTGTCTTTTCATCATGTCACCCACAGAAAGGATTAGTAATTGAAATCCATTAGGGAAAACCAGATGGAAAGAGGAAAATGGAAGGTAAACACATCAGTTCTTCAGCTCCAAAGAACCAGACCAACAGAAGACCCAATTATATTTTTCTAAGCCAGCTGCAATTTAGGAAAGACTTCTGTATCTGGGCCAATTGAACAAATAAAATAACTCTTAAATTACTGACTTGAGTGGTGGAAAGGAAGGAAGCTATTAGAAACTCTTCCATAATTACTGTTTCAGAGTCTTGCATTTTGGTGGAGAAATAATCATTACTGGCAAAATCTCCACCTATTTAACTTTTTGAAACAGGAATCAACTCTGGTGGCTTTAGGGAAGTAATACCATTTTAGGGTACAAAGCAAGATAAAAGTATCAAGCTTTGACCTGGTCTTACCTCGTTCACAAACTATGGGCAATTCTGAAAAGAACCAGCCCTTAAATCCTTACATCAGTATCAGACTCAACAATTTGGAAAGTGTAGTTTTATTTACAATTTTTGCTTCATCATATTTCCCTTTTTTATCTGGAATCATTTCTCTTTTCTACTAGTATTTGGACCTCTCAGGGATTAGAAAGTCACAGCCTTGCTTTCTAACCTTTTTTTGAGTTATGAGAACTTATTTTTATATGACCTCACAAATTTAGGTTCTTTGCTGTTTGGGGCTTCCTTCAAGTTACTAGAACTGGTCAGAAATGCTCAAACTGAAACATACTGCAGTAATTTGATTCTGCCAATAAGAAATTATAAATGTCTATAATGGCTGCTGATGTTGCCATTGTTTGTGTGTTTCCTTTTAAGTATATATAGCCAGCCTTCCATGTCTGTGGGTCTGCATCCCCAGTTCATCCAGCCATGCAGAATTATTTTCTTAAAAAATGCATTTGTACTGAACATTCACATACTTTCTCCTTCATCTTTATTTCCTAAACAATTATACAGCATAACAGGTATTTACCAGCATGTACATTATATTAGGTATTATAAGTAATCTGGAAATGCTATAGAGTATACTGGAAGGTATGTGAAAATTATGCAAATATAGCACTTTTTTTTATAAGGGGCTTTGAGCATTTATAGTTTTCAGTATCCATGGGGATCCTGGAACCAATCCCCCAAGGATACCAAGGGACAACTGAACTGCTACATCATGATTTGTCAGTAACTTGAATGAATCACCCTTGTTCTGCATAATCCTTAGCTTCTAAAACCATTTAGTGAAATTCACTAAATGCTATAAGGTTTGCTGATGACCACACTTAAGTTATTAAGCTTTATATCTCTGTCCAACTTAAACCTTTTTCTTGATAACTTCTGAATTTTTGTAGCTCATAGTTATTTACAAGCACTATTTTGTAAAAGGTCACCTACTGTGAAACTTCCCTCCAGAAGCAGAGCCTTTTATATAAGCTGCAGATTGTTTAGCACCTTCTTAAAAGATTTACACCTCCCTTCTACTCACCCACTCAACAGGAAACAATCCCTATCCTGGGAATGGTTTGCTTATTAACCTCAGCATGGCTTCAAGCTGCTACCCAAGTTCATAGGAAAAAAACGTATTCCCATATCCCTTGAGAAAGTTCTGTTTTTTCTTGTGGTGAGGAAACTACAAATGAGCACATATCTTCACGTTTCCCAGAAAAACTTTTCTTATAAGTCAACTTTATTGAGGTATAATTTACATACAGTAAATTGTAGGTAGTTACATGTACTGTTTGATGAGTTTTGACAAATGTATATACTCATGTAACCACCACTACAATCAAAATATTGCATTACCCCAGAAAGTTCCTTCATGCCCCTTTGTAGAAAATCCCACCCCGTCCCTGGCCTCAGAGCAACCACTGATTATATTTCTTTCACTATAAGAATTCTTTTTAAACTGTTGATATATAACAGCATCCTGTTTAATGTTTTCGTTTCTCACATTTGTAGCATTTCTTTCCTTTATCTTCTCTTCTTATAAACACATCATCTGATTTTTTTTGAATACCTACCTTACTTACCTCTGATTTTACAATGTAAATTTTTTCAGATCATATTTCTTAGGGAAATATGAGCAATGAAGATGTGTCACAACAATCGTAAGGCACTATACCTTGTTGAAGATATCAGTCCATCCTTAGGGATTCTACCTTTTAATCTGCAATAAAGCCTTCAGTAAATTTGAGTATACAATGAGTCAGAATTCCTAGGAACCAAGAGGAAGAGCCTCTGCTGGCTGGTATGTTGGGCCTAAGCCAGAAGTACTCCATAGCCAGAAGGCATCTAGCGCCCTTTAACCCTTGCTGTTCCTCTGGCCTGGGATAGGTCCCACCACACAGTTACTCATGCTCACAGTAGATGAGAGAGTACTGTCCTCAACTCTCTCTGTCCAAATTGAACTACATGGTACCACTAGTCTAATCTCATTCAAACGGGAAAATTGTGGCAGTGGTATGATTCTAGAATCCCCCGTGGAAATCTGCTACATTTAGATTTCTCTCTCTACAGTCTTTGAAACCATAGGGTACAACCCACTCAAGAGTCCTGTAGAATACAGTTCTCTTATCCAAAGGCAAGAGTGAAGATTGATATTCTCCTGGATAATAAAGTCCTGTGGGTGGGCTGCAACTGGATTGTGTAAAATTCCTGGAGAAATTATTATAGATGTTCACCTATCTCCCTGAGGAAAATGTGTTGGAATATAAATGAAAGAGGAATATTAATATAGGTAGAACCTTGATTTCACTCTGATTTCTTAAAACTAGACTGGCTTTTTTGCATATTAGTTTTAGTGCCTGGTTGCAGTATGTCTTGACTGGAGTAGACCCTCCCATGACCTGGAACTTCTCTCTGGGCAAGCAATTGTTAGGCTCTAAAGTCTCTTCTTGCGATGCTTTTTTGCACCTTTGCATAATTTTTTGGCCGTATTCTGGAGATGTTGTGTTTGAGGCTTGGAGAACTGGGAATACTGGTAGAAAGAGAATACCAGAGTGCCAAAGCAGCAGAAATTGTGGAAATGTTTTATCTGCACTAATTCACTATGTTTATATATGTGTGTGTGTGTGTATGTGTATGTGTATATGTGTGTATATATACGTGTGTATATATCTTTGTGTGTGTGTGTGTGTGTGTAGTATCTGTGAACAGGTCTAGGCACTTTTGGTATCATAAAAATATTCTAAATATTTTAGTTAAATTTATTTCTATCTCCAGAACAGGATATTTAAATAGTAATAGATCTTTAACATCTGATATAACACCCATAAAAGAATTGATGTGGTTTTTGTATGCTAGTATTTAGTCATGGCTTTGGAGTCATCCACAGCACCTGGTTCAGAAGCTCTCTTTCTGCCATTTTTTTCCTCTTTTCAGTGCTTTTTGAGATTTGTTTTTCACAAGAATCCACCTTTATTTCTGAAGTAGAAATACTTTAGAAAAAGCTTCGAGTATCATGTTATGTTGTATTTGAATTACCCATCACCCCCCACCCCCACAACACACACATAACCAACCAGTATTTTTCATTGGGCATTTCCTTGGTAGAAGAGATGTGGATCCTAGTCTGTGACTTTAATGGTGTTGCTTTAAGCCTGTTATTAACCTTTCTGGGCCTCAGTCATAAAATTAAGGACCCAGCTTCATCGATAACCACGAAGTCCCTTCTGGCTGTCAGAATTCTCTGCCCATAAGTTCTCTTTGTTAACCCTCAAGAGATATTTCAGAGTTCATATTCTTTACTTGTGAGGACTTTTTAGGAGGTAGAAAAGGGGGCTGGGATTGTGGCTCAGTGGTAGAGCGAGGCACTGGGTTCGATCCTCAGCACCACATAAAAAAATAAGTAAGATAAAGATATTGTGTCCATCTACAACTAAAAAAAATATTTTAAAAAAAGAGGTAGAAAAGGCAAAAAACATGCATATTTAAGTATAAACTTGGCTCTGCTGCTGACTAGGATTGGCACATAATTGCCTTTGACCTCAGAAAATGGAAGATCTCCTAGCCCCCTACTACACATTTCAAAGGATTGTTAACTGTAAAAACAGAAATAATAGTATTTATTTAGTCTTTATATATCAGAAATTGTGCTAAGTCATATAAACCAGATTATCTCCCTTGATCTTTTTGAAAATCTTGTACAAATAGATTTCATCATAGCACAAGTATCTTTGGGAATGATAGATTTATGGGGAGTTATCCAGGGACTCTAGGGGTATATTTTAATACCACATCTTTTTATTTTTGACAATAAAATCCCAGAAGAAAGCCAGACCCTTGCACTAAATGCCCTTGGTGTCATTATAGAGATCAAACATTGGATTGTGTTAGTATTTAAATTGAATGGGTCCTTGTATTTTGAGTAATTGGATTACTCAAAAGGGAGAAGTTGGAACCCCCCAGAACTGCCTAAAGAAAGTTGGAGCATGGTTCAAATGGACCCTTGATCCACCAAAGCCTTTCACTCTAGAACTGTAACTCTTATGTTCGGTTTTTAAATAAACTCTTACCTAATGTTAAAAGAATAAAAAAGATTCTATTGCACAGAATTAGAAAACCTATGACTGTTGAGATTTTTAATATAGAAAAACAACATTCCTTCCTATAGTATAACTTAATTCTCTAATTGTTATTTATGGCAAACACTACCTTCTCTTCTTTAGGTATCACAGAAATGTGCAAATTCAAAGACTTGTTCCTCTCATAGGAACCAAAAATAAATAAATATATAAGACAGGATACTTAGAAGAATGAGATCTGGGTCAATTTCTTTAAAATTTTTATAATTGTACCATATTAAATTATGAACCTAATTTATCTTCATATTAATGAAATCTGTTGATAACTAGTGTTTATAATATGATAAAGCATATCACATTTATATTTAAGATAAGTCCACAGACTTTTACATTTCCAACAGTTGATTTAAATTCAGGTTGACAATTCAGGTTTTCATCATTTCTGTCTTCAAAGTGCTTATTAGCATTTCACTGTCATAGTTGAAGCTTACTTAGCTCTTTGGAACTGACAAAAGACCTCTGAGTTGAGAGTCACCTCCTAAATAAACAGGATTTTTAAGGCAGTTGACATGCTTTGCAAATCAGTAGCTAGAGGCTATATATAAAACTTACTGTAGAAAGTTTATTATAATTTAGAGGCAGGAAAAAGAAAAACAAAAGGAAGCAAACAAAACCCTCCCAGATGTTAAGTACAATTTAGCAGTTTATAATTTTCTATGATATTTCTAAGAGGTAGGGAAAACAATAACAATGGATAGGGATTAGTGTTTCAGAATTTTCATAAAAATAAAATAGTGAAAAAATGAAAAAAGTAATATAAAATCAATTTGGGCAGAAGTTTTGAAATATATAGTGATAAAAAAGTTTTGATTTAAAGACCTAAATCAGACCAGTGTTCTTAATAATAAAATAGAAATTTCTATAGAAATTTTGATTCAGTACTCAACATGGAGCCCAGACATCATGTTTATCTTTCTGTATACATGCTTGTGTAATTCTGTTGCACAGTAAAGATTACAACTCTGTGGTTCTCCAGACTTTTTGACTTAGGAGCCCTTTATGCTATGTTAAAATATGTTAAAACATTATTGTGGACTTAAAAAGGAGTTTTGTCTATATGGGTTATATCTATTGATATTCATAATGTTGGAAATTAAAAAAGTTTTAAAAATATCCATTTAAGAAACAATAAAATTGCTAGATGTGGTGGCACACACCTGTAATCCCAGTGACTTGGAAGGCTGAGGCAGGAGGATTGCAAGTTCAAGGCCCAATTCAGTAGTTTATCAAGGCCATAAACCTTAGTGAGACCCTGTTTCAAAATTTCAAATAAAAAGGATGGGGGATGTGTCTCAGTGGTAAAATGCCTCTAGGTTCAATCCGCAGTACCAAAAAGGAAAGAAAGAAATGGAGGGGGAGGGAACACAGGGAAGCAGAGGGGGGATGAGAATGAATAACATTACATGCTAACATAATAACATAACTAGTAACAAAGTATTTTATGAAACAAATTCAAAAGAGTTTTACATTTCTGTAAATCTCTCTAGTCTATGTTTTAATATTGGGGAAAATGGATTCTCATAAATGCTTCAACATTTAATCTGTGGTGATAAGATTTTTGGGTTGGAATATACAAAGAAAATCTGACCTCACATAATTGTGCAGTTAGAAGAGTTTTGCATTGGCCTTTTCAGGTAACTGTGGATGTTCTTCCTGAACATGATACCAAAACAAGTTTAGTCACTATATGGAATCTGAACCCTTATCAATAATCATTTCTTATTCTGTAACAATGAAATCCATTGGTATACCCTGAACTTTGAATCTGTCAGCCACACATGGTTCTGTAACATCATGTATATTTTCATTTGGAAAATGTTGGTTTACTGAGTTGTGCAGCTCTTACAAAAGTCAACACATTTTTTATACACAGCTGTTAGTGTCATCGTTGATCTCATCAGGAAAGTCATTTAAGTAGTGGGAAACTGTCACATTTGAGACGGCATATACAGATTTTCCAAAATCATAATTTTTACTCGAAAATATGAATGTTATCATTGCCTATCAGTTGTTTTCCTGGAGGTAGCAGGCTCACTTTGTTCATTTTTTGTTTGTTTGTTTTTGTTTTTAGAGTATACTAAACACCCAAGCCTGAACAACTAAAATTTTGTTAATCATTCTTCCAAGTGAAAAATGTCATTCCATGGAAAAGCAGCTAGTTCACCTTGAAACGCACTTAAGACAGCTCTCCATAAAGGGATCCAGGGACCTTTCACATCATCTCACATGAGGCAGAATGTTTCTCTTTTAGAGAGTTTTTGAGTGAGGAAGTGTTTAAATCTCTAAACTTAATGTAATCTATAACAGAGGAGACAGGTAAAAGAAAAAAAAGAAACAAACCATACACAGTGGTAATTAATTTAATATGCTGTTGTTCATTAAAAGCATAATATAATGCATTTAGTTCTAGACTTAATATCTCAAAAATATGATTCTTTTAAAAAGGAAAACAACAAAGAAACATTCTTCTGAAGTGGTTTGATATTTTGACTGTAGAAAATGTAACAAGAGCATCCACTTGAAGAAAACATTCTATAGTTAATCCTATAGATATTTTAGGCGAGTTTTTTTTAAACAAGAGAACTTCTTGTTTTAATATCTTCCTTATTAAGACATGCATTTAAAAATAATGAAAATTTTATTGTGCAGTTTTATAGCAAGTTATGGGCACATAGAAAGAAAATGACCAAACTTTGAACAAGACTTAATACTGGTAAATACTGACCAAATGCTCTTTCTTTCTAACATTATCTTTGAACTCAGCATTGCAGAGAGTTTTTATGCATCAAGGAATTTTCATGGCACCTTGCACTATTCCTCCAATAATAGTCGTTTTGGTCCTGCAAATTAATTTGAACCAGAGTGATTCAGCCATCTGTAGAACTGGAACCTCAGTTCATGGATCCCAAGCGTCCTTACTTCAGGTGACCCATGTTCTCTTAGCATTATAAATATTTTCAATTCAGTGTTGCCTTTAATCAGCTGTGTTGCTAAGATACCTACGTTATCACAGATTTTCTCTCTAACGTGTTTTCAGTTCATAGTTTTGCATACATTTTGGCTGTCAAATGAGGAAATAATATTTCAAATGTCTTTTTCCCTTGCACTTCTAGCCAGCCGTTGCATTCTAATAACCTAGCTGTAAGACAAAAAAATTATACATTTTCTTTGTATTAAATCTATTCTGGCAATGTAAGGAGAGGAGGCTGGAATCATTCAGACAGGCATTCATCCTTGCATCTGAAAAATTCATAGAGGCTTATGAATGTGCCATGAACTCTGCCTGCTCGTTCTCTCAGTATTTATTTAGTACCTACTTTTTCTAAGCATTGTGCGAAGGCAGTGAGAGCAATGCTGGTGTTGACAACAGCATCAACACCATTACCATCTCACTTTGAGAGCTTTGTCCTTTCTGTGCATACTGGATACTGAAAATACATGCTTTACCCACAATCTGTCCATTTCACATGCATTATCTCTTCATCCTCTCAATACCTTTGTGAGGTACAGGTATAGTCATTGTTCCAATTTTATAGATAAAGAAATTGAGACTTGGAGCTAAGATTTCATAACTAATAGGTTGAACCAAGATTCTTTTTTCTATTATTTTTCTTTTTAGTTATATACAACACAGGATACACCCTGACATAATCACAAAAGCATGGAACAGCCTGCTCCAATTTAGTCCCCCCTCTCCCCACCCCTCAATCCCTCACCCCACTCCCCTCTACTCTACCTTTTCCTCTTCATCCATTTACAGTTGACTTTTTTTTAAATTACTGTCCTGTGAATATACCCAATGCTATGACCCACCCTGCCCCATCCATGCATGCTCATACAAAAGTTTGATCAGAGTCATTCTGCCCTTGTTTTCTTTTCTATTCCTTCTTCCTCTTCCTCAGTCCCCTTCATCTACTCAGTACAGTTGCCTCTGTTTTGATGAAATTCCCTTTCACCTTTTTCCCTTTCTCTTTGTTTATCTATTTTTTAATTTTTGTCCCCTCCCTCCTTATTTTGGATTAGCTTCCACATATCAGAGAATTTATTCAACCATTAACATTTTGGGACTGGCTTATTTCACTTGGCATGATAATCTCCAGTTCTTCCATTTACCATCATAATGCCATTCTTCCAGAGAGAAAGAGGATGCATACGTATCACATTTTCTTTATCCATTCATCTGTTGGAAGGTTTCTAGGTTGGTTCCATAGTTTGGCTACTGTGAATTGTGCTATTATAAACATTGATAAGGCTGTGTCACTGTAGTGTGCTGATTTAAAATCTTTTGGATGTATACCAAGAAGTGGGATAGCTGGGTCATATGGTCATTCCATTCCAGTTTTTTGAGAAATCTCCATACTGCTTTTTAGAGTGGCCTCACTAATTTTTAGTCCCAGCAACAATGTATGAGTGTACCTTTTTCCCCACACCCTTATCAACATTTATTATTATTTGTATTCTTAATAATTACCGTTATGACTGGAATGAGATGAAATCTCAATATAGTTTTGATACGCATTTCTCAAATTGCCAGAGATATTGAACAGTTTTTCATATATTTGTTGACCATTTGAGAAGTGTCTTGTTTAGTTCTTTTTCCAATTTATTTATTAGGTTATTTGGGTTTTTGATGTTAAGTTTTTGAGTATTTTGTATATTCTGGGTATTAATGCCCTAAGAAGCAAGTGGCAAAGATCTTCTCCCATTCTGTGGTTCTCTCTTCATGCTCTTAATTGTTTCCTTTGCTGTACAGAAACTTTTTAATTTGATGCCATCCCACTTGTTGATTTTTTATTTCATTTCTTGCACTTTAGGAGGCATCACAATAGAGGACCTCAAATCATACTCCAGAGTCATAGTAACAAACACAGCCTGGTATTGGCACCAAAATAGACATGAAGACAAATGGAATAGAAGACACAGAGACAAATCCACATAAATACAGTTATCTGATACTAGATAAGAGTGTGCAAAAACATATGTTGGAGAAAAGATACTCTTTTTAAGAAATAGTTCTGGAAAAACTGGAAATCCCTATGTAGAAGGATGAAATTTAACCCCTATCTTTCACCCTGCACAAAAGTTAACTCAAAGTGGATCAAAGAGCTGAGATTCTTTTATAGGTTGTCTTGACTCGAGAGCAAGCTTTTACTTAAAATTTTTTAAAAATTATTTTAACTCTTCATGGAAGGAGTCAGGCAGATCGTGGAAGAGGGCTTATAAACTGCATCTCCCTGTCTGTATTGTTTCTGATATAAGGACTCTATGGAGTGATTACAAACTACCCCATGGTTGTGGCCTTAGAAGAATTTTGAAGTCACATCCATATTGGAAGGACAGACAGAGAGATCTGGAAAGGAGAGATGAATAGAAATCACTTTTTACAGTCTCAAAACCCTCGTGAGGAGGAAGCAGCTTCAAAGGGGGTACAGGCATAGATTTAATGGATAAATTCAACCTTTGTTGCAAAATGGAATTATTAGGCTAATAGGATGAAAAAAACCTATTATCCATCCAATATTTATCCCAATTATAATTTATTCATTAAATATGTATTTTTTCACTCTCTGGCACTTGTGAAAATAACATCTCTATTCTCTGATATTCACCACAATTTCATTAGTAAAACCACATAATAGATATTCAGTAAAATATTTGTTGAATGAAAACTGTTTATAAGTGCTTAGTATTATGTACATGTACTTTGAACATTTCATTATTTTCTTTTAATGAATTGTGAGGTTCATAATAAGTACTTTTAATTTCTCAGGCCACATCTCTAGTACTCAAAATTATTTTTTAATGTTTTTTTTTTTAAATAAAATGAATCCTGATTATATAATTACTGCATTGGCCAATCTAGAATTTCTATTATACATATTAAGACTTAGTTAAGATTGAAATGGTTTTCCACCTTGTAAATTATGTCTGGTGAATTTTAATGGAAAGCTTAATTATTTCTAAAAACAGCTGAATTTGTTGATGAAGAGACTCCTCTCTCAGTTCATTGGTTTGGAGAGTAGGTTTTCTGTTTTGTGGTACTGAGGATCAAACCCAGAGCCTCTGTATACTTAAGTGCTCTACCACTGAGCTACATCCCCACCCCTTATTTATTTATTTATTTATTTACTTACTTACTTGCTTACTTAGTGCTAGGGATTGAACACAAGGGGCACTTTTACCACTGAGTTATATCTCCAGCACTTTTTATTTTTTATTTTGAGACAGGGTCTTATTAAGCTCTTGAGGCTGGACTTGAACTTGTGATTCTCCTGCCTCAGCATCCCAAGTTGCTAGGCATGTGCCACCACACTCAGTTTGTAGTTTATTTTTGAGGCAGGGTCTTACTAAGTTATCCAGACTGGCCTGAAACTTACAGTCCTCCTACCACAGCTTCCTCAGTAGCTGGGATTACAGGCCCCTGCTATCATGCTTGACTGAAGGGTAGTTTTATTCATTTATTTTTTATTAAAGGAACAGGAAAAACCAATGTAAAAACAAAAACAAAAAAGCACAGTGCTCAATCATAACTCTTAAAGCACTGATAGATAGCTGACAAAGGATTGCATGCACCTAAGAATGGCCTATCACTTAACCCACCATCATCAGAATAATAAAAAGAGCTTTTAAAGTACCAGAAGTTAGTCACCAAAACTGACTGCTATAGTCTAATTTTTTTTTTTAACCAGAGATTGAACTCAGAGGGACTTAACCACTGAGCCACATCCCAGCCCTTTTTAGAGACAGGGTCTTGCTAAATTGCTTAGGGTCTCACTAAGTTGCTAAGGCTGGCTTTGAAATTACAGTCCTCCTGCCTCAGCCTCCTGAGCTGCTAGGATTAGAGGTATGTGTTATTGCACTTGGCGATAGTCTAAATCTTGAATGTCCCCCAAGGACTCATATGTTAAAGGCATGATCCCTTGCCTGTGACACTGTTGGAAGATGCTAGAGCCTTTAGGAGATGAGGTCTAATGGAAGGAAGTTGGGCCATTGAGTGTGTCCCTTGAAGGGGGATTGGGATCTTGGGCCCTGTTTCTTTTTGTTTTGCTTCTATAAAGTAAATGGCACTTCTTTTTCAGTGTGCTTTTGCCATGATGTACTGTGCCACTACAGGCCTTTCAAAACAATAAGACTAAGCGATCATGGACTGAGACTTTTGAAATCATGAACCAAAATAAATATTTTAAGTTGATTATCTCAGGTATTTTGTCACAGTAATGGAAAGCTGACTAACACACTGACCATATTTCTCTATGTTGTAAACCAGTCATCAAGCTTAGAACTAAGTCAGCAGTGGTCCTTTTCAGCTATAAATATTTCTGCTTTTGTTGGTTCTGTCTTTGTAAAAATTGAGCCTCATATAGGGTTAATCAGATTAATCTCTTCACAGGTTGAATGGTCTTAACCTTAGGGTCTTGTGGAAGCACAGCAGAGTGGAGAGAGAATAGTGTGAAATCAAGAGGCATGAGTTTTCACCATGGCTGCTTTGATTACTGACTTTCTGCCCATAAGCAAATACCTTAACACCAGTGAATTCCTTTCTGCAAAACAAATGTGAGGACACCCTGACATAGTCTGTGACACCATTTTGTGGAAACAG
Organism: Xerus rutilus; assembly: GCA_028644305.1. Lineage (NCBI taxonomy): Eukaryota > Metazoa > Chordata > Mammalia > Rodentia > Sciuridae > Xerus > Xerus rutilus. The sequence continues at coordinate 108,263,336 of CM053402.1, read as the reverse complement.
ACTTCTGTATAAGTGCTGCCAATTTGGAGGCATTGTAAAAGCTGGGACTGAATTTTTTTTAAAATGGATTGGCAGAAGAATACAGTAACTTAAATTATTATAAAGTAGAACTAGAACAGGATCATTAAGTCAGTTACCTCACAAATTATTTCTTCATATACAACATGGTTATAGAATGAGACCTAGGGCTGGAAGAAATTTCCTAAGGCCTCTTAGAGGCACCCAAGCCTGTTCTGAAACAAGATAACTAAATCTAAAGATAAATGTAAGAGCATCAGTTTTACTCAATAGTAATTAGTTGAAAACATGTTTGTATTAAGCAAACATGAGTGCATACTGGGGAGCTGGGAGAGGCTCTTCTGGGTCTTTGCACATCCCCATTCACACTCTTGGTTGCTGGTAGGGACATTTTGGTGGAAAAGGCAGTAAAGCACTTGCCTCAGCTAGCCAGGGAGCCTCAAGTAGCATTTGGCCATATTTACCTAAGGTCTTCAGCTGTTGAGTAAAACTATCTCCCACTAACTTATCCTTTGGGGAGGAGGATATCAGCAGGGAAGACTCTTCTCACTGCATTAAAATATCACCAAAAGGTAGAAATTAAGTTAGACTTTAATCTTGTTCTTCTTCCTCACTAGAGCCAATTGTTGCAGTCTGACTTTCTGTCAGACTTTATTCTTCTTCTCTAATATGCTCATCACTTGCAGGACTTGTGCTAATGCCTCAAATCACTCTTAAGATGTCCAGTTCCATATGAGACACAGTACATGTTTAAAAAAGGAATCTAGTGACTATCTCTGCTATGAAGACCAGCCTCCAAGTTAAAGTTCTCTCTTAATTTCTAGGATCCTTTGAACTAACAGGAATTTTATAAAATGAAATATAGTAGACATGACATAAAGAGTTGGTTTTGGAAAGTGCCCCAAAGCAAGCTATTTTTACTTTTTATATATCATTATTTTGATGGCAGCCATGCAGTGTAGCAGTGTCGTTTCAAAGAAAAGACTGACAGTAAGGTAGACAATTAATGCATCTATGAATTATGCTCCTGCTTACCAGGCAATTGTTTGTGAAAGTTAAATCTTTGACCTTCAGGCCACTATTGCCATTTCCAAGTAATAAAACAGATTTTTGGAAGTATATTTGAACTGTACAAGTCTTCTGCATACCATGAGCCAACATTTATTGTTATTGGGGCTTAAAAGGAACATCTCAAATAAATTGCAACCAGGATATCCTAATCAAACTACAGTTTATTTTTGTTATATGTAGAAAGCAAGATTTTATAACTTAAGTTTAAATATATCTGTAATAGGTTCTTTTTAAAATAACCAAATCACTTGGATTTATCTTATGCTAACCAACAAAATTGACTGGAGGAATGAGAAAACTAAAAATAAAGTTCTTAGCTTTTATTCAGATATACTGGGTTGACGAGTGCAAAGTGTTCACTGGGTTGTAGTAACTTGAAATAACCTCATATGGCAGTTTAAAATCTTAAAATTCTCCTAATTGTAGCAACATGGGTATGTTGGTCTGCTTTGTAGTTGTATTTTAGTTGTATATTACAACTAAAAGTTTTTTTTGAGAAAGTGAAAAAGTGTGATGCAAAATTTTTACACTGGATTTAAAGCCCCCAATGATTGATCAAGTGTTGGGAGCCTCTCTAACTTCACCTGCTCTATTGTTACAGAACAGTGAGAGTATTTCTCTAAGTCTTACAGACAACAGTAAAATGAAAGATAAAACATAATGACCATTTCCCCAAGGACCCCTTAAGGTTCCCTGGGTTGTAGGGCATGAAAGGTAGTTCCCATGGAATCCAGTTTCAGCTTTTCTGCAGAGAGTCAGGGAAGACTGTTGCTATGATCTTCAGCAGACAACCATCGCTGCCCACAGCCAATTATCAGGGGAGTGTTGGACTTCTATATATATTAACATAGTTAGATAATGCAAGATAAGAACAACATGTTCCATTTTCTTACTGTATCTTCCCAAAACACTATTACTATCAGTACATCAGGACTATAACCTATCACCCTCTAAGAACTTTACAAATGAAAAAATAAGACTATGTCTAATGTGTTACCTTCATATCACCATAAGATATCTGAGCAGGGATGTACCCCAAAAAATGGAGACCCATAAGAGGTGGAAGTTGCTTATACCCATCTAAGCACTAACCTAAAGTGAGAGAGCCCCACTCAGTGTTCATTGGCAAGGCCATCTTAGTTGCAGAGGATTCAACAGATGTCTTAACTTGTTGCTTTAAATATTGTTCATCTAACCTAGTCCCCTTATTCTGACTCCATTCTCACTAGCTTCTTAATGATTTTTCATTCCCGATGTAGGAGTGCTACCAAATAAGAAGAGCATGTTGGTCTGGCAAATTATGATTACTATTACCAGTTTCATGAGCTTGGGAATAATATCAGTCTCCCCTTGAGAAATAGACATAAGCTCTTTTTATTGATAAATTAAGTTTCTGAGCCCATTAGACTAAACACTAGTCAAAAACAAAAACAAAAATAAAAAACAAAAAACAAAAAAACTCAGCCCATTGTAAATTTGCCGGAGCTACCTTTTGAAGACCTGCTTGATAAAGCCATCCAGCCATTTCCACATAGACATACCCAAATCTTTCTGCATATCCCCGTGTGCTAAATTATATTAACCTTCCTTTTTCCTTTTGAATTTCTATTAAAAATATATAGAAGACCATAAAGTTCATTTAGTTCAGCTGAGACTTAGAAAAGTTCAACGAGCTAGCCAATACCAGTAAGAACCAGGACTGGAAACCAATCTGTGTATGATTTCACCCCTCCTCCCTAGGCATGGTGTTATTCACATTGAATAGAAAAGCTCCCTCAAAACTTGTCTCAGGGAAAATTCATCATATTTCTCTTGTTTCTTAGAAGATTGTGCTTTTTTGTTTGTATTGTGTTTTCAAATGTCATGTTTAAATAATATTATATGAGAGTCCTGTCAGGGAGCATGTCAGAGTAGACAACATTTGGTAGTGATACCAACTTAGTGCTTTTTTTTAAAGTTTATTATACACTGAAATGAATGCATTGATGTGCCTGATTATTATCTTTTTTAAAAAAATATTTATTTTTTAGTTGTAGGTGGACAGAATATCTTTATTTTATTTTTTATGTGGTGCTGAGGATCGAACCCAGTGTCTCACACGTGCTAGGCGAGCACGCTACCACTGCGCCATAACCCCAGCCCCCTGATTATTAGCTTTTTAGATGTATATTATGTTAATGCTAGGGAAACTATGTAATAAAGACTGAGTTAGGAATTATGGTGTTACTGTTGCAGTACAAGAAGATTTAAAGCTCTAGCAGAGTATGTAAGCTTCCTGTGCAACATAAAAATTTATTTATCCCAATATAACTTTAGGAATTTAAGAGTCCTGAAGTAGAAGTCTCTAATGTTTGACTTACAATGCATTTGGAAATTTTGATTAAGTATTGAATCTGGTAGATACTATAAATTCAAATATATCAGTACTAAAATGCCTAGTGATCTGAGAGATACAGAATATAAATGATATAGAAATTTGTTCCATTGGTAACCTTTCAAAATTGCATATTAACAATAGATAAGAGGCAAAGTAGTCAAGAGGAAAGATGGAATTTGAAGTTATAGAGACCTAGATTCAAGTCCTTTCACTTTTTACTAGTTAGATGACCTTCAGCAAGGTAGTTAATCTCTCTGAGCCTCTGTTTTTTCACCTAGAAAATGAGTTATTATATCTACCATTTTGACAATAAATTACATCTTACCTGTAAAACATTACTAATGTCATGCAATTGTCAGTGAATTGAAACTGACATATTGTCTTTAAGTATCTTAGAATATATTCCACTCTTGGCTTTAATGGACAAAAATTGGGTTACCATTACAATTCAGGAGATAAAGGTAGGAATATTTGATGGGTTGAATTTGCTTGAATCCACAGATCTTCATGTTATGACTGATATTGGAGGTTTCAGAAAAACTGTTGTTTATGCCTCAGTTTATAACATTTTACAGAAAATGCAGAACTTCACTCAGTTAGAACAGAAGCCATAATTACCCAAGACTTAATCTAGTTAATCTGTTTCCCCAGGCTTAGGGCTATGCCAGCTAGAACATTGTTCTGAGTTCTTTTTGGATAGAATGTTGGTGAAATTAAAAATTAACTTGGTTTAGTTAATTTAGCTTTGTCTTAATGAATCTATGGTATTACTATGATGTTACTAAAGAGGTGGCTGGCTGTGTTGCATGAGGTCCCTTCAGTTTCCTAGAAAATGCTCTTACTATAAGTAAGTTTTGGCTTTCAGTAGTTGGAGATTTATTCCTTTGGCTTGCCTTGGTCCTGTATTTAAAAGCCTGATGCTTGTGGACAAGGAAGTATAATCAGTCATTTGTATGTTAGTGTGAATAATCTGTTAAAGCCCTTTCCTGTAAGCAGAGTTTGATCGAATTATTCACAGTTTGAGCATAGGGGTTCATGCAATTTAAGACTGCCAGGACAGCATAAGGTAAAAATTACAGAATAGTGGTGCTTACAAGTGTCCCAAAGCTCGCATTATTTAGACCAGTGGCCTTAGGTCTTTAATCCATGTCATAGTCACACATAATACTCTTAATCTTGGAATTACAGGTTCTCAGATATAAGGAAAGGAAAGGAATCTTTCATATATTGGTTACTTTCTATGCCAGAGATGATGCAGAATGCTTTGCATATATTATCTCATTTAATTAATTTGATATTAAATTTTTAATCCTCTTTACACATAAGGAAATAAAAAAACTGAAATAAATTAGTAATTTGACCAAAGACATTCCACAGCCACTAAATTACAGGGCTACAGTTAGCACTTTTGTGTGGTCCCAGGGCGTGTGTTTCCTATTATACTACACTGGGTGAAAATGAGAGGTTAGTTTGACACAGATAGTTTCATTATTGGATGAACAGCAGAGTGATAAGATTGGTGGATGTGTCTTTATTTGAAAAGCCATGACCATGTTCCTTTCCAAGGTCATTTATTTGGCCATCCATTCCTTTTTCCTCACACTGCCCCCTGCTACTTCACGTCTTGCCATTTTCATAGTCCTCTGTACTGCAGATGGCATGGACACATGTAGAAAGAGGGGTTGTGGCCTCTGCCCATTCCCCATGCCTTTTTCCAGGGCTATTGTCCTCATTCAAATAAACATATGCAAGTGGCATCAGTATTGAGAGGGTGGGCAGAGTAAAGTCTGAAGACAAGCCAAAGACTCCCAATGAAAATAAAAAGCTAAATCCTGCTGGTATTTCCATCAAGAATGACATTGTAGGATATGTGCCCATCAGTCTAGATTCCACCCAGTTAAGCTCTTATTCTGTTTTATAGAGCCAGAATGAGAGGCACTGTATCCCTAACATCTTATTTTTATCTCGTCTCATTATAAGGTAGTAGAAAAAGCTGTCAGCTTTGGAGACAAAATACAAGGATTCAGATCTTAGATTTTTCATTTCCTGTCGGTGTGACCTTGAGCAAGTCATTTTGGGAGCCCCAGGCTCTTCATCTTATGAAGTGACCATAAGTAACATTACCTCCCAGAATGCTTGTGATCAGTAAATTGGACAGTTGTGTGAAATGTTAAGCAGTGTTACAAGCAGTAATTTGCTCCTTAGCATATACTGATAACCTCCTTTCCTTTCCACTTTTCACCCCCCTCCCAGCCTTGCTTCCTCAACTAGAACATATGTCATTATATGCCTTTTAAAAGATAAGATTAGAACTAGAATATGGGAAATTGGGTAGGGGCCATAAGACAAAGGGAAGGGCAAGAGTTTCCAGGCATGTTTGTGTGGTATTACAGATTATCCCCTACAGCTAGTATTTGGCATAGCACCCCTGTAATGCTATCATTTATTGAGCACTTACTGTTTACAGTCTTTTCATCTAATACATATCATCTTATTTAAAATTTCCCGGGAACTTGTAAAGTAGGTGTTATCAGTGAGGCCTATAATCCCATCTACTTGGGAAGCTGAGGCAGGAGGATCACAAGTTTGAGACCAACCTGGGCAACTTAGCAAGACCCTGTCTCAAAAAATAAGAAGAGATACCACTGTAGCATAGTGGCAGAGTGCTTGCCTAGCATGCTCTTCTACATTGGTGGAATTAACCACTAATTCTGAGGGTATAAAAAGATATTATTAGCCATATTATATAGAATAGTTAATCAAGGCACCAAGCAAATCTCCCAAGGCCAGTATTCAAACTTTCATTTTTGATTTCACTTCTCTGCCTCCCAATAAAAATAGCTACCTTGAGAAGCGGTGGCGCAAGCCTGTAATGCCAGCACTTAGGGAGGCTGAGACAGGAGAATCGTGAGTTCAAGGCCAGCCTCAGCAACAGTGAGGAGCTAAGCAACTCAGTGAGACCCTGTCTCTACATAAAACACAAAATAGGGCTGAGGATGTGGCTCAGTGGTCGAGTGCCCCTGAGTTCAATCTCCAGTACAAAAAAAAAAAAATAGCTACCTTGAGATGGACATCATAGCCCTAGCTTCATGTATGACTGCATATATGATGTGATTCTACATCATACATAACCAGAGAAATGAAAAGTTGTGCTCCGTCTGTGTACAATGAATCAAAATGCATTCTGCTATCATGTCTACCTAAGTAGAATAAATAAAATAAAAAAATAGCTACCTTTATTTGGTTTTACTTTTTTAACCAATTATTTATTGAACTTTTTTGTGCAAGCTACTATGCAAATTCTAGGTTAATATGAAGATATATAAGACCCAATTTGATATAAACAGCTACACAGATAACTGTGATATGAAGCAGAATGTGATGTCTTATAATTAATGAACAAGTAAAGCGCTCTGGGGTTCATAGGTGAGTAAGATCACACCTAATTGGTGCAAACCATCCACAGCTTGATGAAGGTAGAAGTGGGTTGAGCTGTGAAGTCTGCATCTCCTCCTACGTGGGCTGCATACTGAGTTCAAAGATCTTAGTTATTGCTTTTCCTTAGTGTCCATTGTTACTCAGTGCTGAGCTGCCTTACCATCTGCTGGTACTCTTTAAAACTGAAAGAAGACAACCAGAGAAACTGCTTAAGATAGAATCAGAACAACTACTCTCAGACTCCATAGTTTCCTCTTATTTTATAGCACAGTGTTTAAGAATTCAGCCCTACCACCTACTAGTTATGCAGTTTGGGGAATTTAACTTCTATGGGCCTCGGTTCTCATTTCAACTATAAAATGAGGATACTATAGCCAGGCATGGTGGTGTACACTTGTAACCAGCAGCTCAGGTGGTGATGCAGCAGCTCAGGTGGTGAGGCAGGAGGATCGTGAGTTCAAAGCCAGCCTCAGTAACTTGGCAAGACTGTGTCTCTAAATAAAATACAAAAAGGGCTAGGGATGTGGCTCAGTGATTACATGCCCCTGGGTTCAATCCTCGGTACCAAAAAAACCAAAATGAGGATAATATATGCCTCATAGGGTTTATCTATATATATAATGAGATTCTATATATAAAGTGATTAGCTAAGTGCCTGTAATTAACAAAGTCTGTAACTATTATCTAAATAGATATGGCCAAATAAATGTAAGCATAAGTGATATACATTTATCTGGCACATCAGAACATTGATAGTGGTTCAGTTATAGAGTTAGTAGTTGTGTTTTTTAAGTTCACCCCCCTAATTAATGCAGAAGTGCAGTTGCTCCTGTGTTGAAGGATTAATAGTGACCAAACCCTTAGTTAGTGATTTGAGAATAGCTAAGACCTTTTTCATTCTAAGCTGTTGTTTTCTCTCTCCTTACTGCCCTAGTTAGCTGCCCAAATTATAATTAATCCCATGTATCTTGATTAAGTGGAAAAATTAAGAAAGACAGTACAGCTCTGCCATGTCTACAATAAGCTTTACCTCGCAGAAGCAAATGTTCACTTTTACCCCAGACCATGAATTTTCTGGATAACTCTACTATGAATGTTTTTTGTATTTTTGTGTGTGTTTGTTTTGTGTGTGTGTGTGTGTGTGTGTGTGTGTGTGTGTGTGTGGTACTGGGGATTGAACTCAGGGCCTTGTGCATGCAAGGCAAGCACTCTACCAACTGAGCTATATTTCCAGCCCTGCTATGAATGTTTTCATGCTCAGTTGAGTTTGTTACTCTAGCTGAAGGACTGGGGGTGATCTAAAACACAGGCCCTTGACAAAAAATACTCAGGAGAAAATGTTATTAGGGTTACACATGTGATTGTTTTAATTTAAGAACTTGGTGTTAACTGTTGTTGAGGGAAAAAATATTGTTAAACTTGCCTTTAGAGTCTTTTTCTGGTGCCTGCCGCAAATTGAATAAGTGTCACTTTAGGCTATACATACCTAAAGAGTTGGTTGGCCTTTTTATTTTTAGTAATCACATTGACAAACTGGGTCTAAGCTGAAGAGCAATTTAGGTTAGGCAAAAGGATTTTTTTCCATTGTATTTTCTCTTGGAATGGGACCATTTTATATCTCATTAATCATCTAAAGTTATAAATCTGTGAAACTGAAACTTCTATAGATGTAAATATTAACATTTACCTTTTTATTAAAAATGTTTTTTAAAGAATAAAGGGGGACTGTAGACTCAAGAAAAATAAACATATTGGAGGTGTTTAGGAAAATCAATCATTATTTCTAATATCTAATATAGTTTAATAACAGTTTAAGGAACACTCATGCCCTAATTAAACTAGAATATACTTTCGGCTCATACCACCTTTAGTTTATGAAATCTAAGTAAATTGTGTGCACTACAAGTTGAATCAATTATTTTTGATGCTGGGGATCAAATCCAGCACCATGCATATGCTAAGCACACACTCTTCCACTGAGCTGTACCCCCCAACACCTAATTCATTTAAATGTTATATTTTAGATTTTTTAAATACAGTGTAATATTAGAAACATAGTGGTTTAAATTTAATTATTATAGCATGAGAGAACCAAGTGAAGATATTTAGGAAACCAGAATGAGGAATTTGAAACCTCTCATAGCCGATTGGTGAAAAGTGGAGGTGTTTGAGTGTCTTACCCAGCACCCTCCGCCTCTGCCTTTCTACATCAGCAAACATCCAAAGGTTTAAAAACATCTGGGACCTATATATATAGGGAATAGAAGGGATTATTCCTAGCTGGCTCTTTATCTGGTCTCAAGCTCTCTGAATAAAAAATACTGAGATGAGAGAATTAAAATATTGACTTTTTCTACTTAAATATAGACCCACAACAAAACTTCATATAGTAGAAGACAAAACTGACCACTCCAGGGTCTTAACAACGTTGTATGCATGCTCTTTGTTCTGCATGAAAAGTAGTATGATACTTAGTTAAACTCCTTTTTCATCAAAATATTTTCAGTTTTTGTTCACTTTAAATAAAGTTGTATTTTAGTTAATCTTAGTCCATAATGCACAAAGAAAGAAGGGGGCTGGGCTCAGTGGTGGAGTACATGCCTAGCATAATGAAGAAAGAAGGATATAGATCAGCCTTTTGTAAATTACCTGTTAGTTACTAATACATTTTTTTTTTAAAGCTTGGTGCTGTATGTTAATTTTCCTCTGCTTTTAATAGGTTAGAAACTTCATTTTGTAATAATGCATGACTCATTCATTGCTCATCTTTCCACTGATTTTATTTCTTTAATTTTTTTTCTTTTCTTTCTTTTTTTTTTTTTTTTTTGCCTTGAGCCGGCAAGAAAATCTTACATGAGAGGAGGGAGAAACAGAGTGAGCTGAGGAATAGAGCACTTAAATACTGTTGCTCGATTTTCATTGGTTATCTCTTTTCTTATGGCAGCCAGTCTAATTCTGCCTTCCCCGGTAAAGCCCTCCCTCCCCACCCTCCCTGCTAGAGGGTTCACAGGGTGTCTTGTCGCTAGAAACTGACTGCAAGCAGTATGTAGGCATCTTTCATTCAGAATGGACATTACTGTATAGAATAAAGAAGAAACCTTTTAGAATTGTATTATTTGTCAAAATCGCATGTCTTTTTAAAAAGGATAAAGAGAGATGCTGAACGTTTTGTATGTTAGCGTGGACTCTTTTTCTGCTCAGACTCTTAAGTTTTCAGAAGCTTAAATATAGAGCCCTTTTAAAAAAAGAAGAAGAAAGAATTTGTCGGTTAGTCGGCTTCTTTTGAAGAAGTGCTTCATCACCCTCCTCCACCTCTCCGTGCTGTGTCCACAGCTCTCTGTAGGTTAGGGTTCTGTGCTGGCTGCAGAATGCTCATGTGAGCTGAATAGACTACATCGACAGACACAGACCAACACAGGTTTTCGTTCTTTCCTCTGAATTTCAAAATGCCATCCAAAGAGTCCTGGTCGGGGAGAAAAACTAATAGAGCTGCAGTTCACAAATCAAAACAAGAGGGCCGTCAGCAAGATTTATTGATAGCAGCCTTGGGAATGAAACTGGGTTCTCAAAAGTCGTCTGTGACAATCTGGCAACCTCTGAAACTCTTTGCTTATTCGCAGTTGACATCACTTGTTAGAAGAGCAACTCTGAAAGAAAATGAACAAATTCCAAAATATGAAAAGGTTCACAATTTCAAGGTAAGAATATTTGTTTTTAGCCTTTTCTCATAAGAAATGCTCATTATTTGAAATATGTAATACTAAAAGAATATCTTCTGATGTCTTTTTTTAAAACTAGGATGACTTGACTAAAATTTTCTTGCTCTTCAGGGAAAGAAGATGTTTTAAGCCTGATTTTGTTTAAGGAATAGCTGAAAAAAGCTAACAGAAAATCATCCCCATTTTCTCTGTTTTAATATTCTGCTTAATCAGTGTATAGACATTGGTAAGTCTTGACTAATATTAAAGAGGTCTTATTTAATGATTTTGGCATTACTTGATTTGTGATGCAAATGTGTCTAAATACCTTTGTTGGCTATTTCAGGAGAGGATTAGATTGTATCTGTTCGTTTCTGCTAAAAGGCTTTGGATGTAAGAGGCATGTGCAGTTGCATCTGGATTGAGCAGATGGTCTGCATTTCCCATAGTTTCTGTCTTTTCTCCTCTGTTAATGAACTGACCATGATGAAAGGAGGATGGCTACCATGGGACAGTGATGCTGCTGACCCTAGCAGCTTCTCTTCACTTTTTGAGTATTTGCTTTCACCTTGTGTATGTAGTTTTTTAATTATTGTGTTAATGTGTGTGTCAACTGTACCTGAATCTTCTTTCATCAAGAGGACATGTGTATCGATGCAGGCTGTGTATACATCTTTCCTGTGCTTCCAGCGTGATATAAAGCCTTGAAGTTGTGTCCATTGCATCTTAATTCAGAAAATATATAATGTGAGGTCGTGCCTAAGGAGGCCCAGCTACACTTAGGTAGATGCACTGGCATTTATATAGTAACTTCCCAGTAGTTAGACAACTTCATTATACAGTCCTGTAAGACATGAGTATTTTCATTTTAGACAAAATATTGTTAGCTCTGATGTTAAGCTGTTTGGTTTCAAAAGGTGTGAAAACTGGAAATTCTGATATTCCATTTATTTATAAATTTAGTCAACATTTATTCAGCATACAGAATGCATCAGGCTTTGTGCTAATTTCATTCCAAATTTGCAATTCATCCTGCTTTTTAACACCAGCATTAATTTTACCAAAATGCTAATACCATGCCCCCAATATGCTCTGCATTTCCCAGAATGAGAAATAGATTATTATGATCTTTAGATCATTTGGGGGTAAAGGATTAAGTTACTTTATAAAAATATTTCTGAACTATATAGTTTATGCTAACCCAATAATATTTTCTTCTTCTTTAAATATGTTCCTAAGGACCTTACCTTTCACCCAATATCTTTGCTTTAAAATGAAATAGAGACTATTAGATTAAATACCTGATGGAAAATAAATCTGATTGTGAACCCAAATAATTCATGCAGATTACTAGGCCTCAGTTTCTTCTTTCATGATGTATAACCTGGTATTATAGAACTCTTACCAGGAAAATGACCCCAAATAAGTCCTTTTACAAATATAAAGTTACATACATGTTAAGTCATAAAAATAGCTATATAGGTGCCTCAGCAAAGATTACATGCACACTCTTTAAGAAATGGCTGTGATTTTAAACTGTATCTCCAAAGATGTATCCTCTGATTTGATCGGCAGAAACAGGCCTTTTAAGAGTGTCATTTTAATAGCAAGTCAAGTTCATTTATGTGCTTTTTATCAATATTGATTAAAAGCAAATAGATTTATTGAATGATTTGCATAAACAACAAGTATATTCTTTTTTTTCTTCATAGGTTATATCTTCCAGTTATTTCTCAACTTTAACACATGACTTTATGGACAAATTGTATACAGCTAGAAAGTGCTATCTATGGGACCAGTTGTAACTCTAACCAGTTGGTACCCAAACTTTAAAGATAATTCTTTTTTCCAAGTACATAAATTCTTCTCTGAAATGAAAAAATTAAAACCAGCTAGGACTTGCTCTTAAAAAACAGGATGCTCAGGAAAGAGCTAATGTTAGTGGGTTGCATTACATATTTTCTAGACTTGCTAAGGAGGTCAGAAATCTCAGAATTTGGTTCTTCCTCATTAAAATGACTGTTATTTTAAAAATGTGTCTATGGTGTGGCATTATAAAAAATATATACAAATAAAGGAGGGAGGTCATACTTGACTTCCGAGAACATCCCCAAAAGAGTGCGGACTCTGTGGCAGGAGCAGTTCTGTCCCACACAGATGCTCACTTAGGTCACTGATTGTGATGTGTATGTACAGTTCAGAGGTTTGCTGTGGGGGAGACCCTGAACATTTCCATAAGGATAATCATTCGCGTGACCTTGCCAATGACTATTTTCTGTGTTGGTAACAGCTTATTCTCTCTAACCACCAGCCCACTCACAGAAGCCTCATTTCAATATAGTTTTCTTTTTTGCTTCTTGAACTGCCTTGTTATGTAATGCAGTGAGGTGGAACAGCTGTCAAATCTTTTTTGGGGAGCGGGGGGGACAGGAGGGTGAAGCCAAGAGCACCACATACCTTTGGTGAAGCACTCTCACAGTGAAGCCGAACAGAGCAATTGGACCTGACTTCAAACTCTGAAAGTGTTTGAGTTTGGGGCATTTTAGTAGGAAAAAAACAGGAATTTTCCCCATTTTGCTGTTATATAACATGATTTCTCTTTCTGGCTGTCTCTTTTCTGTTGTTATTCATGAGGATTTGATAAAGCATCTATCATAAGGATAGTGATATGTCTTATGGAGGTTGTCATTTTAGAGATAAATGAAATGTACCACATTATTAAATGGTAAAAATAAAAATTATTACCATATAAGCAGTGAAATTAAGAATGATATAAATTAAGAGTGAAATTCCAAAAAAAAGGAGAAAAGATTTCAAATGTTTTCATCATGAAGAAATGATAAATGTTTGGAGAGATAGATATGTTGACCCTGATTTGAACATAACACAATCTGTACATGTATTGAAATGTCACATGGTACCTGGTTCCCCATAAATATGTGTAATTTTTATGTGTCCATTAAAACTAGAGTGAAAATAATTTTAACTGTACCCTGAACCAAGCTGTCCTTTTCCAAACTTCCCCTATCCTAATATCACAGAGAGAGAACAAAACCTCTGACATTTAAAACTAAAACAGACATTGTACCCCCCAGCCCACCCCCATTGAACCCCCGGCCGTGACTGCCTCCTACATTTGGAGGCTTTCTGGATAGAATGATAATAAGTCCCAGCCATTGCCCTGAGGAGATTGTTTATTATTTGTATCAACTTTGGGCAGATTGCTTAATCTCTCTAAACCTCTCTTTCTATGTCAGAAATAGAGTTCATGGTACATATAGGTAGCCACTTTTTTGTCGCTACAAAATCACTCCTAATTGGATGTTTTTCCTGAATTTATACCAAGAAGTATATGTATCTGAATCCTGTTTTTCCTGCCTAGTTGCAGAAGTCATGATGCAAAGGATAACCTTGGCATGATGGAGCTTGGCATGGATGGATAACCTTGGCATGAAGCTCTTGCTTCTTTCCCTGCCCCCGGGCAGAGTAGGTGTTACATAAGAGTAGTTGCATTTTTCATGCACCACAGAATACAGTGAAATCCTTTTTCTTTCTCTTACTTCCTCCAAATTGAACTGTAAAATGTTTCATCCAGTTTGTTGCTTAATGATGAAAACTCTATAACAAAAATGCATGGTTAGGTAGAAGATTATAATAGCAGAAGCCTGGCTACATAGGCAAATTAAGTACTTGAAAAAAAAAAACATTAAGAATTATAGGACGGGGTCTACTCAGTGGTAGAGCACTTGCATAGTACGTACAAGGCCTAGGGTTTCATTCCTAGCTCCACAAAAAGAAAATTATAGTAAGTAGATACTTTAACACAAATTTAATTCTTTTTTAAGGTGGTCTTGACAGTGGCAAATGGTTAATTTTAGTTTCCAGTACTAAAATTCTGCATGTAAATGAAAGATGTGAGACATTAATAGATTTAACATTGCCAAGGTAATATGCAGTCAATGAATCCTGAAATGTGAATCAATACTATAATTAAAATAAAATTATAACATGAACCTTAAACTATTTAGTAATATTACTGATTCAGGATTGCTCGGATAAAGAAATAGTAGTGCACCCAGTCTCCCTGGCCTGTAGACCAGTTCTGCTGTTTGATAACCTGAAGGGTAGCAGTGATCAGCTGTTCTGCTCAAACAGAACAAAACCTCTGACATTTAAAACTAAATGGGGAACACAAACTACTCCGCCTTTTGCTTCTGCCTGTGCTGTTTGGAAGGAGGATCACAAGGACTCATTGTGCACTTCCCACCGGGTACTCAGCCTCACCCCGCCTGTCTTTCCTTTCTACCTGATGTCCCAGTCAAATTCAGTCCCACCGGTCTCTCATTTGATTCACATTTGAGAATAAGTACAAAATGAATCCATAAATAAAAATAAAGCATTTTGTTTGTTTTCCTTTTATCCCCCAGTGCTGGGGATGAACCCAAAGCCTTATATGCAGGCTAGGCAAGCACTACATCCCCAGCCCCAGAGATAGTTTTTAAATTAATCGTGGAGTTACACTACATGATCTGTAAATTCTCATCACAGCTCTAAAATTCTCTGATTAGATTATATTGAGGCACATTAGATTTGTTGTAATCATTTTGTTTCTCATAATTAAAACTTTATTAAAGTTCATATGGGGAAATTTTTTCAATATGTTGATTTGAAAAGTAACTAAAACTGTATAAAGTAAGATTTTTTTAAAAAAGATTATATTAAACAGCAGTGAAATATCATATTCAAGGAACATGCCTGTTTACCTCCTTTGTATAATACCCACCAACCATCACAAAGCCTTCTCCCTTCCCCCATTCTTCCTTGCCTTTCCTCATATCTCACAAAATGCCTGTAACTAATAGAAGCGCAAGAAGCATTTGTTGAATGACTAAATGAGTACACGGTATGGTATGGTTGAAATAACTGTTGCTATTTTGAAACCACTTTCATGATAGCAGGAAATTTCAGTACATAGATTCTGCTAATGATCTTAAGATCTGTGTTGTATTTTTTAAATCGGATTTCTGTGAGTTTTTAAAATGCCATGAAACTCAAGATACTATGTTAGCTCATATTTAACTGGAGAATCTCCGTGCACATTTTAAATGCTTGGCAATTTGAATATTGTTTTGAATTAATAGTAATATAAAAGAAGGTCCATACAACATTATAGAACGGAAAAGGAATGCGTCATCGATCTTCTGTAATAATGTCACTCTTCACTTAGGGATATGAACATGGAGTATCAGCATAAGCATTTTAAAGGGATAAATGTTTTTCTCCAAGTAAGAAGTTAATGGAATTACATATATTTCTATTGTATACACACATTCTCTCTCCCGAGTTTTGAATGTGGGCCACTTGCAAGAGAAGACAGAAATAGCAAAGATGAATGCATAGCATGGGTTCTCTCTGCCTAGGGCAGTCAGACGTGGAGAGGGCTGATGAAAAGAAACTGGGAGGCTGAACAGGATCATCTGTGAGGTCCCTGTGAGCACTGCATTTCTGGTTGCTGTCTGGTATAGTGCTGCTCAGCTGCTGTGAAAGCCAAATGGGGAACACATACTACTCTGCCTTTTGCTTCTGCCTGTGCTGTTTGGAAGGAGGATCACAAGGACTCATTGTGCACTTCCCACCGGGTACTCAGCCTCACCCCGCCTGTCCTTCCCATGGTCTATAATGCTGCTGAGGAACTGGCTGTGACACTTCAAGGGCCAATCTAGAGCATGACCCATCAGAAGGCTGTTGTTGGTTTGCACATAGTTGCATTCTACTTCTTCACAGCCATTTCACAGGGTATAGTTTAAGTTGCTTTATTTCACTCAGGAGAAACCCACAATGTTGTTATTTTCATAGACATTTACTCTCAAGATGTTTCATAATCTCTTTATTCCCCAGTTTCACAATGTTATTTCTCTCTCTGATACTGCCTTGCCAGTACAAATTAAAGTGGAGGAGATATGTTTTGAAAATACTCTCCTTTCCAGTCTCTTGGTCGGCAGAAGTACCTACCCATGTCTATGTGGGCCCAGAAAAAACTGACTCTTAAAATACATGTGATGTTACTGGAGGATATAATTACTAAATCTTTTGGGGGAAAAAAGTCCCATTAACGGTGTTGAAACATCTTACCCATATGATCTCTCTATTATAAAAACTGTGTTGGCTTCACCGGCATGTTTTCTCCATTTCTTCATTACTCATCCCTCAAGTATTTATTGAGCAACTCTTACGTGCATACCACTCTGCTAGACATAGAAAGGGAGAAGTAATATGTAACACATGATCCTTGACCTTGGACCTATAC
Source organism: Xerus rutilus (assembly GCA_028644305.1). Lineage (NCBI taxonomy): Eukaryota > Metazoa > Chordata > Mammalia > Rodentia > Sciuridae > Xerus > Xerus rutilus. The sequence continues at coordinate 108,246,427 of CM053402.1, read as the reverse complement.
AAACTGAAAAAGAAAGCAAACATCAATACAATGAGAAGGATGAGGAGAACATAATGGTATTATTCATGACAAATAAAATTAAAGATGTTTTAACTGCCAGTTTTTATGTATAACTAATGATGCCATATTCTTCATGGTTCAGTATTCCACATACAAATATGTTAAATGGTTGTTATCTAAAATGACATCTTTTCTTGAAACTATTTGATAGCAGAAATAAGAATGCAGGGCAGGAGATACAGCTCAGTGGTGAAGATCTTGCCTAGTGTGCACAGGATGTGGATTCAATTCCCAAGACTACATGCACACAAAGTATACAGTTTGCAATAATAGGGAGTAGGAATTTCCTCCCCCTTATACTAAAAACATTGAACATGATATCTATTCTCCTAAAAAGTAAGTGCTCAACACAGTATTCTTAACTAAAGGCACAGTGTAGTATAGCAGATGTCTAGAGCTTGTTCATTTTGTAAACACATTGAACAGCAGCTCCCTGTTTTTCCCTCCTCCTAGCCCCTGGCCACCACTCTCTGTTTCTGAGAGTTAGACTGTCTTAGATTCCTCATATGAGCGGACGTGTAGTTTTTGTCCTTATGTGATGAGCTTATTTCACTTCACAAAATATCCTCCAGGTTCACCCGTGTTTCATGTAGGGCAAGAGTTCCTTCTTTTTTCAGACTGAATAAATATTCCATTGTCTGCACATACTACATTTTCTTTATTCATCCATCAATGAACATTTAGGTTGTTTTCATAGCGTGGCTGTTGTGAATAATGCTGCCTTTAACATAGAGTGCAGAGAACTCTTTGAGATCCTGATTTCAGTCCTTTTATATTTATATACCCAGAAGTGGAGTGGCTGGATCATGTGGTGGATCTATTTTTAATTTTTCAAGGAATCTCCATACTGTTTTCTGTAGCAACTATACCTTTTTACATTCCCACAAACACTGTTCAAGGATTCCAGTTTCTCCACATCTTCACCAACACTTGTTATCTTGTTTTTTGTGTATTTTTTATAATAGCCATTCTTACAGGTGTGAGATGATATCCCATTGTAGTTTTTATTTGTGTTTTCCTGATGACTAATGATATTATACATTCATTTCATATGCCTGTTGGCTACACACACACATATACATATGTGTGTGTGTGTGTGTGTGTGTGTGTGTGTGTGTGTGTGTGTGCGTGTGTGTATATATATATTTGGGTAACTATTTAAGTCCTTTGCTCTTTTCTCTTTGGAGATGGGGTCTGTTATGTTTCTCTGGCTGTCCTTGAACCCCTTGAATCCTTAAGTGATACTCCCACCTCAGCTTTCTGTGTGTCTGGGACTATAGACACATACTACTGTGCCCAGTTTTGCCAATTTTATAGTAGAATTATTTGTTGTTTTTGTTATTGAGTTATAGAAGTTCCTTATATACTTTGGATATTAACCCCTTAACAGGTGTGTGATTTACAGATATTTTCTCTCATTTTATAGGTAACCTTACTCCATTAATTGTTTCCTTTGCTGGATAGAAGCTTTTTAGTTTGCTATAGTCCCATTTATTTTTGCTTTTGTTGTTTTAAAATGTGAGTATATTTGTACATTTTTCTGACCGAAAGACTGTTAATGGAACTTACAAGGTATTCGAGTTTATTTTGTGGAATTAAATGCCAAACAAGACAGCCATTTTAGAGAAGAAAAAGAAAAAAAGAATCTCATAGCTACCTTTGAAACCAAGATTTGGGGTTGTCACTTTCAAATACCTGAGGAGAGGAGCCCGATTCTGTCTTGCCTGAACCAATATTCATTCTTATTTCCTGCACTGTATGTGAGTCTCTCTGGCACACGACTACATCTAATGCAGTATTGATTACTTACAGCATTTTTTCCACCTGCTGACTTGATATTTTAGAAAATTTATTTTCTCCAAAATTTATCTGTAAGTGGAGAACCAGCCTGGCATGTGACTTCTAACAGAAGAATTTAGAGGTGTAAACCCATAGGAATAACAGACAATAAATGTCACTCCAGTAGTTAATGATAAGGGGTGCTGGGTCTTGAAAATCTCAGAGATTTTGAAGTGTTCTTGCCACATAAGGTATAATATGGGAAGTCATACATATGTAAATAGCTCAATTTAGCTATTCTACAATGTGCACATAGTTCAAAATATATGATATGTAATAAATATGTACAGTTGTTATTTGTCAATTAAAAAGTTTCAAAGAAGTTAAGAAATCATTCCTTCTAGAATTCTATTCTCTTTAGTTTATGGGGCTACATTCAAGGATTAGTTTTTCCTATTTTTGGTACATATTGGTACTTTAAAGGCTAATTCTTATAGTCTATTATATCACATATTCATTCTTCTCTTCCAGATTCAACTGAGGATTGAGTCTTATTCAATTTTGCTTATTTTTAAGCTAATAATACATATGTAATATTTCTAATCTCTAGTTTCAAACTCTGTTTAATTGATAGATTATACTGTCATAGTTTTTTGACCCTCTATGTCAGCTTTCCCTAGAGGACCAAGAGTCTTATTAGAAGCAAGGCCTACCACGTCTTTAATAAGGTAGTCTAAGAGTATGTTTACATCCGAAAATGGATGGAACTCAAAAACATTGTGTTAAGCGAAATAAGCCAAACTCAAAAGTTAAGGGTCATGTGTTTTCTCATATGTGGAAGCTGGAGAGGGGGGGGAAAAACCAAAAAAACAGGCATCATGAAAATAGAAGGATGACCAGTAAAATACGGGAACAAGAAAGGAAAGGGGAAGTACTGGGGAATATAACTGATCAACTTAAATTGTTACATCATGTGCATATACAAATATGTTATAATAGCCATTCTGACAGTTGTGAGATGATACCCCGTTTTAGTTTTATTTGCATTTTCCTGATGACTAATGCTATTATACATTCATTTCATGTGATTTCATATGAATCCCACCGTTATGTACAGTTATAATGCACCAATAAAATTTTTTAAATAAAATGAGAATAACTGAAAAAGAGTATTATACATCCTAACATCTTACCTTGTTTATTGTTTATATTATCAAGTTCCCTGTATCTCATTAAACTTAGCATCATCATTCAGCATTCATCATATAATGGTGAGTGACACACAAAAAAATCATTTTCATTAGAGAAGCCAAGAAGTAGAAAAAGGGACAGTCATATACAAAGGAAGTAGAATCTAGTTTTTAAATAAGATATTGGCTTTTCTAGCTGGATACAGTAGCATACACCTGAAATCCTGGCTGCCTGGGAGGCTGAGGCAGGAGGATTTCAAGTTCAAGGCCAGCTTGAGAAGTTTAGCAAGACCCTGTCTCAAAATAAAAAATAAAAAGGGATTGGGATGTCGTTCAGTGTTAGAGCAACTTGTGTGAGGTTTGATCCCCAGGACTGGGACAGGGGGAAAAAAGATACTGGCTTTTCTCTTTTAATATTATACCACAGAACTGCTAGTAGCTGAAAAACCATTAAATTCTTTTTCTGATAAACACCATATCATTCAGGGATTTTTAGGTTTCCTAATCCTTCTTAAGAGTCTTCTGGGCATAGGAGACCTATAAAGGAATAGGGCTTTAGCCCTGTGGTGTTATACTTCTGAAGAACCCTACATCAGGAGTGGTAGAACGCTTGCCTAGCACATGGGAGGCACTGGGTTTCGTTCTCAGCACACATAAAAATAAACAAATAAAATAAAGGTATATGTCCATCTACTCCAAAAAAAAATTAAAAAATAAAAAACTGCATCATCAACTGCTCACTTTCTATATTTTGATTTTCTTTGGGGAACAAAAATAGTATGTTTTGTACAGTGCTAACCAGGCAAGCATTTTAAATAAAAAGAATATATCTAGTTTTTAATCATGGGAGGCAGAGACTTCTTGTCATATTAGGTGACTTTCTCCAGTCTTTTGTATCAGAGATGATGTTTGGACTATCCATGTGAATCACTTTGCCCGAATCTGGCCTAAAATGTCATGTTCATTTGTTCTCTTTTTTAGAACTATCTCTGTTTAGAAATCCAGCTCTCACATGTGACACAGCCCTGATCTCTGCACATTTAGTAAACATGCCCTTGTTCATAAAGAGAAGTCCATCTATGCCAGTTTGCTTTGCTCGTTGTTTTGACAGCTCATCGCTCCACTAATGTATGGCATTGCTGCAGAGGGGGAGAGAGAGAGAGTGAAACAGTTTTAATCTATTTAGAACCCATGAGTGATATTTAATATCTGGGAGACTTTCCATTGCAAATGTCAGATAGCCTGACCCATGCTAGCTAAGGCAAAATGAGAATTTATTGTGTCCCATAGTAGGAACAGTCCAGCATTAATTGAAGATATCCATCGACTCGGGGGCTTAAAATACTCCCAGAATCCTGTCTCCCAACTCTATTTTTAGACTCCCTCTGGTGACAGAGGTTCCAGCTTTGTATCCTCCCAGATTCCAGTCCACTGCAAAGAGAGACAGTTTGTTCAGGTTCTGGGCCTAGCATTCGTTCACCCAGTTATATGACATGCCTGTCTCTGCACCAACAGCTCCAGTCAGGAGAGTGGAATGCACTGAGCGGCTGAGATCTAGGTCATATATTTACATTAAGTAGAAAAGTTTTTAAGACCAACAATGGGAATAAAGGAAGACATAATTTAAAATTTGCATATACCTAATAACAAGTTCAAAATACATAAAGCAACAACTGAACTAACAGTGAAATAGACAAATCAACATTTCTGTTAGTGATAGAATAGGCTAAAAATTAGTAGGATATAGAAGACTTGAACAACAGTATCAACCAATCTGGCCTGATTAGTATTTATAGAATATTCTCAACAAAAGCATAATATAGATATTCTTCAAGTGATCATGGAGGGTGCACCGAGATAGACAGTATTCTGGGCCATAAAACAAGTATCAATAAATGTAAAAGCATCAGAATCATACAAAACCTATCCTCTCACAGTTTAATATGAAATCAGTAATATATGAAAATTTTCTAAGTACAACATGCTTAGAAATTAATATATTACTCAATAACATGAATTAAAGAAGAAATCACAAGAAACAGAAAATATTTTGAACTGATTAGAAAGAAAAACATTAAAATTTGTGGAATGTGGTTAAAGTATGGCTTATAGGGAAATTTATGCCATTGAATGCTTACATTAGAAAAGAAAAAATCTTAAATGGGTGAGCTAAGCTTCCACTTTAAGATACTAGAAAAAGAACCAATTAGACCAAGTAATGGAAGGAAAGAAATAAGAAAGAACAGCGATCAGTGATACAGGGGGGAAAATTAAAAAAAAATCAGGATCTCTCTTACTGAGACTTTTAAAAGGGTTTTAACCACATATTTTGCAGGGGTTTGTTTTGGGGAATTTTGTTGTTGGTTTTTTTGTTTGTTTGTTTGTTTTGCAGTGCTGGGGATTGAAGCCAGACCCTCACTCATGCTAGGCAAGCGCTCTACCACTGAGCTATATCAAAGCCCACAAAGTTTGATAATTTCCTATGCATTTCATCAAACCCGTTTCCTGGTGTCTTATAGAGATGCCTGCATGCATTTCGTAATGTGGGTTAACAGTACCTCTCTGCACAACACTTCTACAACCAAGCCAAAGAGAAATTGACACCTGGTTGTGGGAATGTTAAATTAGTGCAGACTTGGCTTCAAGGAATTGTGGATCACAGGTAATGTGGATTGGTCTGAGGCTTTTTTGTTTCTCAGTGTTCAGTTTACCTATTTATAATGTGGTATAGAGATTTTCTGTCACTCAGCTATGAATTGTAAAGTGCTTTTTATTGCACAACCAGCTGGTCCATTTATTTTCTTTTCCTATTATACCTACCTAATATAACTTTAGAGGATTGGTATTTTGAGGTATTGATTCACTGTGTTGATTTTTCACTTACTGATACTTGAATGCAAACTCATTCATCCAAGTAATGAAGCTGACTTCCAAAGAAGTGTTTTAGGTTATGCCATTTGACATTTTAAAGCCTTTAATATGATTCAATTTAGAGGTAAAACTTGTAGAAGAAAGGATTTTTTTAAAAAAAATTACAATTACAGGCTTTATAATATTATCCATATTTTGGAATGGAAAGTATTTCTGAATTTCTGGTTGTAATTATTATATTTTTTGTTATTCAATCTGTACCCTGTCTCATGATTTAAAAAATAGATAAAAGGATTGCTTTGAAAATTTTGATGTTTCTACTTCCTGATTCCTGGGTTTCAAATTGATGATTCTCTCCCCAGCACCACCAAAAAAAAACAAAAACAAAACAAAACCCACAGAAAAACAAAATACTCTAGTTCAAATTGATGACCACTCTTTCAGCTTAGAACAGAACACTGGCTCAGAAACCATGTTTATGTTGCAGCGTTAATATAGTTATGTATGATTCTGAGCCAGTTCACTTGTTTGTGTGGCAGCAACTCAGCTTTAACTTTAGAGGTATTTCTCCCTCAGTGGCATAGCATTGACTGGGGGAATGGATAGATCATGAAGGATTCCATAAAGAAATTTCAGCTATAAGATCCTATATCAAATTATGGTGAATGTATTCTCATTATGAGTGGAATTGATGATTCATTATTTTTCTACATGTTTACTTAAAGTAGTAGTGTTTTATACACCATTTAATAGAGAACATTTTCAAAATGTTCTTCATGTGGAAGGAGAACCACACTACTCTATTGCCCTAATAATTGCCACGCTGATATAGCAACACCAGTGTTGTTATAGTCTGGCCAGTATTATGTCCAATTTTCCCTGTAATTACTTCTCATAGTTCAGAACTTTATCTGTGGTATGGCCAATGGAAATCCAGTAGGCTTTTAAGGCATTTCCCTCAATTTTGAACAGTTTTCTTACTCTTGAAACATTAGTTCACCAATTTTCTGTTATTCATCATCCTGATCAAAGTGATGCTCCTGGCTGTATTAACTTGCACAGTTAAGTATGTGCCTCACAGAGACTCTGCAGATTCTCCCCTGTATTATCATCTCCTAGCAGCTCATCACAGAGGGTGTTGGCGCCTGGGCCCTGCTCCAGCCATCCAGTGCCTCCCTCACTTCTCTCTGCGGCTGGCCACTAGCTATGCTCCTCCTCCTATTCCAGGCACCTGCCGATCCAACCATTGCCTAAAGCTGTGCTTCAGCAAGTGCTGGCACAGTTCTTCCGCCTTCCCTGCTGTGGTCACCACGCTACACCTCCATTTCATCAGAATGACCAGCATAATGTCAATGCTGGTGACTAACTGTACTTAATCTCACTGTGTTTGCTATAGATTTTTCTCAAGAGTTGCAGCCAGTAGTCTTGACAAAATTTAACTCAACAGGCAGGATATCACCTTGCTACAAAGACACTCCTATTCAAGTACTCTCCTCACGTTTTTTGCATGACCCCTTATACAATTTCATGCATTTTTCATATCGTATGAATCAAACAGTTTAAAACCATCTGAGAAGACTGCCTCTGGTCATTTAAAAGAGTGCCTCCTGGTTGCCCTGAAGATAAAAATGGGGGTGGGAGGGTCTTTCCCGCCCAGCCACCTGCTACCTGCCTTCCTTTCATTTTGATTTAGATCATCTGTTCTCTTCCTTCGTGGCCCAGTACCACACTGGAGAACCAACTCAGCTAAGCTGCCTGAGTGAAAAGGTGCAGCTAAAATGTCATTGCCACCTTTCCAAGCAGAGTTTCCCTGCCCCGATGTGTTGTTATGGCTGACGCCATGGTTTACATTGGCAGCAGGGTTTGCAGGCATGCTCATTGCTGTTTGCATTTATTCTTACTTCTCAAGGGAGTGTGCTTGGTTTGGAGGGATAATGAAGACAGTGCTGAATTTATCTTTCCATAGCATGGACTTTTTTTTTTCTGTTTCCCCTATTGGCATTCAAACTGGAGGTGTGAATGCTATAAATATGATGAGAAGCAGGTGCTTTAGTTTCTTTATATAACCGAGGGTTTTGGTCAGCAGACTGAACTGAGAATAGCTGCAGTTTTTACTGAGGTCAGAGCCCAGGAGATACATAACACTGGCCTGTGCCCCTGGGCCCCTCAGTATCCCACCCACCTCATACCCCGTTCTTTTCAGCCTGGTTCTAACTAGTGCTGTCACTGATTAGAGTCTATTCATTAATCCCATCTTTCTACTGTTTTAACAGTTATTAATATGGAAAGGAGTTGTTCCCAGGCAAAAAGCAAATCCAAGTGCATGATAATAAAGTTGCATTTTCTCCAGTTGCAAAAAAAGAGGGCTTTAAAACTAATTGGTTATGCCATTTCTTCATTAAGGTGTAATTCCTTCTGTGTACTGTCACTTTGGTTTGTCAAGATGGACCAAAAGCTTTAGAGGTGGCCTAGAAAAAAATATCTGTGGCCCACTTATAAGGTTGCTTTCCTTGGTCCTGTCCCTGACTTCACTTACAGTGTGCATGCTGGCACTGCCTGCCCTTTTTAATTGTTCTTCCTCCCCAGAGGAAACCATTGTTTTGTAAATTGATGGAATGATTTGTTTAAAGACTTCTAAGGGGAAAAAAAATAGTGCCCTTTGCAAAGGACTTGGTCCTCTCCCACCTTACAAAGCCAGTGTTTGTCTTTAAGGTGTACAGTCAATTAACAAAAGCAGAGGCTAGTATCTGCTTGTAAGAAACAGTCACTAACAACTTGGTGGAAGGAACAGAATAAAGTAAGATGCTTTTAGTGTCTCTTTCATCACAAGATCACTGTCCGTTAGCACTGGTTGTAAGAAACAGGCAAGGAACCAATTTTTCATTGTTCAAAAGGCCTTTGAAGAGGCAGATGGAACATTTTCTTGGTTTACGTCCAGTGCTAGCAAAATTGTGTTATTAGATTTCCTGGTCCACAACTAAGAATCTGTGCTAGGAAAAGGGAGAAAGGAGTAAGAAAGAGAAAACTGACAGCCATGGAGAATGAGAAGGGACAGGGAAACTAAAACACAGACTTAGGGAAACACAAAAATGTAGGGTCTTTTATATTAAAAATCCTATAAAAATGACACAATGATAAGTTTCTGTGTTACACAGTGTTTCCATTAGTTGTGTATGTTGTAAAAGATGCAGTAGTTTTGATTCCCCAATTGTTGACCAGATCTCTGATGGACCTCTACCCTACATAGGGCATTCCAAGCAAACTCCCTGGTATGATCTCAGGTTTCAAGCCCAAATCCCCACACTCCATGTGACCCACTCCAGGCCTCCTTCCCCCTTTGCCCACCTTGTTCTTTCTTAGCATCCTCCTGAGCAGAAAGAGTCCCTGAAGTGCAACTCTTGACCTTTTAATATTTTAAATGTCCATTCCATTTTGAATCATCTTTAAAACAGGTAATTAAAATACAACCATATCTAGTAAACAAAATTATCAGATGTCAGTGCCCATAGATTTGACTGCAGGAAATAATACCTGTTTCAATTGTGTTAGATAAAGCAGTATAACTAAAGAGCTGTTTTTTTTTAACTGACACATACTTACACATACTTATGGGGTACAATGTGCTATTTCAATACATGTGTATAGTGTGTAATGATCAAATCATGGTAATGGCACATCCATCATCTCAAACAGCATGATTTCCTTGTGATGGAAACATTCAAAAACCTCTCTGCTAGCTTTTTTTTTTTTTTTTTTTTTTTTGGTACTGGAGATTGAACTCAGGGGCACTCGACCACTGAGCCACATCCCTAGCCCTATTTTGTGTTTTATGTGGAGACAGGGTCTCACTGAGTTTCTTAGCACCTCACCCTTGCTGAGGCTGGCTTTGAACTCGCGATTCTCCTGTCCCAGCCTCCCAAAGTGCAGGGATTACAGGCGTGCACCACCGCGCCCGACTCTCTACTAGCTATTTTGAAATGCACAATCAACTGTTGTCAACCATGGTTACCTAACTGTCTTATAGAACATTAGAAGTTTTTCTTCCTCTCCAGCTACACCCCTATACCTGTTAACCATCCTCTCTCTACCTCCTCAACCCCTGGCAACCACTGTTATGTCTTCTTCTATGAGATCAACTTTTCCAGCTTCTATATTATAAGTGAGGACACCCAGTATTTGTCTTTCTGTGCCTGACTTATTTCACTTAACACAATGTCCTCCAGATGGAAGAGCCAGTCTAAGTGTAATTTGTGCAGTTGATTTTTTAAAGATATCTTTTCCTGAGTTGGTAAAGTATGTGACTGTAAATATCATTGATAATATAAAACTGAATAGGGGCTGGGATTATGGCGCAGTGGTAGCGTGCTCGCCTAGCATGCATAAGGTTTGATCCTCAGCACCACATAAAAATAAAATAAAAATAAAATAAAGATATTCTGTCCACCTACAACTAAAAAATAAACATTTAAAAAAAAATAAAACTGAATATCAAGTGAAACATTTCAATAAAGCTCAAATACAGAGCAACTGCTCCCTCCTTTTTTTCTAAAGTAATGTCACTTCACTCTTTCTTTAGTGTTCTTGGCACTGGTATAATATGATTGTAGTGTCACAAGGAAAGAAACTTGCTTTAAGTCCAGCAGCCCTTCTCTGCATTCCTGGCCAGTTCCAGTTTCTGGTTCCCACTTCCGCAGACTCCCCATTTGCTTCTAACAGAACTGACTTCCCAGTGTACACTGTCAGGTATGAACTCCCTTCACTCTTAGAGCTGGGGACTCCAGCGCTCCTGCACAGCCATCCTCTTTCCCTCTCGATTCTTCCTGTTCAGCTCAAACCCCCCTGCCTGGATTCCGTCTCCATTTGACCCTCTTCTTTCCCATGAACCCTCAGTCAGCCGCACCCCTCCCCCTTCATTCCACCGTCCTCCTCCCCACTTCACTTCCAGACCTCTACTTTTGCATCTGTTAATGTCATCCTTCCCAGTCGTGGGCCCCACACCCTCATCGTTAGCCTAGATTTTTCATCTCTCCTCTGCTTCCAGCTGTTAGTTACCAGCCCTGTTGATTCACCTCCTGTATCACCCCAATCTGTACTTTTCTCTCATCACCACCACCCATCACCTGTTACCTAGATGGCTGCCATAGTATCCTCCCCAGTCTGTCTTCCTCTAGCCTTGCCCCCTTGTTGTCACTGTCCTTAAAAATCTCCCATGGGCTGGGTGTGGTGGTGCATACCCGTAATCCCAGCAATCAGGAGGCTGAGACAGGAGGATTGCAAGTTGGAGGTCAGCTTTAGTGGTAAAGTGCCCCTGGGTTCGATCCCCAGTACCAAAAACAAAAAAACCTCCCATGGCCCTGCATTGCTGACGAGGCCAAGTATACATTTGTCGGCATGGAAAGGGCCCCATCTGCCTGTCTGATCTCCCACCATGCCAGTCATTCCCTCCCCCATCCCTGAACTTCTGCATAACTCTGTCAGCACCACATTGTTTCTCTGGTGCTTTGTGCCTTAGATTTCCATGGAACAGCTCTTCCTAATGCACCTGGCTTCAACTTGAGCAAGTGCACAACATCCTTTCTGCCCCACAGGCCTAATCACCTGGCTCAGCCCTCGGGCTGCCTCTTCAGCCTTAGCAATGCCCCACCCTCCAGTTTTCCACACGCTCTGCAAACACTCTGGAGCATTTCACACCACCTACCAGGAGATACCTACCATGGATTCTCTGAGCCCACATCCTTGTTATCTTTGTTTATGTCATCACTTAATAAATGTTTATGAATGAATAAAATGCTGAATGAATGAAGTCCCTTTTTCAACGAACTTGGGTGAATAAAGACAAAAACGCTACAATAAGCAAATTTACAAACTGTCCAGTGTAATGGAGTCATAGAGTTCACAGAACAACAACAGAAAAAAAAAATCAGGATCCAGTTAACTTTGTTATACAAATAGAAGTTTAGTAAACCACTGTGCTGCAGGGCCTATTTCTAGGACAGTTTGTAGGTGGCTACATAAGTTGTCTTCTAAGTAATTGGCGAGGGCGGGATGAGGGGGCGCTGCTAATGGCTCAACTGCCTTTATTCAAAAATAATAATAATTTAAAAAATTAAAAAGCTGTCCAAGCCAGGCAAGGTACATGCCTGTAATCCTAGAGACTCAAGTCTGAAGTTGGCAAATTGCAAATTCTTTTTTTTTTTTTTTTTTGGTTTTTTTTTTTGGCACCAGGGACTGAACTCAGGGGCACTCGACCACTGAGCCACATCCCCAGCCCTATTTTGTGTTTTATGTAGAGACAGGGTCTCACTGAGTTGCTTAGTGCCTCGCCGAGGCTGAGGCTGGCTTTGAACTCGCGATCCTCCTGTCTCAGCCTCCCTAAGTGCTGGGATTACAGGCTTGAG
>CM053402.1:108118894-108233629 GCA_028644305.1 Xerus rutilus | reverse complement strand
TTTTTGGTTTTTTTTTTTGGCACCAGGGACTGAACTCAGGGGCACTCGACCACTGAGCCACATCCCCAGCCCTATTTTGTGTTTTATGTAGAGACAGGGTCTCACTGAGTTGCTTAGTGCCTCGCCGAGGCTGAGGCTGGCTTTGAACTCGCGATCCTCCTGTCTCAGCCTCCCTAAGTGCTGGGATTACAGGCTTGAGTCACTGCGCCCGGCTGGCAAATTGCAAATTCAAAGCCAGGCTCAGCATCTCAGTGAGACCCTGTCTCAAAATCAAAAATAAGGACTGAGATTTAGCTCAGTGGTGAAGCACCCAGAGTTCAATACCCACTACCACCCCCTAAAAAATGACCAAGAATGAAATACATAAATAAAAATTTCCTAACAATTGCTTTCTATGATATGTGTACATCCTTTAATTAAAAAACATGGATCCTGGGCTGGGGTTGTGGCTCAGTGGTAGAGCGCTCACCTCGAATGCGTGAGGCACTGGGTTCGATCCTCAGCACCACATAAAAATAAATAAAATAAAGATATCATGTCCATCTACAACAACAACAAAAAAAAAACATGGATCCTACAGACTGTTAAAATCCCTTCTAAGGCATATGTAATATGAGAAATGTTCCCAAGCTTTCCAGAATGCCACATTTGCCACTGTTTTCGGGAAGGTGGGGAAGGAAGTGAGTTTTGTTGTAACATCTCAGGAGTCAATGCTGTTTGCCAAAGCCTTTTTGTTTAAGTAATAACAAACAAATCTACTCTTATTTTCACCTTCCCAATGTAACTTTCAGACACTTTACATGAGGTAACTGGCCGATGCAAAAGAACTCTTAGGACTTCCTTTATGTTTTTATTTCATTTGTATTCACCTTACCAAGTAAGTAATGTTGGTTTATCCTGAAATCTGGCCAATTTGTATCCCAAAGACTTTCTCTAAAAGTAATTTCACAGTGCTTTAGCGATTCCCTAACTACATAACTCTTTGCATGAGTCAATGCTACCTACCTCACATGTTCCCCCCAGATTGCAGTCTACCCAGTTTTATTCACTCTGAGGAATAGAGACAAGCACAGGAACATCACACAGAATCTGACTACTGAATTTGGGCTCTGCTTCAGCAACTCCAGGAAATGCCTTCAATTTACAGACTTGGAACATCATTAACCATCCAGAAGCAATTGTGTCTGCATTCCTGACCTTTTCTCATGAAAAACATAGAAGGATTTGTGGCCTGTTCTCAAAATTAACATAAAAGTTTGTACTCAAGTTCACTTGGCACATCATCACAGGCACATACCTACTTGGAATGAACCCTGTGTGATCTGCTGTACCCTTATTTGGATATTTTGGCCAGTAGTAGTATTTTAAATCTGATTAACCATATTTCATTGATTCTTAATAAGTATACTTTATTTTACATCTTAACATCCCTGAAATTGGAATTCGTTCTTATAATTATTGATTTATAATATGACATGTTTTCACTAAAGGAAAAATAATGGTACGTTACATTTATGGCCTCTTAAGTTTGAAGAAATAAGACATATATAACCTACACACACCTTAAAATCACTTGGTTTCTAAGACCAGTCAATAATATTAATATAACAATTACCAAAAAAAATGATAGTCTTAGCTGTGAATCGCATTATGTGCAGTAGCTGTTTGGCAGGTATTTATCACACTTTGTGATTTTCACTCTTTTTTTAAAAATATTTTTTAGTTGTAGGTGGGCACAATATCTTTATTGATTTATTTTTATGTGGTGCTGAGGATCGAACCCAGTGCCTCATGCATGCGAGGCAAGCGCTCTACCACTGAGCCACAATCCCAGCCCGATTTTCATTCCTTTGCTTTATTGTTTTCTGTAGGAGGAAATCATAAGAAATTATCTTAAGTAAATCTGTTGTGACACCTATAAGTTACTTCTTTGTACCTTCTTTTTCTTTCATTTTTCTACTACATTTTCAGTCAATGTGTGCTCAGAAATCTTTAATTGTTAGTAATAATATTGAAGGTTTTTTCCTCCTATTCTTTAATGTTAGGGTTTGAATTTACTGCTTCCCTGTTCTAGCACATTTTCACCAGAGTTAAACTAGAATACTTTCTTTTCCTATACGTAAAATATGTATGTATCTTAGCATTTTTAAAATCCTTTCTTTGGGAATTCCTTTCTTAGGGAAAAAGGAATCAAATTCGCTAAAACCTCTCTGAGCTGGCATGAGCTGTGAATAATTTCTACATTCAGTTTCTGATTACCTATAGCTTCTGCAGTTTCTAAAATGTTTTAATTCTATTTTCTAACATAAGTGTTAAGTGTTTTAAACAGAAATTGCCCTTTTTGGTGATTTGGTTGTGACCAGTTAGTGTCACCTTTACCATCTGTGACCCATCCTTATGAGTCCAAACATACTTGATATTGCTTCTTAGCCTTCTTCACGTCATAGTACTCAGAAATGCCGGAATTTGTATAACAGAGATGAGGCTGCTTGTGCCTGACGAGACTCTTTGGAAAATTCTACTATAGAAATTGTTTTCCACAGAATTGTAGGATATTGGTCTGATGTATCACCACTTCTAAAACAAAGAGGAATTCAAGCTCTGAAAAAATTGTAACTACTTACTAATTCCTCTCAACCAAAGTTGTTCTACATGTAGGCATACTGCCTCTTGAGTACTAACTTGGCTTACCTATTTTTGCTTTGATGTAAAAGCGTCTCATCTGTGTGTTTCCTCTCGTTCGCCTCTTCTTTTTCAGGTCCATACATTCCGAGGACCACACTGGTGTGAATACTGTGCCAACTTCATGTGGGGCCTCATTGCTCAGGGAGTGAAATGTGCAGGTAAGAGCATTTCCCTCCTCTGCTGAGGGAGTCAGCTGTGAAATGATTTGCAAGGCACTGGGAGATTCACCTGTACGCACCTACAACAGGGACTGGGTCCCTGTTCACTCTAGCAAATATATGGGTGGCTAGGATCTCAGGCAACCACTTTGGAAATTAAAATTTTTATCTGCCCTTAACCTTCATTTGTTGGGTGGAAGACTAGGAATCTGGGATTAGTCCACTGAAGACAGAGACGTTAGCTTGTTTAAAAAGCCCAATAAAAGGAGATAAAAGTAAGGCAGTTATATTTAATACTTGTCTTTGATGTTGCAGTAACTAAATTTATAAAAATGATTTTTTAAAAAGGCAGTGTACCGGGACCTATGATTGTTGCCTTGGAAACTGAATCTCAAAGATAACTTGCTAAGCTGGATTGTCCTTGCTAAATTTTTTGTTAAATCAAACCTTTAAAAAAATCTGTGAATTTATCTTCAAAGATGGTTACCAAACTGAAAAACTTAGTCACTAATATTTTCTGATAACTTAGTCACTAATATTTTCTGATTCTGAAATCTCGAATATAGCAAATCTTTTTTGTAAAATATGACCATTGTATTTTATATTTGAGTTTAGAAGCTTTAAGATTTATACATATACCCCAACACAAGAGCACAATTTTAAGACTGCTTGCATCTGTGTTTTCCCAAATTACAATCCTAATTAACCCCAAATAAATGTTAATTTCTTCATTCTACTAGCATATGTATATTTATACACACACACACACACACACACAATGAGGGATTTGTTGAAAAACTTTGTGAAATGAAGTAGTTACAAATATGTGAAATTTATTTGTATAGAACAAATATATTTAATATTGGGCATTTATTCAGACTACTGTATTCTAGCCTAAGCTTAAAAATGATCATCTAAAATTTAAGTGTATAGTATTTGATCATCAAAGTTTCTTTTTGCTATTTAATTTGTAAAACTAAAATATCTTCTTACATGCCTTGAAGCATAAAGCTTTGTGCTAAAAAAGTATACTAAAAGTAATTTATTTCAAAATCGTAACTGAGGTAACAGACTTAACACTGGAAATATCCCTATTTCTTTTGTGGCATGATTTTTAATTGGAATATTTTTGTTGTCCATTATGTGCAGAAATTTCTGAGGTCTGATTTTTCATATTTCTAAATTACATTTTCTTTGAATAGCAAAGTACAATGTGTGTTGCCTGTGAACACTTCAAGTCACTCTTCTTTCAGTTATTATTTCCTAAACATCAGTAGGACTTAGTAAGTTTCCAGGCATGTATCATTAGCCAGCCAGCCAGGAAGCTCCCTGCGGTGGAGAGTGGGCTAAAAAGACTGCAAATGTAAACTTTTTTTTTTTTTTTTTTTGGTACTAGAGATTGAACTCAAGGGCATTCACCACTAAGCCACATCCCCAGCCCTATTTTGTGTTTTATGTAGAGACAGGGTCTCACTGAGTTGCTCAGCGCCTCGCCATTGCGGAGGCTGGCTTTGAACTCGTGATTCTCCTGTATCAGCCTCCCGAAGTGCTGGGATTACAGGCTTGTGCTACTGCGCCCGGCTCAAATGTGAACTTTGAACTGGGCAAAGTTGTCCATCAAGGCCCAGGGTCTAGTTTCAGAAGGTCCATGGAGAAAACCTTATTGTTATGGCTGAGTTCTGGGCAGTCAGAATGAGGAGCCTTCCTTACAAAGGCTGTAGGTGTGCCTTTGAACTGGAGGGGAACAATGGAGGATGGAAAGTGTGGATAAAGTGGTAGTATTGAGTCTTCCTCATGGTTTCTAAAGGCGAATGGACTAATCTTTGAAAAGTAAAAGTTGCTTGCTTGAGGAATAAGGGTCTCCGTTAGTCTGGTTTGCTCTTGGAGACATCCTTGACCAGCTGACTCTGCAACAGTTTCCTAAGCAATTCTTGACCATCACCACCTTATAAGCTTTTCTTTCACGAGCGTAACAACATGTGCCATTTACATCTTGAGAGAGTGAAGGCCATCTACATAGGAGTTCTGCATCAGCCATCAGCTGAGAATGAGTAGAACACATACATGAATAATCTGTGGTGATACACTACAGTCCTGAATCACATTCGAAAGAAATGTTTTGGAACGTCTATCACAGTAATTAACTGTGGAGAAAGGAGAATGACGATGATCCAGCCCCCTCCCCACAGCCACCCACACTCATAACCTCTGCTCTTACTGGGAGTGAAAGGCAAGAATGGAAGGAAAAGCCTTGAGATTTTTCATTTTATTGTTGTGTTCTTTGGGATTTGAATAATAATATATAACATAAGCACATTTTTTTTAAAAATGCAAAGGTTGCCAGGGCCCAGTGCACACTTGGAATCGCAGCAAATTGGGAGGCTAAGGCAGGGAGATCACATGTTTGAAGTCAGACTCAGCAACTTAATGAGGCTCTGTCTCAAAAATAAAAAGAACTGGGAATGTAGCTCAGTGATAAAGCACCCCTGAGTTCAATCCTTGGTTAAAAAAAATAAAGAAATAAACAATAAAACAAACCCAGAGGTTGAGTTGAGATTCAAATTAGTTCTCTTTTCTTTGACAACTGATTACATTTGGATTGACAGTGGGATTCTTAGGTCTGAAGTGACTCTGAGACTCATCTATCCTTTGAGCCATCTAAGTTATTTAAAACAGTGCAAAGAATCAGGAATTTAAAGAGAGAACACACATTCATTATGGTGGGCATTGAATCTACTTCCTAATCTCTGGAACCTGTGAATAAATTACCTTTCAGGGCCTAGGAATTTTGAAGGGGAGACTAAATTAAGGATATTGAGATGACCCTGGTTTGTCAGAGTGGGCCCAGTGTAATTATAGTCACAGTGGTTCTTAGGGAGGCAGGAAGATTGAGTCACAGAAAGGTGATGTGTTCTGAATAGACAGAAAATGCTATACAGCTGGCTTTGAAGATGGAGGAAAGGACCATAAGCTAAGAAATACAGGTGGCCTCTAAGAGGTGGAAAAGGTAAGGAAAGAGACTGATTGTCCCCTGGAAGACTCCAGAACGAACAGAGGCCTGCTAACACCTTGATTTTAGCCCAGTGAAACTGATCCTGGACTTGCAGCCTCCAGAACTGTAGGGTAATAAATACCTGCTGTTTTAAGCCACTGAGTTTGTAGCAATCTGTTATAGCAGCAACTAGAAACTAATACAACAGCCATTATATCCAAAGAAAAATGGTAGAACTGCTGACTGTCAGACAAGAGATATATTTATCTGCTTTTGATCCCTAAGACAGCTTCTGGTTTCTTTTTTCTTTTTCTTTTCTATTTCTGAACTGAGGATAGTACCCAGGGGTATCTTACCACTGAGCTACATCGCCAAGCTCTCACTAGTTTGCTGAGGGTCTCACTGAGTTACCTGGGCTAGCCTCAAACTTTCTATCCTTCTGAGTTGCTGGAATTATAGGCATGCACTATCATGCCCAGCTGTCAGGAATTTTTAAGGGGATGTTGGCCAAAAGGCACAATTTGAATCCTTTGCACTCATACCATTTTTCTTTTTTAAACATCATATAAAAGTGCTGGGTGTTGTCCAAACCACCTGGTCTGCAGTATTGCTATAGGAATCACATTGAATCCAGTTACTTCTGTGACAGACAAGCTATCGTCTCAGGACTGAATGCTCTAGGCTTGCCACTAAGCACACTACAGCCAAGGACAGCTGAGGGAGCAGCAGGGATGTTCATGGGAATGATAATCATTACATTGCATGATCTTTTCAAGACCCAGCAATACCAGGTGATATGAGAGGCATAAACTGTCTCCTCTACCAAAGCCTCACCTTTTTTTTTACCTTCTGTAAAATGGGTAAAATAATGTCTCACTGCAAGGAAATATCTATCTGCAGAACTGATGTTCCTCTTGCTAAAATATATATGACCCAAATAGGTAGCCTTTAAAAAAGTAAGAATCAAAGGATGGTCATTGAGATCAACTAGTTTCTCCAAAATGGGGTTTTGTTTTGTTTTTCCTCTCTTTATAAAATGCAAGCTTACAGGTTAGAGTAATGTATTATTATTATATAACCACTGAGATTATCATCCCTTCCCAGAAAAGACCATTATTCTACCAGCATTCCTGAAATGCTTTTATTTTAGCCTTATCAGAATATTAACAAGAAATTAAGAAGGATGATCGTTATTTTAAATCTGACATTCCAACTTAGCATTTGTTACTAAGATGGCTTCGTATTTGCAGTGTATCATTATCATTGCTGCCCCCAAACAGAAATAGCAGCAGTTTTTCCTATTAATAAAACCCACTATTTCAAGTACACAGGCACTTTTATGTGGAAGAAAAGAAGTAGTGATATCTTTTATTACATCTTTGTACTTCAACACAGTTGTCCTTGTAAGTCAATGAGAATTTGGTAAGACTTAATTTGGTTTCATGTAGCCCCTTTTTGTTGAAAGCAATATTTTCATAAACATTTCAAAGAACAAGGCATTTTCCCCTTAATTTTGCTTATGAAAGTTAATTGTTTGTGATGCACATTTAAATATGAGCTATTCTCCTTTCATGGGGGAACGTAAGTGATACACTTAAGAATAAAATTCATGGGGCTGGGGTTATGGCGCAGTGGTAGCGTGCTCGCGTAGCACGCGAGAGGCACTGGGTTCGATTCTCAGCACCACATAAAAATAAAATAAAGATATTCTGTCTACCTACAACTAAAAAATAAATATTTAAAAAAAGAATAAAATTCATTAGCTTTAAGTGTAGCTTAGTAGTAGAATGCTAGCTAGCATGTGTGAGGCACTGGATTTTATCCCCCCAAAAAATAAAACTTATTTGTAATTACTTAAAAATGAACAGACATAGAAAAGAATGAAGAATTATATTTCCTTTCAAAACATACATTACCATAATTATGTTATCCCTTAATCCTATCAGTAGAATGTAAATGATACCAGCAATTAACTTCAAAAAATAGGTCTCTATTCTAGACACGCATCATATATATGTATTAGAAATACCAGGCCCCAGAAAATAGGAAGAGAGCCTGATGTTAGTAGACTGAGTAATAGAACTATTTGATTAAATGCAGAATAAGATCATTCAAATTTTTTATTCCTCCTTTCATATATTTATTGTGTGTTTATTAACTTAAGAGATTGGGAGAGGGAAAATGTGGTTTAATGGTAACATAAAATAACCTGCCAAACCAAGAGATGCAACAAATGAAATCTTCTGTGGACTTTCCCTCCATTTATAGTGTAGAAGTTCCCTAGAAGAAATGGAACTATATGGGAGTTATATGACTTTAATAAATAAGTATGAAAACCAAATAAAATCTTAATGGCAAATGAAATATTGATATACTGCTAGTCTGTGCAGCAGCAATTTTAAGGGCAGGCTCAAGGCTGGTGTATTGCATTGTTAACTTAAGGGTATAAAAAAATGCTTTATTTTAATGTTTTTGCCCTATCATGTGGTCTTCTAACGGACTTCATCATATTCAATCTAGGCAAACTTGGCCTTAAAATTTATTGCTAAAATTGAGCATAATTTCCCATGGTTTTATTTTATGCAAAGGAAAAAGAATATTAGTTCAGAAAACATTGCCCTTTTCCAGAAAAACCTAAATCTGAGCTCAGTTATCTTACTTTATTCAGTTTTCACTGATTCACAAATAAGTTTAGGAGCCTGCTAATGTTTAAAATGAGAGATATATCCACACACGAAAGGAGAAATGTTAATATCAGGCCACTCAGTTAATATCAGTGCCACTCAGAGGTTTTTACATGAATGCATCAAAATTTTGCTGTTTGGCTTTCTACTAGATTTCTATTTAGAGTTTATGCACAGGGAAACAATATGACAAAACACAAATATAATGGTTAGGCTTTATAACCACTTTTTAGAAGTCCTGTCAGATTCAATCATTGATAAGTGTAAAACTCATTTGGGTAAAATATAGCAGTGTTTTTAAAACTCAAGTATATATGATAATGGGTACAACACACATTATCAAATAAGAGGTTAAAAATAGCAAATTCATCTTCAGTGCTGAAAAAAATACCTCAGAGTACATGGTGTACTTCTGGCGAAAAGAAGTAGGCATGACTCAGTGGGAACAGCACAGGCTAGGGTCGGCAGTCCTCTCGGTTCTACCACTTTTCTCACTGCAACTTGGACAAACTCATTTAGTCTCTCTGAACCTCATTGTCTTCATCTGTGAAATATGTTGTTACCAAGGAACCATTCCAACCTGAACTGTGACCTGTGTGTACAGCCTGAAAATATGAGGCACATCTAGGCTATTATTGAATTATGAAACTTTGCTGAATTTTATACTTTTGAAACACTACGTGAGTTCTTCCAGTTTTGGATGAGATGGATAAATGTATTTCACTTTATTCCTCCCAGTAATTTATAACACCCAGCACTAACCCCACACCCCTCCACATATACACAATAACAAGAGACCCTGAGCAAGATATTTGCATCAACTATGAAGGTCTCCAGAAGTGAGAGAAAATAAGAAGAGCTCAGAGGAACCTCAGGACTCTAGGAACAACCCAGCAGTGAGTTCCCTCGTAGTGTGTTTTTTGTACTTCCTATATATCTCAGTCTGGACACCACGGAAGCCCGCAACCCATAAATATAACAGGCTGGGAGAGCAGATAAGTCTGCTTTTCCTAACCAATGCACAGGGAAAAAATAGCCCAGCAGGACAAAACCTTAGCCATACCTACTGTTCTCCAGCTAAATACCATAAAAAAACAAACAAAAAACTTGTTGCTACCCCTCCTCAGTGGCTGCAGTAGCAGCAGTGTCTGTGGATACAATGTTCTCCACCCCTACCCTGCAATAGTAGGGCATGCTCTTCTTCTGTGAATCTGTGGGCAGAGCACTAGCCTCTATCCCTACCTTGCAGTAAGGAAGTAGCATCCCCTCCTTGGCTGAACCTGAAGGTAGGACCTTGACTTATTCACACCCTATAGTAGAAATAGCACCCTCTCAGTCTTAGTATATGAGCAGAGCCATTTTCTTCCCTGCCCTAGAGAAATAAAGCAGCCGAGACCCTGATCAAAACTCTGTCCTCCCTGCCCACCCTGTACTTAAGTGAGAAACAGCATTCCTGCACAGTCAAGTTTGTAGGCACAGCCCTGACTTCCACCGTACCTGCAATAACTAGGTGGTGCACCATGGAAAATTTGGAATAGAATCCCCACCATTTGGATAACATGTTAGTGAAGGAGGCAAAATGGCATGACAAAGGTTTTGAACTAGGTTGACGTCAGATTCATAGTCTACAAAAGTGAACCAGGCATTCATTCTAAATTGAAAGAAGTTGACTACCTGCTGAAATTGAAGATTTAAGTAGGAACAATACCCAAAATATCCAAAATGCAGTTCAAAGTTACTTATACCAAGAACTAGGAAAATCTCAACTCAGTGAAAATAGGATTTTCAGATGCCAACATTGATATGATATAGATGTTGGAATTAGTCAAGAAAAACAACTAACATAAAAATGCTCCAGCAGACAATGGTGAACACTCTTGAAACAAATGAGAAAAAAATAGGAATTGTCAGAAAAGAAAGATTAAAAAAAAAAAGTGAGCCAAAAGGAAGTTTAGGGACTGAAAAATGTAATAACTGAAATGAACTCACTGGATCATGGACTGAATAGCAAAATGAAGATGACAGAGAAAGAATCCATGAACTTCAAGATAGGTCAATAGAAATTATCCAATTCAAACAAATGAGAGAAAATAGGTTTTTAGAAGCAAACTGCACCTCAGAGACTAACAGGATGGTAACAAAAGGTATAACATTTGTGTTGTTGGAACTATGAAAGAGGATGTTGAGTAAGACTGCAAAGATATTTGAAAAAATAATCAACAAAAGCTCTCTAAAATTGGTGAAAACAGAGAGAAATAGTATATTACTTACTTGAAGATGCTTTTATGTAAATGAAATACATTAAGAACAGTACAGATGTGGAACTCAGTATCCCCAGTTATCCAGTCCCTTTTCAGGATCTTACATTCACATCTGACATAGAATTGACCTTGACTTCAACTTAGCTTCTAGCTTTAAGCTATAATAATGACATATAACAAACCTTAGGTTACTACATTGAAAAGGCCTCCTAAAATGCTTTTTCATTCCTGTAAATAGGAACATAGACATTAACACAATTTACCACAGAAAAGTAACATTCAAACCTCACATGAACTCCAATAAACACTAATATTATTCCACTTTACATAATGGAGGCACAGAAAGCTTAAGTCATGCACTCAAAATCACACAGCTCATAGATTCTAGACCAAACTCTGAATTATAGAGGTTATCCAAAACATTAACATGTTTGGTGGAAAGAGGGTCTTTTAGGTGCACATTTTTGCCATTGGTTTGCCTTATGACTGAATCAGAATTCATATATATTTAATACAGATGTCAAGAGGAATTTGAGTTGTGGTTAGATAGTAGTCATTTGCACCTCATTTAACCGTACAGAATAGTGCTGCATCATTTTCTCAACTAGTATAAATTGAACTCTTCACTTGGGAAGAGTTTTTGTAGTCAAAGAAGCAGTGGTGGTGATGTTCAGACATAATTGAAATTGGAAATACCATCTCCAGAGTGTTCACTTACACACACATCAGCCAGCTTCCCTCCACACCTAGCCTGGCTTTGCACATGTGGGATATACGTATGAACTCCCTTAGGTGCCACAGGCTTGAAGTTCTTAATTTGGCCATGTCTAATATGTAATGAAAAGAAAATTCCATTTATGTGTGGCTAATTTTCTTTGTAGTGTTACTTCCATTAATAACTAGACTGCAGCTAATAAGTTTTACCAGAATTTGTAATGATAATGATGGTCATTAGCATCTGTCTAGTTTTGCAATATGCAAAGCATCTGAACACATTGGCTTAGTCATTTTTGTAACAATTCTCTGAGGTGTGTATTGTGCCCCACTCTGTGCCAGGAACAGCGAGCAGAGGTGAAGCTTGCCCAGAGACCACAGGCAGTCATGATGGCGTTGTATGGTTTTCATTGTATGGTTTTCAAATTGGTTTAAGACCTGGGTGTATATACCTTGCTTGGGCGGGCTTTGCAAAAGTTGACATAAAGATTTTATAAACTTAAGAACAAAAAGTGGCATTTATTTTACTTGAATTGTTTAAAAGTTTATCACTTTCCAGTCTAATTTTGCAAAAAATTTTTATTTCTCTTTGTCCTTATCAATAGGAGCAACACTGTTTTTAAGAGGGCCCTGGATACTCTGACTTTTAGAGGTCCAGCCATATCAAAAGTATTGAAATATAGCCTATTCACATTAAATATAATTTTTGTGTAACTTTAAAGAAACTGATTTTTAATTAGCTATCTTAGCCCATTTTATGCTGCTATAACAAATACTACAGACTGGGTTATTCATAAAGAACAGAAATTTATTTCTCACTGTTCTGGCATCCAAGAAGTCCAAAATCAAGTTACCAGCACCTGGTATAGCCTTTCTTTCTGCATTCTCACATGGCAGAAGGTAGCAAGTCAAGAGAAGGTGGACTTTGTCTTCACATGGCAGGAGAGAGAGAACCCATTCACATGCTCTTTTCATAGCAGCATTGATCTTCTCATGAGCACTGAGCTCTCATGACCTAATACCTCCCAAAGGCCCCACCTGTCAACACGGTTACATGAATTTTATAGAAAACAAACACATTCAAACTATAGCATTGGCTATTTGGCATAATATTATTAAATGTAAACATTTAATTAAATACTTACTAATTTTTATTTTCTTTTCCTCTAATATGTTCCTGGGGTCATATCACAAGTAAATGATGAGTCCTGAGCTAGCATTCTAGCCTCCCCAGTTACAACCAAAGTTTTCCAAGAGGAAAGAAGAGAATATTGCTTCTGCACCCTGAAAGAATGCTGGACACTGGTCCTCTTTAAAATCTAATTCAAGCTGGAGTGTCTTTTGCTAAAATAGACACTATAGGATGCTCAAAACTAAAAATAATAATGAATTTTTCCTTTTTTTTTTTTTTTTTTTACTGTTTTCTTAGATTGTGGTTTGAATGTTCATAAGCAGTGTTCCAAGATGGTCCCAAATGACTGTAAGCCAGACTTGAAGCATGTGAAGAAGGTGTACAGCTGTGATCTTACAACACTCGTGAAAGCCCACATCACTAAGCGGCCAATGGTGGTGGACATGTGCATCAGGGAGATTGAGTCTAGAGGTGAGGCACTTCCAGCATGGGTCATGGGAGTCTTAAATCACCACCACTGAGATTTCCTGATGTCTCTCCTGGTACCTTAGTGCATAGCACTGCTTGTCTTCCTCAATAAACTAGTGGAAATGGTTTCAGATGTCATATGATCTCAAAGTCTAGAATGAATTAACAAGTAAACAGCTGGATTTCAAGGTACATTTAACCAGTTACAGAAAAATATGCTTAAAAATGTATTTATCGATGGTGGTTCTAGTCTGCAAAAGTAGATTTGTAGAGATAAATTCACTTTTCAGTCTTTGCTTTGCAGGTCCAAGAAGCAAAGATATAAATACCCTATTAAAACTATAGGAGGCCAAAAACTGGAACTGCACCCTAATTAATTATTCTTTCTCACATGGAAAAAAACTGCTACCAGCCTAGAAATACGGTTCATCTCATTGTTCTGTTATGTAAAAGAATTCATAGTGTAATTGGGGTGATGATTTATTTCCCTTAAGACTTAACATTATTTGATCGAATTAGAATGAACAAAATTATAAATATCCAGGTCACAGTAGGTCAGATTTTTTTTATTTTTTTATTTTTTTTTTGGTACCAGGGATTGAATCCAGGGGCACTTAACCACTGAGCCACATTCTCCAGCCCTTTTTATATTTTATTTTGAGACAGGGTCTCACCAAGTTACTTAGTGCCTCACTAAATTGCTGAGGCTGGCTTTGAACTCATGATAGTCCTGCCTTAGCCTCCTGAGTTACTGCAATTATAGGCATGTGCCACGGTGCCTGGCTAGGTCAGAATTTTAAAGATCTGTGAATAAAATGTTTTTATTTTAGAAGAAAAATGTGAAAAGGTTTCTAATCATGTCTGTTTTATTATTCTGTCTTATGTATTACCTTCCCAGCATGAAATATGGGGAGAAGTTAAAATTTGAAGAAAAGGCATAATTCCAAATAAGCTAATTAGCTCCCATTGTTTGTTTCTTCCTTTATTTACTTATTTTACAGGTCTTAATTCTGAAGGACTATACCGAGTATCAGGATTTAGTGACCTAATTGAAGATGTCAAGATGGCCTTTGACAGAGGTATGTTCTTCAGCACTGTTGTTAACTCAGATAGTTACTCTTTGCCAAAAAGTCACAATTTCTTAGGGTATTTTCTGCATTGTTTTTCTAAATCATGAATGACCATTAAGCCCAAAAGAAGATTTAACTTATACTTTATTTTTGTATTAGCTGTTAAGCATTCAACTGTCAAATTTCAGAGTGAGAAAGCATAAATTTTAACTATATTGCTATGGTTTGTGTATCTGTGGCTGGTCCCTGTCAAAAGATATACAGATCAATTAAATACACCAAAAACCTTGAGGAAAGGTTGGGAAGACTTGGTCATTGTAGGTCTCAGCTGTCACAGGCCCGAGTCAGTCTGCTGACACCCATGCTTCCCCAGGCACCCTTCTATGCTGACTGAGATGCAGGTTTAGGCTAAGAGGAACTGAGAAGCTTCTGGCATAGGACCTCCTCACTGTGGAAGAGGTCAGTCAGAGATGTTCAGTGGGGCTTACTTCTTCAAATAACACTTAAAATATATTTCCATGACTCTCAAATATATCTTCCCTTTGAGTACTGGAATAAGGTGGTTATTGGTTTTATTTCAATAAATGCCATAAAGGAAAATATTAGTAAATAGGGAACATGATATGCTAAGACAGGTGAAGGATGCTGAAGATCAGAAGAAACTTCCCCAAAGAAGAACTATTTATGCATTTACACTATAACTTGAAGAACAGGAATTGAATGTATGTGGGTTGAGTAGCAAAAAATTTTTAAAATTTTTTTAGTTAAAAAAAATAGCTATCACTTGGAGAGTAATAAGTGAAAGGAGAATGGACTGACATATGAACACGGCAGCTTCCCACAGGTTTACTGGAATGGTAGGAGATTCCCAGATTAACCTCAATTCTGTTTTGCCCTTCATGTAGCTGATCTATAAGAATGGAGACTTTATTTTACAAGACAAAAATTGGATAAGTAGCCTATGTCCTGGGAACAGGATACTTGAAATCTGGATTCTTAGAGAAAAAAAATGACTAGTAGATATTTGAACCGGAGCCCTGTGATAGAAGAGAGAACTTTATTCTTTTTCCTGAGTAAAAAATTTGATCGAGGTGATCCTTGCCGTGGTCATTTTTCTGCCTTCCTTTGGGCTCTCCCAGCCCCTTCTCCAGGTCCTCAGGACCCCAGCACTTACATGTTTCCTAATGTCCTCCAATGAAGAAATTTACATTGTTTCATTTCCAGAAAACACTCTATCCCAGTTTGTACTGCTATTGCACATGATTTTAACCCAAGTGTGAAAGACGGACACTGGAGATCAAATTCACAACTGAGTATCTAAAAGGCTGAGGTATTTGCATTTTTAAAGAGGCTGGATTTCAAGTAGCTTAAGGTTTTCAGAAAAATGGAACAGAAAGTACAGAGTGTTCTCATGTAACCCCTCCCCCATGCTCATGGTTACCTTGTTATTAACATCTTCAATTAGTGTGGTATATTTGTTAGAATTTATGGCCCAACACTGATGAATTATTAAAGTTCCTCCATATCTTTTCATGCTTGGATAGTTCATTTCTTTTTATTGCTAAATAGTATTGCATTGTATGGATGTACCATAGTTAATTGGTTCACCTATTGAAGGACATCTTGGTCACTGACAATTTTTAACATGTATAAGCAAGGTTGTTATAAACATCTGTGCACAGGTTATGTTGACAGTAGTTTTCAGCTCTTCTGGACAATACCTCAGAATGCATTGCTGGATTGTGTGATAGTACTGTTTAGCTTTGTAAGAAGCTGCCCATCTTCCTAAGTGGCTGCAGCATTTTGCATTCCTACCAGCAGTAAGTGAGAATTCCTGTGCTTCCATGTCCTCCCAGAATTTTTATGTTATCAGTGTCTTAGATTTTAAGCCATTTGAACAGCAGTGAAGAGGCTACTTCATAATCTGTAGAAATCTTCCATAAGCCAAATGAAATAAAAGAAATTTAGCCTAAGATCTAACTCAGAATAGATCTAATTAAGTCTTTAGTAGGAGAAAATTCAGGTATTGTAACAAAGTAGATTACTAAATGCAGGGCAGTGCAGAAGGGACCATTCTGAAGAAGACAGCCTTGCTTGAGAATCTGAGGGCCCAGCAGCACCTTCAGAGTATGCTTAGATTTTATAATGCTTTCTCTTCTTGTAATTTCAACACTCTAAAAACTTGTTTTATTTTGCTTTTTACTTCTCACTGCCTCCTCTGTCCCCGAGCTCAGGCAAGATCCAGATATTATGTGTGGGAGCCTGGGGTGAAAGGAAGGGGGCCTTTTGCACTAGGGGTCTTTCATAAGTTGGGAGTACCTCCCTATTGCTTTTTTTCACAAATTTTATATAAAATAGGAAAAATAAACACTTATGCATTATTCCCCTGGGAATTCTCAAGGAGCTATGAAATTGAAAGATATTTCTGTTTACCTTAGCCTTCTGCAGCTTCCTTCTTCCATAATTAAGCATAGAAAAGTAAGTAACTTCAGAAGAGAAAATTTGAAAAAAAATTGCTGTTTCACTGAAAATTGGTCATTAGTATACATCATGTTATACACTGATTTTTTTTCTTTTTTCTTTTTTTGTGCAAGGGATGTAACCGAGGGGTGCTTTACCACTGAGCTACATCCCAGTCATTATTTTTTTTATTTTGAGACAGTCTTGCTAAGTTGCTGAGGCTGATCTTAAACTTGCAATTTTCCTGCCTGGGCCTCCCATGTTGCTAGGATTATAGGCATGTGCCCTGGCGGCACACTGAGTTTAATATTAAAAACTGAAGAAGCATTGTTTATCTTTAATATCTCATGTACCAAAAGATGTCGTGTATTAAAACAGTAAGTCTAGATATTTACTTTTGTTTCTCTTAATATCCTCAAAAGATGGTGAGAAAGCAGATATTTCTGTGAACATGTATGAAGATATCAACATTATCACTGGCGCGCTTAAACTGTACTTCAGGGATTTGCCAATTCCCCTCATCACATATGATGCCTACCCGAAATTCATAGAGTCTGCCAGTAAGTATGCATGCATGTGTCCCCAAGACTGATGAGCTGCCTCATTTGGTAACTACTTTTCCTAGTCTTCCTGCTGAGTTTCTTGACTACGTAGCATGAAATGTTTCTTCTTCACATCTTCTATAGTTAATATATTTATAAGAAATTTACACTCTTTTTAACACAGATTATCTGTGACTTTTACCATCAGAAGCTTTTTTGGAACATACTAATTTTCCAAAATAAGCTTATGTCTTAGATGTGAATCAACTCTTTTGTAAAATACAAGTAGAAAAATGAAATTTTAAAAAAAAACTGATTTGTTCAACAGACATAAAAATTACTGTTTCTCAATTCTTATTCTCAGTTTCTGTACTTATCCTGTATATGTATAAGCTAATGCTGACCACTAACAGTTCACAAACTAGCTGTGGTCTGTAAATCATACTTTGAGAAGCACTATCTTAGATCAAGGAGACTTTTAAAAAATTCTAGTTAATATAAAAATGAGAAAAAAGTAAAGTTTAATTTGCCAAATTTTATTTATGCTGTAAAAATTATACCTGTAATTCACATTTCACTTTCTAAAGAAGGGAAATTTTAACAGGTTTTAAATGTTGGCATTACTTTTTTAGAAAAGACATGCTATTTTTGTCATTTTGCTTTCCTCTTTTTAAAACCATATGTTGTCTTAATCTTTAAATAACAATATCACTTCCTTAGTAATGCTGATTTGCATTCTTTTCTCCCCCCAATACTGGAGACTGAGCCAGGGGCACTTTACCACTGAGCCACATCCCCAGCCCTTTTCATTTTATTATGAAACAAGGTCTCTCTAAGTTGCCCAGGCTGGCCTCAAACTTGCCATCTGCCTACCTCAGCCTCCCCAGTAGCTGGGCTTACAGATATGCACCACCACACCAGCTTCTGATTTGATTTTTGACTTCTAAGTTTTAAAATACAAACTTCTTTTGTCCTGATTTTTGGCTTCCTCCTTCAGAGCTTTGGTTGAGAATTTTTGTGGTTAGTTTCTCGAGGCCCTCATTTCTCACAGGTCAGCTCTCAGGAGGAGACCCGCCGTGAGAATGACACTGATTCACAAGTTAGACGGCCCTATTCTAGGTCTCCTCCGTAGGGGTTTAGCTTCTCTCTTGGTGTTGAGCATGAAAACCGTCTGAGGGAGCTAATGGGCTCCTGTTTTGTGGAGCAGATGTTCCCAGAGAGATCCTGAGTCTGATGGGCACTAACCTGGAAAGCACTTGCCCTGTGAAGGGCTGCTCTGTCCAGTTTCTCTGACCCTAGCCCAGCACTGAGTGGGCTGTATCAGTGTTCTATTCCTGTGTTGCTTGGGACTAAAACTAAAATATGGCTGCATGCCTAAGCCGAAGGCATACAGGGAGCAGAGGACAGAGCAGTGATTGCAACCCAGTTCTGGACCCCACACAACCGCCTTATCCAGGGAACCTCTAAGCCTCCTTGCTGGACTTCGAGGCCTTTGGCCCCACAGTTCTACATTACTTCTTTCCCTACACCTACCCTAGTTGCTAAGGAAAATCTCTACTTTTAAAATTCTTCCAAACCATTTGCCTCTGCTGTGGGATTTGTTTCTAAAACAGCCCTTGTCTCACTCCCCAGAGAGTTCTTAAAACCACATAAGGAAGTAGCTCTCCTAAATCAAGGTAGAAATGCCTCCTTATTGTAATTTCAACTATTTCAACAACTGATTTCTGCAACACCAAAAAGCCTGGCATAGAATCTGTACATAATATAAATGTGTGTGGTTCATGTTTGATAGTGATAACATTGTGGGATGTCATGTCCTTGCATATCTGTTCCAGCAGTGGAGTCTGTTTCTTCCTTTAGATATATAGACACAGCCATGTCTTAAAAAGAAGGTAAGAAAGATGAACAGTTACAGAGTACATAGGAGGTACCATGAATCAGACCAGGCACTTTATATCCATGGTGTCATTTTGGAAAGGAAATGTGATTGACATTGTAAGCAGCACCCCTGGCAATCAGACCCACTTCTGCCTCTTATTAAAGCCCTTGCTCTGTCCACTGTGCACACTGCCGGGCCCACCTGATGGGACCAGGAAACCTTAAATAAGGAAAGAGGAAGGAAAGGGAAGCAGCCCTTCCAAGTGAAGGACAAGATGGAATGACCCCTCCCAGTGCAGTTATCTTATCTCAGCCCCTAAAAATGTCTCTGGCATTTATTAGCATCCTTTGCCAACAAAAATATCAGAGTTCATGTTAAAACTTCCTTCTACAAAGCCAATGGATCTCTGCTGTTTTGAAGCCTCCCTTGGAGATGCTCAGTGTGAAAGCTGGGAGGGAGAGGCCATAGGACATGAAAAGAGATGCCAGTTTGGAGAAGGCCAGGTCCTCCTGTCTGCAGGCTGTGTGGCCTCACTGTGCCTTGCACATTCCCCTCTGAACCCATTGTGCAGTCTAGGTCTGCCCAGCCCATCCCTCTTGTTCCCCACCCACTGAGACACTGCTGCCCTAGAACACAAAGACATGACATCTGTACATAATCTAAATGCGTATGGTTCAGGGCTTCTCACAGTGCATGCTCAATAAGCTGGCATTAACGAATGCTCCCTGACCACTGTGAAACTGCACTCCCACAGGGGAGCTCCTGGTAGGACTGAGTGTAGGGACTGGTCTTCCTGCCCAGGAATCAGAGCTTCTTCCTAGGAGATCTTAGAACAGCCACATGACAGCCGAATACAATGGCATATTCCTGGAATCCCAGTGAATCCCAGCAAGTCCTTAGATATTCTAAGAGGTCATGTAGCTACACTTCCTCATAACATATTCTCTTTGAAATGCCCAGTAACTGCTTTTATAGGCAGCCAGTCTGCTGGTGGTGGACAGAGGTAACAGTTGTAAAGCCCTGCTCCTGTACAACAGAAACCAGCCTGCCTTTAGTGCCCTTCTGTTAGCCGTGGCAATAGTGTCTGTCACCTCATCCTATATTTGGTGACAGCTGATGGTGGCTGTTCATCTCTGAACACATTCCATTTGTCTGTCTGCCTCTTAAATTTTGCTATAGTCTTCTTATGGCTAGTGAATGAGTTGTGTTATCTAAAAAAAATGGTAATGGGCAGTACTTCCATATGTAGCAGAAAAGGAAGAATGGATTCCAAGGCAGAATCACTTGTCCATTTGATACCAACATATTCGGTGTATTTTATCATACATGCCCAAATTCATATCTCCATCATGGAGATACAAACACCCTCTCCCGGAACACCAGGCTCATCTGTATCTAGCACATCTGTTGCATGTCTGCTGGGCCTCTCCAGGGGACCCCCACCAAACCTGTCTACCTGTGGTCTTTGCCAAGGCCTCAGTTAGTGGAGGCTCCATATCCCTGTTACCTAAACCCAAAACTTGGATCATTCTTGATTCTTCTCTTTCTCATACATCCCTCACTGGGAAATCTTGTGGACTGTGCCTTCAAAATGCACCCAGAATCCACCAAATTCTCACCTTCACCACTACCACCTGGTCCAAGCTACTGTCATTCTTCCCTGGATTTTTGTGATAATTACTGGTATGGTCTTTCTGCCTTTCCTCTTGCCCTTCCATAGTCTGTTCCACATGGCAGTCAGAGGAGAGAACTATGAAAAATGATTGCTTACTCTTGGTACTTCTCTGTTCAGAACTTTGCCGTTTTTCTGGATAAATGCCAGGTCCTTGGAACTGCTTACAGCCACTGCATGAGAGAGCCCCTGACCCACCTCCTGTCTCTTGAGCCACATTTGGCTCCGCACCTCTCCTCAAAGACCTATTCCCTCTGGGTCTGCACATGCCACTCCTCTGCCTACAGCCATCTTTCCTCCAGCTCCTGCGGGGCTCAGGGGGGCTCGCTCCCCTGCTC
Organism: Xerus rutilus; assembly: GCA_028644305.1. Lineage (NCBI taxonomy): Eukaryota > Metazoa > Chordata > Mammalia > Rodentia > Sciuridae > Xerus > Xerus rutilus. The sequence goes on along the minus strand of CM053402.1, from coordinate 108,212,574 downwards.
CCTCAAAGGCTTTACTCAAGACCTTTCTCCTCAAGGTCCTTCCTGACCACCCGTTTAAAATCATGAACCCCAAGCACTACCAGTTCATCTTATCCTTTTCCCACAGCACTTACCTCATTCTAATGTGCCACATGCATAAAATGCCATGTTGAGTGCTTTCTGGCAGCCACCCCATGAGCAGGGGATCTTGTTTACCAGCCCACCCACACTGTCTTTAACTTCACACTATTTCAAGATTCTTGCAAAGATTAATTGTAGAAATTAAAAGGAAAATATTTTTTCAATTTTCAGAATCATGTAGCTTCAAATGAACCAGCCCTATGGTACAAATGAAGAAGTTTTCCATAGTAAATAAAAATTTTCTTAATTCTAGAAATTATTGAATTTCTGTACCTGAGATGGTACTGGTGTTATGAATTGATAACTCTTTAAAGGCCCAAGGTTCAAAGACAATACAGTATTTATTAAGGCAGAAAGGAAATAATATATTCTTCATTGCAGAGAAATGAACCAAGAATTGTGCAGAAGGTTTGGGCAGAAACTATAAAATAATCGGTTTCTTTGAATTAAAAAGTTCATCACTATTCATGTTCTGAAATTTATCAAATCTGCTCTGCCAATGGTAAAAACTTCACACTCATCTTATACCAGTGTTTACCAGACTCACACATCACTGTTGAACTGGTTCATGTTATAAGGTAGAAAGACTAGGATTTTTGGCCTTTGGGGGTTGGGGGGTAGCCTTGTGTCTTGAACATTACATCCTGGTTGGATGTAGCCTTCCCAGCATTTCAAGGCTGCTGTCCCGATTAGGACTAGCAGCATGGGGTCCCGTTTTAGTTGCACTGAAACCCAACATTTAAAGGTACCCCGTCTTACTGGCATTCAGGTGGAAGCCTGCTTGTGCTGTAGTGCTCCTTTGAGAACACAGAATTCCAAAAGTGTTATTTGTTTCTAATAATAGACATGATTGATGAATTAAGTGTAACCTGTGACCTCAAAGGAATGTGCTGGGTTTGGGGCCCACATAAACTAAACTAAAATATCTTACTCATGATATTCCCCTTCAAGGTTGTCATCTTTGGAAGAGTCACATTATTTCAGGGGTTCCACCATCATGAACAATATGTTATTGCCTTCAAGGCTGCAGCGTGTCATTCTGAATATCTTAAGTAATAGGAAGTGCTCATGCTTTGAAGGTAGATTTAATATTTGTATATAACTCAAAGTAATTTAAAGCTAAGTCTAATGAATAAAGCCAGTAAATGTTGGACGATACATTTTTTGTCTTAAAAGGAAAAACAGCTGGGGTTGGGGTTATAGCTCAGTTGGTAGAGTGCTCGACTTGCATGCACTAGGCCCTGGGTTCAATCCCCAACACCACAAAAAAAAACAAAGAAAGAAAGAAAAAAGAAAAAGGGCTGTATGTAGCTCAGTGGTAGAGTGCTTGCCTAGCATGCACGAAGCCCTGAGTTCAGTCCCCAGCACTGCAAGAAAACAACAACAATATTTTTCTAAGTATAAATATCAATTAATAAGACCTTGCCAGGGGGCCTCAGTGGACAATGGTGTAGCATGGGTTGTATATAGTCAGTGAAGGGGGACTTTTAAGATAGTTTGAACAATGTGCCACCCCTTACGTATATCTAATATTTTAAGATAATCTCATTTTAATGAATTTGAGTGCAAAAGGTTTTATCTGTATCTATACATCTAAATATTTTTATACTTATATCTGTATTCAGTGTCCAGTTCCATACTTGCCAGACTCTTAAGACACCCAAATGAAAAAAAAAAGGATGCCCACAGTGTTGCCCCATTGAAACTCAGAGCCTTTGGAAATCTGGGACTTGAACCTTAAAAATATTCCCTAAGGCTATGTGCAAGGATCTTGTGAGAAAGCATTTCCTACCAGTTTTAGAAGAATGTCACAGAACGGAATTCAGCAGCCACTTCTACCAGTCTTCTGTTAATGCTTTTCTCCTTGGTTTTAAACTTGCTATTTTAGAAATTATGGATCCTGATGAGCAATTGGAAACCCTTCATGAGGCACTGAAACTCCTGCCACCTGCTCACTGCGAAACCCTGCGATACCTCATGGCGCATCTAAAGAGGTGAGTGACAGACTTGGAGTCTTACCCTTGTTTTGCATCCAGATATTAAGACTAAAATGAAAGGACAATTGGTCTGTTGAATGAATAAGTGCATAGCTATATTGTCTCTTGTGAGAAATTGCACTATTTAAATGCTAAAAATATTCTGTACTGCAGTCCTGAGTGCAGACCCAATTCTGACATGAATGTATTGGCAGTTCCAGGATGTTTGTAAATATGCTGTAAATACTGATATTCTGCCAAGGCATGCATGAATTGTTGTGGAAGGGCAAAGAGATGTAGCTGTAAAGACGGTAGCACAGTAAAGCAAGAACAAAGCAACTTGCAAGGTGGCTCATTCACTCTCTCGCTGCTAAATAAGAACATCAGAGTTAGTGGTGGAGTTTTAGGTTGTTGAATTAAGGTTGCCAGTGCTGAAAACTGGTGTGAAAAGTGATAGGGTAACGGAAGAAATGGAAAATGAAATCTTTTCAGCTAGTTTTCAGTTTAATGCTTTAAAATGATTGATGGTAATGAAGGTTTATTTCCTGCTTAGTCATGCTTGATCTCTACAGTTGAAGCAAAATTTTCACAATTATATTGTTAGTGGCTTTAGAGTTTCAAAATATAAAACCAGTTAGAAACAACAACAACAACACAATTGTATGCCCAAAAGGCAGAATTACCCAAAATGATATTTTAGTCATGAATGTTCACATTTTCCCTCTTTAAAAGCATCATTAAAGCCTTTGTTTAATATGCTTGTGTCTTTACTTATAAATTCATGTTTGTTTCATATTTGGATGTAATTAAGTGCTCCACACTCAAACAAAGGAATAACTCTGAAATTATAGTCTGTGTTATTGCTGTGGTAGTAAATGATTAGAAACAGACTTCCTGATGGTGTCACTTACTCCAAGCCATTTCCTATTACTATTGCAACTGTTCTCTCCTTGCACTCAATAAACTGTTCAGCTTGCAGAAACACTGCCTAGGAAGCAAGAGAGCCAGGGAGGGCAGAGGGAACAGTCATGGTGGCTTCTCTACTCTGTGCAAATGCACCGCTGCCAGTATGGTTGAGGCAAGAGAATCCACAAGTGGAACTGAACTCATAGCCCAGCACATTTACTCAGGAATGAGCCTCTGCAATCCCCAGAAGTTTGAATTCTTTATTAGCATAAACTACTTGAAGGGAAGTCAGGACTTTGAAGTTAACAAAGAAATAACCTGATGGAAGACGATAAGTGGGCACAAACCTTTATTGTAAATCTCACTTTTGTTTCAGCGCTCAGGCATGATGAAGAGCCCCTAGTCATCTGTTCCTTCACTTGTATTTTGCAGGGTGACCCTCCATGAAAAAGAGAATCTTATGAGTGCAGAAAACCTTGGAATTGTTTTTGGTCCAACCCTTATGAGATCCCCTGAACTAGACGCAATGGCGGCATTGAATGATATACGATACCAGAGACTGGTGGTGGAGCTGCTTATCAAAAATGAAGACATTTTATTTTAAATTTTTAATTTTGGGAGAAAGAAATGTTTTACAGATGAAGGAATGTTTTATAGTAATTTAATTGGCTCCATTAGCTGAATTATTTCTTGGTTAGAGGTTTGGGCAAATAACCACATTAAAATGAAGGAACTTTCTGTCGTTTCTGTAGCACTGCTCAGCTGTCCTTGTAAAACAGTGAACACACGCTTTCCGGTTCTAGTAATCCTGGGTGTTTATCATGTTAAGAGAAACTCAAGCTATTGCATGATTACCCCCTACTTGGTAAGGAAACCCCATACCAAGGAAACAGCAGACCTGCACCCTCACTGCGTCCCCATCCTGGGTAGTCTGTGGTTGTGATCCAGCATGTTTCACAGAGTAAACCTGTCGTGACTTTGCTTTTGGGGTCCATGCCTTTGGTTTCTGCTGCTTGTACAAACATGCACACACAAGTGGATAAACAGCACCCCTGGCTGTCGCATTACCATAGACTATATATATGCCGACTTTCCACAGATGGTTTATTTCCAGTTTTTCTTAGCTCTTCTCTAACATAGTACTTTCTTTCCAGCAAAAGCAAAATGTGTTTTCAGATTTGTTACTTTAATAAGTTATCCTACCAATAAAAATGTACAACACAGAGCATCTTCTGTTAAATTATCTTTGGTTTTCAGTTGTAATTTTGTATTTTTATCTGGCATGCATTTATTAATTTATTAAAATTGGCTTTTAGAAATCAAAAATATTGATAGTTTTTTTTTGGGGGGGGTTGCCATGAGTGAGAGTATTTGGAAAAATGTGGCCATTTATCTAATACCAGATACTTTCCTCTCATCCTTTTGTTCACTATTAAAAGTTTTATGGTGAGTTCCTAAAATAATTTAAAACTGCTTAGAATCATACCATTCATTCATTGAATTTATTATTCTTCTCATATTACTCTGGCAGAACTCTAGAATATTTGTTCTACTTTTGTGAGAGCAAGCAAGAGATCCTTTTGGACTCATCAGAAGAAAAAAGGCTAATTTAAAAAGTAACTTTTTTAAATATTTGGTTTGTTGGAAATGGCTCTGGTTGACGCGCATTGAGACACCACCATCACATGGAGTGAGTCCCACCCTGTTTGCATGAATGCCAGGAACCCCGGATCTGGGCAGTACTGTCACTAGCCACCCATGTGGTTTTGTGCAAATGACTCTCCAGAGTCTTTCCTGGTCTGTCAGATGAGCACTCATCTAGAACTAAGTTCTATTCTTCTGTAAAAAGTAAGACAATATTAATAGCCAGGCATGGTGTCACACACCTATAATTCCAGCTACTGGGGAGGCTAAGATGAGAGAATTGCAAGTTTGAGGCCAGCCTCAAACAACATAGTAAGATCCTATATGAAAAAAGAAAAGTCAAACAATAAGACGACAGAAAATTTCTGAAGTTTTAAGACTACCCCAAAGATAGTGCGAACTGAATACTATGGCATATTCCATCACAGCTATCTTCTCAACCAGTATCCTATGAAAAATACCATCGTGCCTTAGCAATATCAAATACACTGATAAAGTACAGAGATTTGTTATATATAACAAATTTTCTTTAGAGGCCACTTAAAGGCACTATACATTAAGGCAGTACTTTTGACCCATGAAATACACTAGCCAGAGAAATCTAATCTAGTGAACTGTCCCTGAGTTAGGTAAACCCACCACACTGCACATGCCCATTGCCAAACTCTGATCTCTACCCAGTCTTCCTTTTGAAGGAGAAATTCAGCTGGGAAGGAATATACTTTATTAGAATACACTCACCCTGTTTTTTTCCTAAAAGAAGTGGAGGTATTACTCAGTGGGAAAGCATGTGCTTAGCATGCATGAGACTCAAGTTTCATTCCCAGCACCACAAAAGGAGAAAGAAAAAAAAAAGATAAAACAGATGTGCTCTCTGAGAGCAGTGGCCCACATCCATAATCCCAGCTACTCAGGAGGCTGAGGCAGGAGGATCACATATTCGAGGTCAGTCTGGGCAACTTAGCAAGAGCCTGTTTCAAAAAATAAAAAGAGTTAGGGATGTAGCCCAGTGGGATAGAGTGTCCCTCAGTTCAATCCCTAGTATCACCAAGAAAGAAAAAAAAAAAGTTGACTTAAGAGCATGCACTTTCTAAAACTAGAGGTGTATCTGAAGGGAGGCAATATGCAGATACCACCCCTCCTTGCCCTATCTTAGTAAATATTAAACAGATGTTCAGAGACAGTTTTGAGCCCATCTGCAGGCATGATTATTGCTGGCCAGCTCTGTGAAAAAGTGCCCTTGGTTGCTTTTCTTAACAGATGGTATGGGGATCGTCCCCTCAGGGCGTGCCAACACAAATCAGAGCTCCCTTAGCTAAGAACGCACTTGGACAGTTGGGTGGCACTTCCATGAAATGAAGAAAAATTCCTAGCCACTCAGGGAGGTTTGCTCAGTAATTACCTAGAAATGTGTATACATGTCATTCTCAAGCCAGTGGGGGATTTCTTAAATCATGACCTTTTGGCAGGGTACAGTGGTGCAGGCCTATAACCCCAGCAACTCTAGAGACTGAAGCAGAAGTTTGAGATCACAAGTTTCAGACCAGCCTAAGCAATTTAGGGAGATTCTGTCTCAAAAAGAAAATGAAAAAAGGCGGGGTAGCTCAGAGGCATAACACTCCTGAGTTCAATCCCCAGCACCCAATAATGAGGTGTAGGTGTAGGTGTGAGGAAGTAGGTTTCTGTTTTTACCAGTCAAGAGTGGGTAAAGGTGTTACTTGTGTTCCACAGAATCAAAGACTGAACACCACAAACACCAAGATTAAGCAAACAAATGTGGTACCAAGGATTGAACCCAGGAGTGCTTAACCACTGAGCAGCATCCCCAATCCTTTTTGTTTTTTATTTTGAGACATAGTCTCACTAAGTTGCTGAGGCTAGCCTCAAATTTGAGATCGCCCTCCCTCGGCCTCCTGAGTCACTGGAATTACAGATGTGTGCCACCGCTCCAGGCTAGGAATTTTAAAGAAACTTGTTGAACCCAGGACACAAAGAACCACCGACTCCAATTTTACATCAAATTAAGCAAGCTTATATTGTGTGCACATTAGCTGTACAGCAGCTGTCTCTGCAAACAGGCCAGAGATCAGCAACCTTGTCTCAGAGCAGAGAGGGTTTTATATCTCTAAGAGTTACAAAAGTAGGGTTTTGGCAAGCATCATACAGAAGCAGATAGCAAATTAATAAACGTACAGTTTCACATTTCTAAGTAGGGAGTAAACTCAGACTTTAACCTTGGCATTTAGGAGGCATCGTTGAGATTTTAGGGAGAGTGATTACCCACTCAAAGCTGTCTACTCAAAAAGCCAGATGCTGAGGGGTTCAAGGAATAAGCAAGCATTTCTAACAAGCTGAACAAAAATGAACTTTTTTTATGACCTTGGGTCGAGATGGCTCCCAAACTTAAAATAGAATTAGGCTGGGTTCATCATTCCTCCCTCCAGCTTTAGGAACTCCTTACTGCTGTAAGGAAATGGGCCAATGACCGACCTGGCTTCTTTGAGCTGAGAGGGAGCATCGTGAGGTGGGGCAAGCAGCTTGGAGTTTCCATTTAGAATTTGGGTCAGAGCAAATCTGGTTGGGGAAGAACAGGTTGTAAAGTCATCTGGGGTGGGTGTTTCTATGAGAGAAAAACAAAATGACATGGGTAACATAGAATAAATGTTGCAGTGTCTGGAACATGTCCATGAATATCATGAAGATAATAGAAGTCAATAAATAATCTCTCACCAGGAGAGGTAAGGACTGAGAATTTGTCCCCATGACAAGGCTGGAGAAGACAAGGCATGTAAACACACATGTCCATCCTCTATTAAGCTATTTAATGTACTCTAATTTTGTAAAAGATCTTTTTATTGGCAGAACTTCTGTTTAGTAGAGATCCCTTTATTTTTGTTACTTAGGGCTAGATAATTATACTAGTAAACATTAAGCCTACCTGTGTAGGTTGGGAAGATCTGTAGGCCATAAACTGACTAAAAACTTTTGACTCTGGCAGTTTCTCTTGATAGTTATCAGACATTCGTGCCTATAAATTTTTCCTTTATAGCCTCCAATGTTATTTATTTTGGGGGGCTAATGCAAGTGTATATCTTAAGTTAATTAAATGTAATTATTATTTTTTAATGCCCAGGAATGACTGTTTTGGTTTAACTGTTTTCCTAGGCATTTAAGATGAAGCAGGTCAAACTGATTTTTGTTCCTGGCTATTGTTAAGAGTCAGCTGAGTCCCCATGGGAGTCACTCTTGGGGAACTTAAAAGCAGGTTCTTAGCTCTGCTAGTGCCATTTGTGCTAGGATGGGTTGAGGTCTCGCTGACCATGTGGCTTTTCTTGGAAGCATGAGGGATGTCTTCCTTCTCCAATGACCCTCCTCTTCATAGCATGGCACTGATTGGCTTTTTGTTCTCCAGTGGTCTCATTAATCTCCCTGATCGGGAGGTTATGTGGCCCCAAGTTGTAAAGCTCTTTAGAAGTTTTCTTGTACCCTAGATTTAGGCTGACTCAGAGGGCAAGAGCCAAATACTGGTTTTCTTGGCCCTTTTAATTTAACTTTTATTTTTAAGTCTTGATCTTAAACACCCAGCAAGCCAATCTCAGCAATCCTAAAGTAAGGATACTTGGTTTTAATTTTAATGTTTATCTGCCCTGTAGGTGATGGCTTATTTATCTTAAATTAACCCAGGTTGTATGTTCCTAAAGTAGTACTTCTGTAAAACATTAACAGGCAACAGTCACAGAGTTTAAGGAAAATACATAAGAAAATTAACAAGAGTAAAAACATATTTAGTTTATGTAATAGTTTTCTTGAATTTTGGCTGAGTTATACATTATATCCCCTGTTTGAGACCTTAGTAATCTTTATAACAAAAGTCAACCTTTTGAACACAACTTTAAATGAACTGAAGTCTGGCCTACTTTGAAGCAATTTTAACATATAGTAAGGTAGGACACAGAGCCTCATCTCAGGTAAGGCAGGGCTCCTCACAAACCGTAGGTGAAGTGTTCTAGTTCTGGAGTTGATCTTTGTTTCTCAAATATCATTTTACAAAGCTTACATATATTGTTACTTGAGTCCACATAAACATTAGCTAATACAATATTACATCTAAAACATGAATTAAAAAAAAGGCTGAGAGGGCTTTTACTTTTTTTCTTGTGTGGAAAGTAGCACAATGTTTTTATATGTTAGAATATTACATTTTAAACAGATTAGTCCCTCATTTACTTAAAAATACATTTAAATTTTACCCCAGTGTAAAAAGTAATATAAAACCTTATATATCTTATTGATAACAGGTTCAGTTACAGAACATTAAATGACACAAATAAATCTCAATAAAATTCATTATCCTTATAAGTCTAAAATTACCAAACAAGCCAGGTGTGGTGGCCTGTAATCCCAGCACTTTGGGAGGCTGAGACAGGAGAATCATAAGTTCAAAGCCAGCCTCAGCAATGGTGAGGCACTAAGCAACTCAGTGACACCCTGTCTCAACATAAAACACAAAATGGGACTGGGGATGTGGCTCAGTGGTTGAGTGCCCCTGAGTTCAATCCCTGGTACCAAAAAAATAAATAAATAAAAAATAAAATTACCAGACAATTTTAGTTTGGAGAACACCAGCTTGATAAAATGTTCTTTTAAACCTTCTACTTTAAGGACTTATATATTTGGAAGATATGAACACACTTATTATACAAATAGGAGTAATAGCATCATAATTACATTAATGGTGTTATATTAACCAAGTTTAGCTCTTAAAGAAAAATCTAGACTCTGTAACATAGTCAGTACTCCAAAATAACCGTTGTTGTTTAACCACAGTTTTGTAAACCTTAATTTCTTTGAGACTAGTTGTTCTAAAGTGTAAAACTTAACAAACACCATGTCAGTAAATTCATGTTTTAAGAAATTCTTGTTGGGGCTGGGGTTGTGGCTCAGTGGTAGAGCACTTGCCTCGCACATGTGAGGCACTGGGTTTAATCCTCAGAACCACATACAAAATATATAAATAAATAAAGGTTTAAAAAAAAGAAATCCTTATCATTTTAACATACAGATTAAATCTTGGTTTATATCAGTATATTAACATTTGATCTTGGGGAAAAACCTTAAATAACTTCTACTAATTGTTTAAAAAACATAGATAGATAGATAGATAGATAGATAGATAGATAGATAGATAGATATAAAACCAACTCATTACATACAAACTTGAAATTTCTTCTTTACTTACAGGCATTTTTTATTTATTTGAACTCTATTATTTATTTTATCAAAAAGAATTTTTCACCCAGAAATACTTCTTTTTTATTAAATATAGTTTTTATACCTAGAACCTTTTAATTTCTCTTTTTTATCTGTTAACCGCTTCTGTTCACATTCTGAAACAATCCTTGTAAATTTCTGAATTTAGACAAATCACTCCATTTTAGTGATAATAAATACTTTGTTATTTATAGTACTCTAATTGAAATAGTAGAAACTTTTAGACTTTTATATATAGAAATTTATAAACCTTAGTATATAGAATCATATGTTTACCTTTTCATGAACACACAATGTTCAAGTATATAGTATTATACCTGTTGGGCTTTAAATTTAGTAACCTTATTTTTAGTGATGACAAAGCAATTTTAAATCCTTTTTTAAATTTTATTTACCAAAATACCAATAATGTTACCCTATGAAATTTAAATGAGTTAAAATTTCTTGATGTTAGATTTAACAATTAGCATTTTAACCATAAATTAGCTATGTCTAACCAACACATATATGAGTAATCCCATGTCAAATCTAATTTGTTTTTATTATAAAAACCAAGATATTAGACAAGTGTATTGAACAGCATTAGCCATTTTTTCCTTATTGAAGAAAAGTCCTAGAAACAATGGATATTAGCCATTTTATGTCATTAACCTTTTTTTAGTTCTTTGACCACCTAGAAAGACTTGTGAGTTAAGTAATTTTAAATACAGCTTTACTTTTATGTTTACCCAATTTAAATTGAACCTTTAAAATCACATGAATTAAAGGTACTTGGATCCATTTTTAATTCATGAGCACTCATTATCTGTGCCAATTTTGATATCATGTACATGATATATGGACATATACACATATAGACATATAACACATAACACAATTGTGCACACATAACACAATAAGCAAAGGCCTTGTAGCTTCTTGCAGGTGAATTTCCATTGCAATGTTAGATGTTTAAAACCTCCATCATTGAATAAAAATAAGACTGATTAGAAAAACATTAATCTAGATGTGTAGGATTAAAATCATGAGCTCAAAAAATATACAGAACTTATGAAAAAGCAGGAGTCCTAAAAAAAAAATGATGAGGCTGATAACTATTTTAAAAGTACCATACAGTTTTGATTCAGGTTAACCAAATTAAAAGACACTTTTTCCTTTTTTTTCCCCCTTGGGTCTCAGATTGGTCTCCTACTGAGCCTACAGGCTTCTTTTATTTACATATTAATGTAAGTCCTGGTTGAGATCTGGAAGGAGCTGGGGGAAACTGCTGTTCTGAGCAGAAACCTCATGCCTAATGCATTTTAACCATTTTTTTTAAGTTGGTAATTAGACAGGTTTGGATGTAAAGTGTGATACCTTAGTTTTTCACTACTTTTGAGAACAAAGCTACTATGTTAAGCCCTTTACCGAGATAAGCAGCAGGATGTGAGAGCCAGTGGCAACTTGGCATTGAGTCCCAGAGGAAGGAGCCCGGTGGCCACAGGGCAAGCAGCCGGCTTGGAGGCAGTGGGCTACACAACATCTGCAGGCACCTAGCAAAATGTACTTGCAATATGCGCAGTCCTGCTTAATGAAAGGGAGGTAAACTTTGTTAAAATTTCTTAAAACACAGCTCAAAGGAGTGTCAGGCTTACTTACCTTATTAACCATATTGTCGTTTGATTATCTTTAGTCTATACCAGAGAAGACACATAACAAAAGGGCAGAGAAAATATAAAACACGGAATGAGACACAGGGGATCAAAACCAGGCACCAAAACCCAGAGAGCAGTGCAACGTCTCGCTAATGCTCTGGACAGGAGAGCGTATGTGCCTTGTCAGACACCTCATTGTCCCCAGAAGGAATTCCACCAAACCAGAACCAGAGGGCAGTGCGACACCTTGCTACTGTCCTGGATGGGAGGTCATGCTGGACACCTCACCATCCCCAGCAGAGATCTCTCCCAGAACTTAATGTCAAGTGTTATAGGGGCGCCACTTACCTATGGAGGCCTCCTCCACCAGATGCTTGCTAATTCTTTAGTGCAGCAGTTCACTCCAGTAATCTGATGAACCAGAGGCACACCCGGAGGCCTTGGAGTGTCTCAAGGTGCGCATTCTCTGAGGTGGCACTCCAGCCTTGGAGTTCCAGAGCAAAGGTCTGGCTTCAGAATTTTTTTTTTTTTTTTTTTTTTTTAAATATTTATTTTTTAGTTGTATGTGGACACAATATCTTTATTTTATTTTTATGTGGTGCTGAGGATCGAACCCAGTGCCTCCCGCGTGCTAGGCAAGCACGCTACCACTGCGCCATGACCCCAGCCCTGGCTTCAGAATTTTGGTGGTCTATCTCGCTGGGACTTCCAAAATGTAGAGCCCAGGATGCAAAGAAAGGACCACCGACTCCAATTTTACATCAAATTAAGCAAGCTTATATTGTGTGCACATTAGCTGTACAGCAGCTGTCTCTCTGCAAAAAAGGCCAGAGATCAGCAGCCTGGTCTCAGAGCAGAGAGGTTTTTATATCTCAAAGAGTTACAAAAGTAGGGTTTTGGCAAGCATCATACAGAAGCAGATAGCAAATTAATAAACTTATAGTTTAACATTTCTAAACAGGAAGTAAACTCAGACTTTAACCTTGGCATTTAGGAGGCGTCGTTGAGATTTTAGGGAGAGTGATTACCCAGTCAAAGCGATCTACTCAAAAAGCCGGGTGCTGAAGTGTTCAAGGAATGAGCAAGAATTCCTAACAAGCTGAACAAAAATGAACTTTTTTTATGACCTCGGGACGAGATGGCTCCCAAACTTAAAATAGAATTAGGCTGGGTTCATCAAACTCCTTGTGCATCACGCCTAGGCAGGGCAAGAGAGCTATTTTAAATCTTACAGCATTCCTTCTTTTAAAGACATATAAGGACAAGTGATAAGCTCCTCTTAATTGGTTCTTGATATTTCAATTGGAGGGGCAGGGTTGCCAGCCAGATCCATAGTTGCTCTTGGGAGAGATATAAACTTACACTTTTGAGAAACAGGAACCATTTTGTAACTTGTTGGGGCATGTTAAAATGGCTGTTCTGCTTGCCTTCTTGTCAACCTTTACTGCCCCTTCCCTACTGGCAATTGCCTATCTTTTTCTATGTCAGAAGGGCCAATAAGCCTCTCTGTAGTCACCGACTACAACACCATCTTCAATGTTAAGGCCTTTCCAATTTCTATGTATAGCTTTAAAGAAATGACTGCTAAATCAAGGATTTTCCCTTCTCCACAATTTTTTTGGTTTTAATGCCAGTTATTTATACCAACTGACCAGAAGAAATAGTTCTTCACCAAACTGGGGTTTTAAAATGTGTCTATAAGGGGAAGAATGGATATCTATCAAAATTTCTGTTACCTAGCCGGGCGTGGTGATGCACACCTATAATCCCAGCACTTTGGGAGGCTGAGACAGGAGAATCATGAGTTCAAAGCCAGCCTCAGCAAACCACGAGGTGCTAAACAACTCAGTGAGACCCTGTCTCTACATAAAACACAAAATAAGGCTGGGGATGTGGCTTAGTTCAATCCCCAGTACAAAAAAAAAAAATTTTCTGTTACTTAATGAGCTCAAAGGGAAAGCCTCTGAGTAAGTGAGGTTGAGGGTTCCAATAGCCACTTTTAAGCTCTATCCCCCCCCCAATAGTTCTGGGGATCAAATCCAGGGCCTAGCACTCACTGAATGATATCCCAGTTTTTGTGGGGGTTTTTGTTGTTGTTTTGTGGTAGATGGAACCCAGGGCCTCCCACATGCTAGGCAAGTAACGTACAACTGAGCTACATTTTCAGCCCCCTCTCAGTCATTTTTAAACAAAATTTGTTTGGAGTTTATCACCCCAAAGTTAATTAGGTATTATTTCAAAATCTACTTGAAAAGCAGAAAGATTTTTTTAATGTACATTGGAAACTCGAGGTACTCAAATTTCTTCTGACTCCTGTATATTCTAGTTATTGAGAAGTTAACTTCTTAGGGAAATCTTTAAGGGTTTTTATAACTTAATTTGCTATATTAGGATTAAGTGAGGCATTTCCTTCCATGAGCCAAGGCAGTTCTGTTCTTTACCTGTATCATCACATATCATACTTCCACTAAACCTTTGGACCACTCTTTTTTCTCTTTTAAGTTTTTTTTTTTCAGTTGTCAATGGACTTTATTTATTTATATGTGGTGCTGAGGATTGAACCCAGTGCCTCACACATGCGAGGCAAGCACTCTACCACTGAGCCATAATCCCAGCCCTCTGGACCACTCTTGACTAGATTGGCATGCATCGTGGTGAAGTGTGGGAGACCAAGAAGGGAACAGCATTGTCAAAGACCCATCAGCGTCTCTAATTTTTAGAGATCTAGTTCATACTTGCACTGTCTCTCCAAATTAAAAATAATAATAGCCAATTCCTGCATTCATTGGAGCATCTGCCCTACTCACTCCACATGGATTTCCCGTTGCTCCCTATGTGCCAGGGACCGTGCTAGGACTTGGGACAAGAGCAGCTTCATTTCTCAAGAAGATTACTGGGTCCATTTAACCCCAATCAAGCTTTAATTTTAAACTTTTTCTCATTGTGCCTCTTTTCCCCTCTGGGCCTCAGCACTAGACATCAACAGAAACCTCCAAGACAGTATAGCAGGACAAGAGGATTTGTCTTTCTTTGGGGAAATGTCAGCTCACTGTTCTATTTGGTACTTTGAAGTTGACGTTAAACATTCCTTTGAAAGGAGATACAAATGAAAATGACTTCACCAGATGCAGTGAATTCATTTGGAAGTTACCAAAAGCATAACCACCTAGCTACCTGTCCCTCTAGAAGATTGCATGTTCTCTGTACTGGAACATCACTCATAGGAAAGCTCTCCTCCATCCTTATGGTGGACTCATTAGTCCTTCATTTCCCCTCACCAGATGTGGTTAGCAGCCCCATTGTGTCCTGGCACCTCCTTCCTTCTGGCCAATTCCATGCACAATGGATGGTTATTCCACAACAAGCAATGGTCTCTACCTGACAACCTGGAGTTTCCCTGTGGTATATAGTTACCACCCTCATTGTCCATGGGGATACAGTGTGTGATCACTAGCGGACACCAAAAACCTTGGAGAGTACCAGACCCTACATGTACTGTTGTTTTCCTACACATACATACCCACATACACTAACTTAATACCTTTTCCACTTTATCTAAGCATTTATTGTGCTCAATGGTTGTAGCTTTTACAGTTTGAGGTGTGACAGGAAAACTAGTTTCTTTTTCCTTCTTCACAATTTCATGGATAGACTTGTTCTTACCATATAGCTCAGCAACCTCAACATATCTTTCCTGAAGCAAGAACTTTTACTTTTACTTTTTCACTTAAAGGAGGCAATTTATTGCTTCCTTTTAGCATATGCAAATTGCCAATATCATTATACTTGCGCTTTGGGACCATTATTAAGCATTGTGATACCACGACAGTCAATCTGATACCTGAGTGACTAGAGCAGAATACCCTGGATAGATACACTGGACAAAAAGATGATTCACATCCTGTATTGGAGCAGAATAGCTTGAGATGTCATTAAGCTACTCAGTCTATAATTTAAAACTTGAAATTTTTTTTCCTGGAATTTTCCATGTAATATTTTCATACAGCAGGTAACTGTAATTTCAGAATATGAAATCACAGACAAAGGGGCACTTTACTGTAACAAGAAATACATTTGGTTTTTGTCTCCAGTTCCTGGCATAATCTTTCTCTGGAATTTCCTGAGTGATAGGATCATCTTTTGTTATTCATAATGAGTCCCTTTTGATTGAACTGGAAGTGACTTGGAGTGGGGCTCCTAGGCCTCAGGATGGAACTGACTATAAGAAAAAACAAGTGATGGGGGTGGGGTATGGGGAGAATGGAGGGACTTTGATTGGGCAAAGGGGATAGGGGCATGGGGGCAGATGGTGGAATGAGATGGACATCATTACCCTAGGTACATGTATGACTATACATATGGTATGACTCTATACCATATAATAACCAGAGAAATGAAAAGTTGTGCTCCATTTGTGTACAATGAATCAAAATGCATTCTGCTGTCATGTGTAACTAATTAGAACAATAAAAAATAATAATAAAAAAAGAAAAAAACAAGTGATTAGAAGTTTGGAATTTTCTGCCCCACTCATTGACCTCTGGGAAAGGAAGGAGGTACTGGAGATTAAGTTCTACAAAAACCCTTGAACAGCTAGATTTGATGAACTTCCATTGACAGACACATTGAAGCTCCATGCTCCTGCCTGCCCCTCATAACTTGCCCTATGCGCATCTTCTATTTGGCTGTTCCTAAGTCACATCCTTTATAGTAAACTGATAAACCTAAGTATTTTCCTGACTCTAACAGCCATTCCAGAAAGTTATTACATCTAAGGAGGGGGTTGTAGAAACCCTTGGTTGATTGCCTGTCAGTCAGAAGTATGGATGGTACCCAGGGACTTGCAACCTATGTCTGAAATGGGGGAGGTCTTGTGGAACTGAGTCCTTTAACTTGTAGCATCTGACACTAACTCAGGGTAGATGATGTCAGGATTGAATTGAATTATAGAATACCCAGTTGGTGTCTGGACAGTCAGAGAACTTGTTGGTACAGAAAAAATCCACACATTTGCTTTCAGAAGTGTTCTGAATATAAATACCACACTGTTACATAAAACTTACAGCAGGAGGTTATTTTGGACTAAACTCCTGCACTAGGCCCCCAAAAGACCAAACTAAATATCAAAATGGAGTCACTTGGGCTACAGTTCCCCTTCACCAAGTTGAAACTAAGCTGCTCATCTAACCTATTTGTCTAAACCATAGTTTAGTTAAACCATGATTAGAGAAATCCAGATTAGAGAAATAACAGCTAAGTTTCTCAAACAAGCCAGTTTCAATTGGATTGATAATGAAATTCCCTCTGCCCTAATCCTTACACACAAAAAATAGGTAACCTGAGTCAGGCGCGATGGCACACGCCTATAATCCTAGCACTATGGGAGGCTGAGACAGGAGAATCGCAAGTTCAAAGCTAGCCTCAGCAACGGCAAGGCACTAAGCAACTTAGTGAGACCCTGTCTCTACATAAAACACAAAATAGAGCTAGGGATGTGGCTCAGTGGTTGAGTGCCCCTGAGTTCAATCTCCAGTACCAAAAAAAAAAAAAAATAGGTAACCTGATGTTAACCAGTTATTTTTCTACTGTTCTTCCTATCCCTACCCTACAAGGAAAGTAACTTTGAAATGACCAATCCACATTTTGGTTTTGCTTTGCTTTCTTCAGCCTTTTTCTCTCTATACAACCAAATTCCCTTGCTCAGTTCATTAGAACACTTTTATTCTGTTTTGTGAAATAAAATGTTTGCCTAATTCTAGAATGGAAAATAAAGTCAATTATTATCTCTAAATTGTTCTAATATTTTCCTTTAACATCATTCACCACTTATCTAAAATAAACTGTGAAGATATTTATATTTTCCAAATAATAAAGAAGGAAAAAATCTAAAGTTGTTGTTTTCCCTTAGTTTTATTTAACCAAGGAATTGTTATAACACCAAATCCTCTAGCAAGTTTAGTACTGTATTAATACTTGTATTACAAACTCAAAGTTTGTCGGTTTCAACACTGTTCTTCTGCCTTGAAGTCATTAGGACCTCAGCAAATGCTTTAATAATTTTTAAAGTATTTCTATTTCAGTAGTCCTGTGTATCACACATGGATCTCAACCCAGTTGATACATACATACTGAAACCAAATCAAGAGAGAACTAAACTAAAAGATTATGATTCATCACTCTATATTGGAAGGAAAAATCCTGATTCATGAGTTTTATTGTTCTCTGCTGAAAAGATTATATTTTAATACAGCTCGCCAGTCATAATGTACTTCACAATGTGAATGTTTTCCTGTATTGCTTATTCAACCAAACAGCACAACACACCAACCACATCGCTGACCTGGTTTTTGGAGTTCTGGTGACTCTTGGAAGCCATCAGAGGTTTTATTACTTTTGGATACATTACAATTACATTGCAGCAGGAAGCATAAGTCTGTGAAGCTAGGAATCTTAGGGATTTTCTAGTTCTGAAGCATAACCACTTAGCTGTCCCATAGCACTGTAGTAAGACACAAAAAAGCCAAGAAGGTCATGTTTTGGAGACTAAATGATACAGAGGAAGAAATGAGCAAAAAAGGCCTCATAGGGGTAAAAAGGCATAAAATTGTAGTATTCTTAAAACATAAAAATATTTTGTTGCCATTGTATCAAACTTAGACCAGTTGTTTTCCTCTGACATTTCTACAGGAACCACTTGGGCACTGTCCTAGGCTTATGCATGCAAAAAAGTCAAGTCCTAGCCTGGTATTGGATGCCTCTCCATATGAAAGGACATTTTTGTTTGTTTTGCGCTGCTGGGATCAAACCCAGGGACTAAGGCAGTTTTTATTATTTCCAAAGAAAATACATAAGAATAAGGAATAACTTATTGACTCCTTTTAAAAATTATTACATTCAGACCATGAGAGGAAGGAGGCAAGGAGCGAATATAAAGGAGAAGTTCAAGCACATCAGCACCAGCCTGTTAGTCCTAGGATTCCAGGAAGAGAGGCTCTGGGCCTGCACAGGAGGTGCAGTCTGTAACCTGCAGTGTTAGGGCTCCAGGCTCTCAGGCTGTTCGTGGCTCACTCTTTCAACTTGACCTTGAATTAGCCCACTGCAAAGGTCCCCAAATTTAGCATATTCATGGCCTAGAGAACTTGATAAAGCAGTTTTCTGGGCCCTACTTCAAAATTCCTGAATTAAGAACCCTGGCATCAGACCCCCCCCCCACCCCACAAATTGCATTTCTTTTGTGGGGGGTGGGGGGAGATGGTACCAGGGATTGAACTCAGGGGCACTCGATCTCTGAGCCACATCCTCAGCCCTATTTTGTATTTTATTTAGAGACAGGGTCTCACTGAGTTGCTTAACACCTTTCTTTTGCTGAGGCTGGCTGTGAACTCCTGATCCTCCTGCCTCAGCCTCATGAGCCACTGGGATCACAGGTGTACGCCACTGCATCTGGCCTCAAATTGCATTTGTAACTGCCCCCATGTGATGCAGAAACCTGGTCCTAGGATCACACTCTGGGAACACTGGCCCAGGGCTTCTTGGCCCTGATTGTCCATTAGGAACACCTGAGTGCCAATGAACCCATCCAGGCAGATGGCTCCCCAAGTAATTATAATGAGTCCCCTGTGCTAACTACATTCAGCTTCATTTCCTATTGGTGTTCTAAAGTTCACTGAAAGTTTGTTTTAATCAGGTATGGTCAAACAGCAGACATGAAGAAATTTCTATATAAAAAACCCTAGAAACAAGAGGCAGGGCACAGCACCATGCAGGACCACATAGAGAAGAATGTCAATTGTCAAGCAGAATGGGTGAGGGCAGAGCCTGGCATCACAGAAGGCAGGGAAGGTACCCTAAGTTTAGGATCAGCTAGTTGAACAATTCAGTGGCACTGGGCCATAGGGGTGGTCCCTACTTGTCTGGTGTCTGGCCCTGGGATGATTGAAGGCAGGAGGTATATTGGCTTGGCATGTGAATGCTTGATGAAGGGGTGGTTAGGAGTGTGGGCTCTGGATTGGTTGGCTTGGGTGTCAAAGGCACCTTGGAAGAGGATTCTTCTCTATCTCTAGGAATTAGGTATCCCTGGGAGAGGTGGTCTCTCCAGGATTGAGGCCCCAAATGCTAGAGCATCAAGAATATAGAAAATAAGAAAACGGAGTCAATACAGTAGGCTCTATCAACTATCCTTTCAAGTCACCTCCCAGGTTCTGACCTAAGTCTATCTCTGTCCCCAATACTCCTGTTTTCTTTTTTTTTTTTTTTAAATATTTTTTTAGTTGTAGATGGACACAATGTCTTTATTTTATTGCTTTGCATGTGATGCTGAGGATCGAACCCAGGGCCTCACGCATGCGAGGCAAGCGCTCTACCACTGAGCTACAATCCCAGCCCCCATACTCCTGTTTTCTTATTGAAATTGTAGTCTGAATTGCACAGCTTACTTAACCTAAATTAGATGTTAAGTCAGAAAAAGGAAATGAACCTTTATCAAATTTTATAAAAATCACAAAGAGAACAAATCAGATGAATACCTACTTATTAATTAAGGCCCTTAATTAGGAAGAGTAGGGAAGTTCCCTAAAATTTACTATGATATTTTTATGCAACAGACACTAAACTCAAGGACCTTACTACCTCAACAGGTGGTTCATGTTAGAAATGGTAACTTCAAAGAGAATTGTGTATTTCCTAGACTGCATTCAATGAGCCTAGTGTTCCACAAATGTGACAGATATAAATTGTTCTGAGTATTATGATGTCTGAGCTCAGGAAAATAATAACTCAAAATTGGCACTTTGACATGCCCTAGAAACTGCCTCAGAGTTGAGGTCCCTGTAACCTTGTCTTGTTTCTACCCCAAACCCAAGGAGAGGCTCCCTCTGAAATTCCCTCAGCTACCTTAAGACCTCACCATCAATGAGAACACAGTAGCCTTCCATCTGCACCTCAAAATCTCACTCTCTATCACAGAAAAAATGACAGAATGTGACCACACTTTGACTGATTATCATGGGACAATATCTTCCTCTTGGGCTCATTTCAACTCTAAAAAGAACCATTCATGACCTAGGTATGGTGGTACACACCTGTAATCCCAGAGACTGTGGAGGAGGGTCACAAGTTTGAGGTCAGCCTGGTCAATTTTGTAAGACCCTGTCTCAAAATAAAAAGGACGATGGATATAGCTTAGTGGTATAGCTCCCCTGGATTCAATCCCTAGTATTGAGGGCGGGGTGAGGGGCAGGCAAAATAATCATCCAGAATTTGTCTCCAGCTTAGTCATTCTCCCTAATAATTATTTACTGTCCCTAAAATTGCCTACAACACTCTTCTCATTTTCTCTTATCCTGTGACATGGGTATTTAAGCTTCAACCATCTGGTCTTGGGTTTCATGCTGTATGTGACCGCCATGTTTGTGCATGTTAGTAAGTTCCCAATGGCTCTTTCTTCTATGTATCTGTCTCCTGTTGGTTCACTCCAGGGAACCTTGGGGGAGCAGAGGGAAAGCCTTCCCTGCATGGACACCCTGTATCAGCCTACTGCAGCCACAGGGCTGAGAATGGAGACCACTGTGTCAATATGGCTTCATTGTTCATTCCAGGAGATCTTTGCCCAAGGAAGATTATAGCTCAATAACTTCACTTTTACTTCAGGAACTTCCTGTTTATTAGTTTGCCTGGGATAGCAGATGCTCCCAGGGCAGAGCTTGCTTACCAAACACAGCTTACCTGCCAAAACCTTAAACATCCTGCTATGTTCAGTCTTAAACTACTGTATTCCTTGAAAGGCACATCTTCGCCCACTTGAGCCCAGAACTCCACCTCCAAAACCCTACAAGAGTCTCCCTGATGTCCCCATACTGACACATAGCTTGGACACTGTGGTGCTCCCTTACTGCCTTGAGTTCTAATTAATTTAGTTTTCCTTTATTATGTGACCTGGTAATATACTGGGAAACTTGACATTATTTCAAGAGCAAATGGCCTTATAGTCAAATAAGCTCGGGAAATGCTATATACAGACTCCACCGTTATGAAAACTATAATCACGTTAGCATTATATATTAGCATAATCATGTTAGCATAACTTTCAGGAAAGTTCTGCATTAAAAAGATAGGCGATTAAACACACTGGCAACTTGTGCATGAGAAGCCTTTTGCAAACTTACTAACTTCTCGAAGAACATTTTTTACCCTTAACATCAGTTTTTAAAACATGGAATTAGGTCAACTCATTTATGATTCATGAGAAATTAAGGGCCCTGCCCATCTTGCTGCTAATGTGAATGAGAAGGCTCCAGGTTCCCCACACTGGAGTTGCCTTCATTCCACAGAACCCTCTGTGCTGAGCTGGCTGCCCTGGCTGCCCTGGTAGGAGAGTTTCAACTTTTTTTTTTTTTTTTTGCTTTACTGGTAAGGGGACCCAAGGTCTCACACATGCTAGGCAAGTGCTCTACCCCTGAGCTGCATCCTCAGCTCTTTTTATTTTAAGATAGGATCTCATGAAGTTACCTTGTTGGCCTTGAGCTTGCAATCCTTCTATCTCTGTCTCTTGAGTAGGAGTTTCCACATTATTTTATTTTATTTTATCTTTTTTGGTACTAGGGATTGAATTCAGGGGCACTCAACTACTGAGCCACATCTCCAGCCCTATTTTGTGTTTTATGTAGAGACAGGGTCTCACTGAGTTGCTTAGGGCCTTGCCGTTGCTGAGGCTGGCTTTGAAGTTGTTATTCTCTTGTCTCAGCCTCCTTAAGTGCTGGAATTACAGGTATGTGCCACTGCACCCGGCAAGTTTCCACATTCTTAATAGTGAGAGTTTACTGGAAGTCACCCATCTGTCTGCAGATGGCCATCACAGAAGGCCTCCATCCACTGTGTCAGAACAGAGGAGCCAGGAGGCTTTCTTGTTCTGTACTCCCAAAGCCCCTTGAGCAGCCTTCCCACTGCCTGCCACAGGCTCTGCGCAGAAGGAGCGCTCAGTGATGCCTACTCCTGATGGTGATGCTGGGAGATTGGAGGAAACCTCCTTCCAGAACCTTCATGGCTGCCCCATTCAGCGCAGCTAACTGCCTTGTCATTTTCACTCTGGAAAACCTCTGGTTTTGTCTCAGCTTTGGGAGAAAAAATCAATAAATTATCAGAGCATTCTAGGATTTAATGTACTGCCCGTGAAATAAGTGTCAAGCAAAGAGGTTTATTGGCCTCACAAAATCAAGATTACTCAAAATACGAACAAGCATTTTGCAAGTGTGATCCTTGACATGTCTCATTAAGGATCAATCACTGTTGACTAGCATAAAGTGCAGGTTTTTCAATATCAATTCTGACACTAAATAAATGATAATGTTCTGATGTTTTATAGTATAACATTCTCTTTAGTTCCAATAAAAATATTTTGAAGAGAGAATAGTATAAATTAAGATGGAAATTCCTATCATCCTCTTGTCTAGAGATAGTTTACTTAATTAAATCTATGAGCCGGGCGCGGTGGCGCAAGCCTGTAATCCCAGCATTTAGGGAGGCTGAGACAGGAGAATCGTGAGTTCAAAGCCAGCCTCAGCAATGGCGAGGTGCTAAGCAACTCAGTGAGACCCTGTCTCTACATAAAACACAAAATAGGGCTGGGGATGTGGCTCAGTGGTCGAGTGCCCCTGAGTTCAACCTCCAGTACCAAAAAAATAAAAAAATTAAAAAATCTATGTGTTTCAGTTATATAGATACATAAGTATACGTAATGCAAAGGGTAAAAATGTGTAAATACATATATGCTATGCATTTATACTCATATATTTTTCTGATTGTATATGTACACTTGATATTTTAAAAATGAATCATTTTTCAATAACAAAAAAGAATTAATCACCATTAATATTAATTATAATGATTAAAGGGAAACATCTGTTAAGACAGGCTGGAATCCAGAGCTCTGGCTGGGTGCAGCAGGATGAAACAGCTGCCAAAGAGAAGTTGTTTCATCAAACCACTTGGAAAGAAGGGAGGGTGGGAAGGAAGGAGTGAAGAAGGAAAGCAGAAGGAAGGAGGGAGGGAGGGAAGAAGGGAGGGAGGGAAAGAGGGAGGGAGGGAATGAAGAAAGTGAGGAAGGAAGGAAGGAAGGAAGGAGAGAGAGAGAGATAAAGACAGGCATTATCTAAATAAGATGCTCAGGCGAAGCCCTGCAGCCTGGGTTTCTGGAGATACTCCCCGCCCCCACCCCTACATGCTGTCTCATCATTCTGGCTTGCCGCTGGTTTCTCAGATTTCATAGCTATCCATCTGCAGAGGAAGCCAGAGGTTTTTTTATGCTGCAAAACCAACGCTGTTTCAGGTCTACTGAAGTGAACATGGGCTAACGCAAAAACTTTTCCCTGCCTCCACCCCATGAACTGTTCTTTTTTCTTGTTCCAGCTTTATGATGGGGAGAAGCAAGGGTTGGCATAAGGTCATTCTGAAGGGGAGTTGAGGATTTCTCCTAAGGAATAAATGCCCAGTGACCCTGCATCTTTCCAAAGTGGGGTGTCAAGGAGCCTAATACCTGCCCAGCAGAAGATAGCCCAGTTCAGCTTTAACCTAGAGGCAGAGAAATGCAGCCTGCTGGAAAAAGCTTCCCCTCCCTACCAAAGACCTGCTCAAATGCAAGGAAAGGCAGTAAAAAAAAGAAAAATCCTGTGATCCCTCAGCAACACCCACAGCTCTTTTCTTCCTGGTATGTTCTTTGTACTAAAAGCTTGTCCCAATCAAAGAGAATCCAAAGGGCACACATGCTAAGTTAGTTCTTGGAGAGCCCAAGGCATTCTATGATGTTGTGGGGAAAGGCTTCAGGCTTGGAATGAAACACCAGGCTTGCTGATTATAAATACTGCATTTCAGGAGTATGCTGACCAGCCAGGGGCTGAGGCCCCTGAAATACCAAAATTAAGGGCTTGCTTTTACATCCACAACCCTGCAAAAGCTTTCCTATGGTCAGCAGAGGAGGGCAGCTGCAGGGATGTTGGATGGGCCACTCCCATGCGGAAAGGCTTAGGAAGCTGAGGAGGAAGGGCCAGGTGGCCTGTCCTATGCTAACCATTCCAAAATGCTATTTGAAAATGGTACTGAGAGCTTACACTGGAAGAAAGCACTAATTCTGAAAGATTGACGGGGTGGGTGACTCCTTCAAAAGAGTCATGATGTCGGTTCAAGGGAATGATGTACTAAGAATCTAATTAGTCCTGGGGTTTTTAATTGAAAGCAGGACTCACAGTTCTTGTGATTACCAAAGGTTTGTTTTTCTGGCCCTCAGCACATAACCATTTTGAATCCTATCCACTTATCCCAGTACCCTGGAACCCCAGTAGTCTTTAGGGGTATTGCATTTCCGTAGGACAACAGCTTTCCTGAGTCTCAGTGACTTTCAGGGGGAGCTGAACCCTGCCTCAGGTTAGATGGATCTCTAGGAACCTCCCTAAGAGACTAGAGCCATCAGCCCGCCCCAACCCTTGAGGCCACCCTACCACAATAGGTGCTATCCTCCATGTGCTACTGGGAGGGGCTAAAGAGCAGAGTCTTACCAACGGGTGGGTGACCTGGCAGGGATGTGGTTGGTTGCAGTGGAATCGGGTTGCCATGGGGATGAGAGGTTTTCAGCTCAAGCCATTTGAGAAGCAAATTTTCCATTGTGTATATGTAAACATACTGTAGCATCTTTAGTTTTTAAATTCTTTGTCAAGTAGCACCAGGGTGGGTTCATACATTAAAGAATGTGTGTGTGTATGTGTGTGTGTGTGTGTGTGTGTGTGTGTGTGTATAATTCCCTAGGGCACAGCTCCTTGGAGGGTGGCTGGTTTCAGCATTTGGTTAGGGATGAATATGGGGGGGGGGGCAGGGCTAGTCTTCCAGAAGCCCCTGGGTCCACCCAGTCCTTGAGGCATCTCTGTGATATTACCAGGGGTAGACTAAGACTAGGATGAGCACCAGAGATAGGCCAGGACACCAGATAGGCCCAGGACAGTGATACAATCATCTCCTCCCTTCACCCTTTTTTTTTTTTTGGTACCAGGGATTGAACCCAGGGGTGCTTAACCACCGAGCCATAACCCCAGCCCTGCCTTCAACTTTTGACAAGGAAAATTTAGCTTGTTTTTTCTCTTTCTTGTTACTCAGCAAATAATTCCTTAGCCCTGCCTCTTTCCCTTATCTCCACATGCAAGAACAGTGTCTTGCGCCCTGTAAACATCTTTTAGATGCACGGTAAAATACATACAACATGAAAATAACCACTTCGACCATTCTTCAGTGCACAATTCAGTGGCATTAACTATACTCAGGATTGTCTTGCTGTCACTGTCACCATCCATCTCAAGTTTCTTCATCATGCCAAATAGAAACTGTGTCCTCTACACAGTAATTCCCGGTTCCACTCTCCCTCTCGCCCCTGGTAACCTGTATTCTACTGTCTTATGAATTCACCCTTTCTAGGTATGTAAGTGCAATCATATAATATTTCTCCTTCTGTGTCTGGCTTATTTCATTTAGTATAATGTATTCAAGATTCCTCCATGTTATAAGGCCAATTGGTATTTCCTTTAAAACCGAACAATATTACATTGTATGGATATGCCACATTTTGTTTATCTATACATATGTTGATTGACACTTGTGTCGCTTCCACCTGCAGACTGTGGTGAATAATGCTGCAGCTAGGAACGGGGGTGTACAAGCAATTGTTTGAGTCTCTGCTTTTCAGTTCTTTTGGATATATCCAGAAGTAGAATTGCTGTATCATGGTAATTCTATGTTTCATTTTGGGGTTTTTTTTTGGTTTTTGCAGTGTCAGGGATCAAATCCATGGCCTTGTGTCACACAAGCACTCTACCACTGAGCTTTACCCCCAGCCCTCTGTTTAACTTTTTGAAGAGCTGCCAAACTGTTTTCCAAGCAAATCTCTGTGAACTTTTTTTTTTTTTAATATTTTGTTTTGTTGTAGATGAACACAATATCTTTATTTATTTTATGTGGTGCTGAGGATCGAACCCAGTGCCTCACGTATGCGAGGCAAGCGCTCACCCGCTGAGCCATAACTCCCCCCTGTGAACTTTTGATCAATGCATTTCCTAGGGCAGATGAGAATTATTTTCTAATGGAATTTGGTATTAAGCATAATTACATGTTTTTTAATTCTCTCGTATTCACACATCTATTTTCTCTAAGAGTTTCTGCATGTTTTCTTTTTTTAAAAAAATATTTTTTAGTTATACATGAACACAGTGTCTTTATTTTTATGTGGTGCTGAGGATCGAACCCAGTGCCTCATACGTGTGAGGCAAGCACTCTGCCGCTGAGCCACAACCTCAGCCCCTCTGCATGTCTTCTTGGCTCAATTTTCTTCTGCTGACTTGTTTATATATAACATATCTGGGGATATCACTGAATTGATTGATAATCTATTGATTAATTGACCTAGACTGGGAATAATTTGGGAAGGGCAAACTCATTCTGGTTTTCCAAACCCTTAAGCCACCTGGTGGATCCAGCAACACTTGACTGCCCCTACCCATTCATGGGGACCTTCATCACCCTCTTTTACTCCACTACCTGTCTCCACCCAGTGCACCCTCAGGACCTTCAGAAGCTTAGCCAGGCCCGCACTTCCCACTTCCCTGAGCTCCTTTTCAGGACTACATAGCACTGTGGGCTCTATCACCTGCTTCTGCATTTTCTCTCTTGTTTTTAATATTTTGTCTTGAAGATAGCATATTCCTGCCCCCACTTGCCCCCTACAACCAGGGTTGGGGCTAAGACTAAGCTTGGGGAACTTGGTAAATAAGAGCACACTGAAAGATGACTTGGATGAACACTGCTTGAGATCCTGAAATAAAGACAGCCTAAGAGGAAGAAGGGGTTGTTCCAGACATTCCAGACATGGAGACTTCAGGATCCTTCTGCTACATTTTACTTTTTTTCCTAATATTTTCATTGTGAATATAGCATATATTTTTTAAAAAATACATGGGGCTGGGAGTATGGTTCATTGATGACTTGAGTACTCACCTAGCATATATAAGCCCAGAGTGGATCCCCAGCACCATGCACACCACACGTGTACACACACACACACACACACACACACACACACACACACACACGAAAAGGAGAGAAGAAATACGTGTAATTATAAATTTAATGAACAATTAGAAAGATTAAGAAACAGAGTATTGCCTAGCACCCCAGGACTTCCTGTCTACTCTGGGAAACCCTGGCCATTTCTAACCCTTTCCCTCACCCTTCAAGTAGCCCTCTTCTAAATTTCACAATTTTTAAAAAATGTTTCCCATATTTTACTATTCTTGTTTGCAACCCTAAACTATGATTCCGTTGTGCTTATATCTGACCTTTACATAAATGAAATAATGTTATATGATTCTTTTTTGGATTTGCTTTGCTCATTTGACTTTGTGGGTCACATTCAAGTTGTCACACCTCGCTGTAATTAACTTGTCTTTACAGATGAATAGCATTCCATTGTAGAGATATCCAAAAACCATTCAGGGGCTGGGTGTGGTGGCACATGCCTGTAATCCCAGCGGCTTGGGAGGCTGAGACAGGAAGATCAAGGGTTCAAAGCCAGCCTCAGCAAAGGTGAGGCCCTAAGCAACTCAGTGAGATCCTGTCTCTAAATAAAACATAAAATATGACTGGGGATGTGGCTCAGTGGTCGAGTGCCCCTGAGTTCAATCCCTCGTCCTCTACCCCCCAAAAAAATTCATTTAGGGCATATATGCTATAAATGGTGATTGTTGTTGGGTTGTTTCCAATTTGGAGCTATTAGGAAAAACACTCTGATGATCACTTTTACACATCTCTGGGTGCAGAGTGCATGCCTAGGAGTGGGGCTGTTAAATCCCACTGTATATCTTCACCTCTACCAGTGAATGCACATCAGCTTGTTTTCTTAACCGGTTATGTCATTTTCACCCCTGTCCAGGTGAGAAGGTGCCTGCTGTTCCCCTGCTCTCCAACACTTATAAAACACTCTGCAAATCTATATAGGCTGAGGGTTGTTTATTCATTCTACCAGAGCTAAAAAGGTTCAACAGCCATATCCTTGACCTTGGCAACCTTCAAATCCAGGGGCTTTTACAGATCCTTCTACAGGAACCCCAGCCCCAGTTTCAGGGTGGCCAGACAAGGAGGACCCAAGGGCACATTGCTGTCACCCTGAAACTGTGAACTCCAGCTACAGACCTGGCCAGGAGGTCATAAAATGTACATCAAAGACTCAGGATACTGCTGGCTGTGAGTTTAAATGGAGCCCAGGTGTCCCCTGCAAACTGCTCTCTGCTCCCTGCTGAGCCGCACAACTGTACCATCCTGGGCTTGGCAGCCTCAGCATGACCAGGGCATGAGGGGTCAGAATCACTTGGTTCCAGCCAGCTGGGACACTCCCTTCTGCTCAGTACCTGGGGCTGCCTCAGGAATAGAGCAGAGATGCTATACTAGACCAACTGCTGTACCAGAATCAAGTGTGTAAGCAAATAAAAAGTTCACAAATGCCTTCTCTTTGAAAAAAAATCATGTACCTCCTTATTATAACTTCAAGCCATAAAAGTAAGTACAAAGAACACAAAATCACTTCAAATTCCACCACCTCAAGACAACCATCATAAACATTTGACAGTATCATATCAGATCTCCCTCAGCACAAATATACAGATGGAAGGATGGATACAAGGATAAGTGGGTGGATGAGTGGACACAGGTTATAAATACAGCCCTAAAAAATCCTACTGTACATGTCATTTTAAAATAAAAATGTATTCATTCCTCTCTTTAAAACTTAATATTTGTTGCTTTTCCCTCTCTATTACAAGAGTAAGACATTCTAAATGCAGAAACCTGGAGACCACAGAACACAAAGAAAAAAAATATTCCTTTATATTCTACCACCGGAAGATAACTATTAACATATCTGTAAAACATGTGTACATATGTATGATATAGAATGAATTATGTTCCCTCAAAATTCATATGTTTAAGCCCTAACATCCAATATGACTATATTTAAAGATAGGATCTTCAGTGAGGTAGTCAAGGTTTAATGAGGTTATAAAGGCCTTAATCCAATAAGACTGATGCCCTTATAAGAGGAAGAGATACCAGAGCTTGACCTCTCCCCTTGTGCACAGAGGAAAGGCAATGAGAAGACACAATGAAAAGACAATTATCTGCAAGCCAGGAAGAAACCAACTCTGCTTGGCACATTGGTCATGGACTTCCAGCCTCCAGAACTGGGAGAATATAAATGTCTATTGTTTCAGCTGCCCATCCTGTACTATTTTGTAATGGTAGCACAAGCGGACTAATACAACATACAATCAATATCGATAATGACTTCATCAAAATAGCGTAGCAGTGCAACTTTCATTCAGCCCCACATCCCTTTTTAGGTTTTTAGACTGCCCAGTGGCCAAGGATTCCCTGGCAAAGCTGGCTCCAGGTTCTGGGCTGGCCTATGCAAAAGTGCAACAGCCATTCCACAGGCCTCCCTGCCCTTCTACCCTGTCAGGGCTCAGTAATCACCAGATTTCCTCCTGCCCAATTGGAGCCAAAAGGAACCAGTGGACCAGCCCTCACTTGCTAAGTGGTAAATGGTCGCATTTTGTTTCCCAGATTGGCCACAAACTAAGGTATGCATGTGATGCAAAATAACGCAAATGGGCCATTATTTTAGGGATAAGCAGTATATAAATTTGCATCTTCAGAAAAGATCAATGGCAACAATTTCTAATAGTAACTAACACTACAACCAGAGTTCTCTCATCATGGTAATAAACTACACCGACAGTCCTCAGGCTGGGTCTCCCAGATGACGAAAGCAGCTCAGCGCACACTCACAGGTCACAGCCATTCGAGGCTGACAAGGCAACATGAGAGGATTCTCACCAGGCTCTGGCCCCAGTCTGCATGGACTTGCCCTCCTTCTTAGACAGGTGTCACACAGCCCCTACTCCTTGGATGCACAGTCAGCCTTTCATATCTACAGGTTCTCCTTCTATGGATCGAAAGTATTTAGGGGAAAAAATTCCAGAAGTTTCCAAAAAGCAAAACTTGAATATGCCACTCACCAAGCATTGTGTTGAAGCCACGTGAATGAGGTGTTGTGTGGGCACAGTGAGCTGCAGCCTCTTGGCATCTCACAGGTCATCTCTCCAGCGCTTGGTGAAGCATTGTTCCCCTGGAGTCTTGTTTGTGTACTGTGTAGCTAGGCTTATGGTGGCTGCATCTATAATAAACACATATGAACTTTTTTTCCCTTTGGAATTATTCCCTAAACAGTACAGCATAACACTTATTTACATAGCATATACATTCTATAAGGTATCATAAGGAAACTAGAGAAAGTTTAAAGAACACAGAAGTATGTGCAAAGTTATATGCAAATACTATGTCATTTTATGTAACGGACTTGAGGATTCACAGATTTTGGTATGGGAGGGCAGTCCTGGAACCAGTCCCCCACAGATACTAAGGGACTTAATGGTGCTTACTGGTAGTGAGAAGGGTGACTGAGAATGGATACTTTCCTGAGTAGAACACAAGAAAAGGGAGGCATGGAGTTCCAGAAGGGAATTTCTTCAGGACACTGGGAAAGGCTCTTTGGAGCCTGGTTGAGACACATACCCTTAAAACATGGTCACTAGCTGACATTCAAAAGCTCACCTCACTGGGCACAGTCCTCTCAGAACACAGTCTCAAGTTTCAAAGATCAAAGAATCTAGCTGGGCATGGTGGCGCACGCCTGTAATCCTAGCATTCTGGGAGGCTGAGACAGGAGAATCGCGAGTTCAAAGCCAGCCTCAGCAACAGTGAGGTGCTAAGCAACTCAGTGAGACCCTGTCTCTACATAAAACACAAAATAGGGTTGGGGATGTAGCTCAGGAGTCGAGTACCCCTGAATTCAATCTCTAGTACCAAAAAAAAAAAAAAAAAAAAAAAAAATCAGAGAATCTTTGTCCCTGGCCAGATGGGAAAGCCTCTTATGTGTTAACGAAAAAGCACAAATGAGCCAAAAGTTGAGGCCAAGTACCTCACCTCCACAGCTATAAGGCCTTGAGTCAAATTTAAAACAAGCCAGGTGTATGATCCCAGCAACTCCAGAGGCTGAGGCAGGAGGATTTAAGTTTGAGGTCAACCTGGGCAACTTAGCTAGACCATTTCAATATAAAAAAATTTAAAAGGCTGGGAATGTAGTTCAGTGGTAGAGCACTCCTAGGTTCAAGCCCCAGTACTGCAAAATAATAATAATAATATTTTTGAAAACATTTAGAAAATAGACATGATAAATAAAAATCTGGGCTGGGGTTGTGGCTCAGTGGTAGAGCACTTGCCAGGCATGTGTGAGGCACTGGGTTCAATTCTCAGCACCACATATAAAGAAATATAGAAATGTCCTTCAATAATTAATAAAATTTAAAAAAATCTTCTTAGGGTTTGGAGTGTATCTCAGTAGTACAGCCCTTGCTTAGCATACATAAGGCCCTAGGTTCCATCTGCAGCACTAAAAAAAAAAAAAAAAGATGAAAAATTGCTTAAGTCTGCCCCCAAAATCAGCTTGAGTTATTTCTCCCCTTTGGGTGAGCTGGCCTCTGTGTTTATACTCCTTTCTCCAGTACCAACCCAAGGCCTAGGAGGAGACCGAGCAAGTTGTCCAGACCCAGACTCTGGTAAAAGGCCTTAATGCTTTGGAAAGCTGGAGTCAAAGCTTTCTACCTTCTTCACCATGCTACAGGGAGGCAAGGCTGCGGGTAGGTAATGAGGAGGCCTTGTATTCATTATCCCTGGGCGCTAAGCCCTCACTCCTTCCCAACCTTCCTAGTACCCCTTCTTACTCAAGACCCTTGTACGACACCCTACACCCAGGGCATGTCCTGGCCAGTCTCCCTCATTGGCACCAAAATATCTCCAACTCTCATCCTTAGAACTGCCCCACAAGCCATCCCTCAGTAACCTAATGGCCAACTCTGTATGAGGGGCTGGCGCTATTTACATATTACCATCCCCAGGCAGTAGGACTGCATTTCAACAGGGTCCTTTTGAAAGCAATGTTATACTCTAAAAACATGGTTCCCACCAGGAGTTGCATGTTCCAAGCCTTGTTGGTGGGGCTCTGCAGGCCACAGGGACCCCTGAAATATAAGAGGCTACTTACTCCCTCTATGTCTGGGTTCCATGGAGCTGGGGGAGGAGAGCCAAGGGAGAGAGGGTGATTTGCACTCCTGCTCCGGGCCCCCTGTGTGGGGGTGCACAGCAAGCTGGCTCTGCTCAGCCCAGCCGCAGCACCAGCTGGTGAGCGCTCCAGATCTTTCTCTAGCCCCCATGCCACCTCCTCCTCTCACCTAAAATGGGAGGAGAGAGGGGGAGGAAATGCTGCCTTTTCCTCCTGGGCTGAATTTATCTCAACTGCATGCGGACCGGCTGCGGAAGCCAAGGAGAAGATAAACAAAGAATCTTGTTGGAATTTTTCAAAAATCTCCCGGTGTTTCTCAGCCCACAGTTTTCTTTCTACCTTGCTGGGGGAGGAACTCTGCCTGGCTCCTGCTGCTCAGAACTGCATCTGAGGGGCGGCTCCTGCTCCCCAGCAGCTTTAGACCTGGCTTAGATTTGTATCACATGTTGAGACTGAGAGCTCTGACAGGTGCTTGGCATTTTCTAACAGTTCTCACCTTTGCTTCGCCCACTAGCTGGCTGCTGTTGTTGGCCACCAGCTCCCCGCCTCCTCCCCAGAGCAATGGTACAATGATTGCACCTCATCCTGTCCTCACTCCCAATGGAGATGGCAACAGCCTGAGGGAGAAAGAATGAAGGGCACAGATATCCACCAAGTAGAACCATCAAGCTTGGAATCAAAGGATGGGCTATAGGGGCAGGAAACGGAAAGCTCACTGGGCCTTGTTCGGTCTTCATTATAGCCTATTGAGGATGAAAGTGCAGTCAGATATTTCCTTCTGGAAAGTGGGTGAAGCAGCACCAGGACTCAGGCTGGGTGGATGTTTACTTACCCTTGCCCTGGAGCACAGGCAAGTGGTTGAGCTCAGCCACTCAGGGTCCCTGGACTTAAGTGAGGAGCCACTTGGCAGGGCTGGAGATAGGAACCACTGCAGCAGAGGGGGTGCAGGTGGGGCCCTGTGTCTGCATCAGCATCACTGACTGTGAAGTCTAGCAGGCCATTGCAGGCACTTGGGAGTCTCATGAGACTGGGCTTCTGGTGTGCTTTGGGATGAGCCTGGCTGTGGCAGAACCTTTAGGGTCTGTATTCCCAAGCTTGCCTTCCAGTCCTCTCTGTGACTCTGAGTCCTATTGCAGCCATTCAGCATACTTCTTTCTGCTTCAATCAGCTCCACTTGGTTGCTGCTGCTTACAACTGAAAGTTCCAACAAATTTCCCAGGCCTCTGGGCTCTGCTTCCAGAAACTTCTACCTTATTTTCCACATGCTTTCTGCCAGCCCAAGGCCAGAGTAGGCCCCGTGTACCCAGACTAACTGAGCACATCATCAAATTAAAAGGATACAATGCATGAGGCCTTGAACTTGATCCCCAAACTACAAAAAAGAAAAATAAAAAAAGAATATAATCATCCAAATTTTGCATGGGCCCTACCTCTATCAGTGGAGGTTTTCCCCACCAACCAAGGGAAAAGATCCAGGATTGGCATGTCATGTAGACAGCTGAAGACAGCTGATAGATACATTGAGGCCACCAATCAAGGTAAAGCTTGATGTCATGGGAAGTCCAGTACAGCCTTCTGTTCAGTTTCTTACCCGTTTGATTCAAGCCCAAGTGTTCTAGTTGGAAGTTATTTCTAAATGGGGTTTTTCGTTACTAGAAGCAAGGTGCCCAGAGCCTGGACTGCCTCTTCCCACCTTAACATCCACATCAGGACGATGGATAACCACCAGAATCCCTTTGTAATAACAAGTCAAAAACCAGGCAAGTATTTCCTTTTGTATTTGCCCTTTTGCATTGGCATTTTCTCTCTCTGTCCAGCCTTTAAGTGCCTGCCTGGCAACGTTAATTATTTAAACCGATGTGGGTGGGCCAAACATTCCTCTGTGCCATAAAATTACTATTTGCTTCTGCTGTCCAGGGTCAGAATATAGGACTCTTGAGAGAGCAGTCACATAACAAGAAGCAAGTGTTTTTTTAACTCTATAGATCTGTGGAGGAAGCTGAAGAGGGACCATGAGGTTCAACTGGAATTTAAGCCTGAGTGACTTATTTTGAATATCTCTGGCCTCAGAATGGAACAGTGCTGCTCCTAGACCAGAAACCTTGAGCAGAAAGAAGCTCGTCTCTGATTTCTAATCCTCTAAGTCCCTGTAATTCATCCACCAAGGGGGCTCTGAAGTCAGTGGAACACGAGGGACCTGAGAACACACGGCCCCCCTGCGGTCCCCAGAATCCACCTTTCTGATGACATCCAGATGTGTCATCTTTCCACGGGTCTGATTAGCTGTAGAACGTGGTATTTCCATGTTCCCAGGATGCATCTGAGCTAACTCTGCTGCTAATTGGGTTTGTATCTGGCAGTGGTGACATCAAAAAAAGGTTTTGTAGTCAATTATGTTCTCCTGGAACACACAGGAAGGGGTTGTCCTGTCAATGCTGAGGCCATCTCTACCTTAATGAGCTGCCCCAGACAAAGGCACAAAAGGACATTATCATCCCTGAGTACCTGTCTTTAGTGGCTTCTGTTGAACAAGACGTTGGGCTTGATCCAGGCACCCCTGAGCTGGCTTTCCTGTGATCTCAGATGGTCTGCTTCCTGGAGAGCACATCTGAATGTGATCAGGTGTGTTAGAGCCACTTAAAAAAATCATCCCCAAGGAAATGAAGTGCACAAATGCTATTCCCGCAGTCTAATGACCCAGCACTTGGTTTAACTGCACCGAAGCCAGGAAATGGCCACTTACAAAGCCAGTTACAGCCCCACTGCTTCCATAACCCAGCCACATGGCACACACCTGGAGGAAGAGAAATGGAATGCTTCCCGCAAGGTTTTTTATTCTGGTCCAGAACAAATTATTCTTCAAATGTTTTAACATCCTGAGTGTGGGCGGAAGTGATACTTGGTTCTGTCTTGTGGAAAAGATGGTGTGTTTATAGAAGAATCATCTAGCTAGCTGGGTGACTGGGGGTGGGCTACTGGCGGTCACTCAGGAGAAACAGAAGACTTAGGTTCTTTTTTTCTCTCCTTTTTACTTTGGGTCTTGTTGGGTCAATTTTTGCAACTGTTTTAGAATACTGGGGTTTTCCAAATCTCTGCCCCAAGGACCTGGAGGTATTTCCTGCACACAGGGAAAATGAGAAGGCAGCGAGAGTTCCATTATTCATCACTCAACAAGTGAAGCCACCAGGACCTGGGAGTGGCCTGTGAGGAAGTGGACTCTCTCGGGAGCAGGGACCTCTATGCAGTGGGGAGTCACAGTGGGAGTGACCATCTGAGGAGGTGGTTTAGTCACAGAAAACAGTGGGAGAAAGCCAGGTTGTGGTCAGTCCGTGGTGAGGAGGGATTCCATCCAGGGAAGACACTGCCCAGTGTGTGTTATGCCAACCCAGTGCCTGGGCCTGAGGTCAACCTATGCTATTTGCCTTCAGGATCCCATGACCGCCCTGTAAACGTGATCCAATGTGGTCTGGCCTCTCCCACCATGGGAACTGGAACTGCACATTTCCTGCCTTTCATCTTTGGCAGTGCTGGGGACGAAAATGTCAAAACAAGCAAACCACGGCACCAACACTGGGGCAAGGGGCAGGGCTGTGGCAGAGAGGGCTCCATGAGGCTGTGCAAAGCAGATGATAGAGAAGGATGACAGAGAAGAGCCCAGGGCCATGTGGTTCCCGGCACTATCCACCCACACCAGACCAGAGGAGTTCTGTAGGCTGGGGACAGGGATGTAGCCTGATAAGGTGCACAGTTTGTGTGGGGACATTAGCTATGATTGTCAGAGCCAGATTGCTAATTCTGGGTATTTCCTGGCTGATGCTGGGAAAGCTTCACTGTGGAATTTCATCACAGCTAGAATGCAAAGCCCACCCTTGATCTTCTGCCAGAGTGGATTTTCAGAGATGAGTTTGGCTTTGAAAAGGCAAATACAGAGAGCATAAATACAGACCGTGAATACAACAAGTAGAACTTTGGGTAATGAAATTTCTTTTGAAAAAAAATCAAACATGTCAGAATTTATGCCCCCAAAATGGGTGTCCTTGTGTCATCTCCTCAGGGGTGGCAGGGAGAGAGAATAGAGTCTGCACTTACTCCATTCTGATCCAGAAGGAAGAATTACTTGAAGTATGAGAAAATTCAGAACACTACCTATGGAGGTGCTTATAGGTCTTCATGGGGCCCAGCATTGCCTGCCTTGCTGAATTTTCTCCTTCATTCCAGTTTGTTTTCTCTCCCCAGGCCTCTGCTCCGTGCCAACATCCAGGTTTATCCTTCAGCCTCTTATCTTAAAGGTGTCATACCCTCTCCCAACACCAGGGCTTGTGCTATGACTCAGCCCACATGGACTCCCAGGAAATGCCCTTGTGAGTGGCAACAACCTCTCTCATTCCCAAAATCTGCTTCCAGTGCTCCCTTTGAATACCCAGCCCCATGCTCTTATTCTCACTTTCTTAGCTTAGTTGCTTGCTCAGATTCTTTCTTTGCCCTTCCTATGCCATATGGGAGGGGGCAGATGATCTGTCTCCATCTCAAGGAAGAATTCCATCTGCAAACTATCAGTCTTCATACATTCGGGCCAAAAGAGAGCTCTGGTGTAGGCCAAAAAGGGATATACAGACATGGTACAACTGACAGGGTTGTATACAGTGCCGGGCACTGGGAAAGTGTCATTGGGTAACTGTTCTAATAAATAACAAGATCCCCCCTAACTCACATGCCAGTGATCCTTTCAGAAGTGCAATCCTCCAAATTTGCCAATATTTTTCTCTAGGAAACAAAAGCCAAAGACCAGTCTCTTGTTGACTACAAAAGAGGCAGAGCCTGAGGGGTACTCTGAGTAGGAACACGAACTTCAAGCTTAATCCAGAATTAATTACATTAGGCCTGGAACCAGCCTGACAGGAACCGAAGACTATCACCCCAAATCTCAAATTAGTGACCTCTGTGGTATGTTTCTTTCCAAACAACTGTCTCCTGAAAGCCAGTGGGACATGAAAGGAGAACAGGTCTTGTAATGAAACATAAGTTGTTCATCCAGGACATGGGAGTCAGGTCATTCTCAGGCCCCTAGGTCCGGGGACAGTCTCCCACTCAGACCAGTTACTCATGTCTGCCTGGACTCCCTGTGTTTCTAAGAAAGAGGGAGGGCAGGGAACTAGGCCCCAAGGCTGTGCATGCTGTTTGGAGTCCTTGGGGTGAAGCTGAAGAATCTCCTGGAATCCTGCTGTGTGTTTTCTGAGCCCAGGGTTCCCAACCCAAAGCTGCTGTTATCTTTCTTGAAATGAAAAGCAAGCAATATAAAATTAAATTTCGCTGAAACAACATTGAATACTTCTGAAAGCAATTTCACAGAAAAACAGAGAAAAGCCCTGCACAAAATTGGTGCAACCATTATTCCTTGGACATTTAGCACAGATTGTGGGGAGGGGATAAGGCATTGCATTGAGTTCGGTTAGGAGGCTAGATATTGCGACTGTGTGGAATTCCCCCTGATTCCAGCAGGACAAGAACCCTCTGAAGAGCAAGGTCTCCAATTTGGCAGGACAACTGTGTGTGGGCTGAATCCTTTCGCTTGCAGAGGTTTTCAGAGTTTCACTTCTCAAACCTGCCTGCAGGTGGCGCTCTAACAGCAGAGGAAAAAGGAACACATCCCCCAAAGCCCCAAAGACAGCAGACCAAAAACAGCACCCATCTTTTTGAGTTCTTGTGCTTTAAACATTTCTGTGAATATTGTGTTCGTATTTACTTTATCAGAAAAATCAGGCTTTATATTGGCTCACTGGTTGAAATCAGTCTGTAGCCCTGGTGATAGACCACATAAAGACAGGAACTAGAAGCCTTCATCAGGGTCAAGGGTGGGAAGTATCTCTCAGGGCAAAGACTGGACCTGAACAGGGCTGTGTACCAAAGTGGGCAGACTGGGGAGGGCAGGAGTGGATGGTATATATTGATCCTAGTCAAAGATAGGGACAGAAGCACTAAGAATTGGGAGGTGCCATACAGGTCTGCAGAGCAATAGGGTCAGCTCTTAGAGAACATTCTTGTGCCATGGGAGCCTCTTGCCTAGTGCAGGCTTAGCTGAAGTAGGGGAAAACTTTTTCAATGGCTCTGCTCATGCTCAGCTCATCCATGTTTCTGGAGATCTCACTTGTCAGGATGGGTCCCATTTCCTTGGGTCAGAGACTTCCTTTCTTTTCTTCCAACAGTCCTTAAGAGTTCCTGGTCAATGACAGAAGATTTTGAGAAGAGATGGGAGCAGGTTGTAGGCCACTTCGCCTGAAGAGTGTCATTATATCTTTTCTCTGCATCACCAGTAGGTTTCTGACTGGAAATCTGACAGCTAAGCAGACATACTTCTTAGTTTACAAGTTATTATTCTATCATTGAAACTATTAATCAACATTTGGAATTTAGTCATAACATAGGTAATACATACTTTTGTTTACTTCACAGAAAATTAAGGATTGGCAGCACATTAAATAAATGGTTAAATTGATTAATTTTTTCTTAAGTCTTTACTATAATAAAAGGTCCAAGCAAAAGCACCACGTGTATCCAGGAGATCCAGACACTCTACCTCCACACTGCCTGAGGACTGCCATGTGCCCCGAATTGTGGGAAAAAAAAAATACTAAGCTAGTGTTTCTAAGGCATTGACTCAGAGAGCTCAGAAGGGACTCATAGAGTTTGATAATTTAAATAGTTACTGATCATGGCCATATACTAGGCTTACAAGGCAAGTGTACTTAAAATTAATATAAAAGATTAAATAATGCTCAAATAAAATTCAATCTTGGCTAGACAGTCTGGAAAACTCTAGGTAGATAATTATGGAGCTGCCACCGTGTTCTAATTTGTTGTAAGGCTTCTACAAGACAAAGAGATGGTACAATGCCATAAATATTTAAGCCTATCTACACGCTTTTCCACTGACCTGCAGAACACAAAATAATTCCATCAGTTGTATGGTCTTATACAAGGCCCTTCCTCCTCATCCATAATTAGCAAAGCAGTCCCAAGTCCAAATTACATAGGATTTAAGAAATGTATGAAAATGAGAATGTAAACAGTCTCACAGCTGATCACTGCACTTGTCAAATTTATTTTGCATATTGCAGGCTTTCTCTAAAGAAAGCTGCTCATGCATTTATTATTCTGCAGGTTTGGGGGCTAAATGAGAGCATGCTTTGATCACCATCATGTGCAGAGACCTCACAAGTATGTTTCACTGTGTATCAACACACCCCTACCTTTTTCTTTTTTTGCAGGACTGGGGATTGAACCCAGGGCCTCACAAATGTTAGGCAACTGCTTTACTACTGAGCTACTTTTACCAAGCCCTTTTTAATTTTATATGCTTTGAGATAGGGTCTGCCTAAGTTGCCCAGGCTGCCTCTGCCTTACGATCTTCCCGCCTCAGGCTACTGAGTAGCTGGGATTCCAGCATGAGTGCCACTGCACCTGACACTCAGAAACTCTTAATGAATCCTCTTTGATTTTTGCCCAATTTTTACTCAAAGGAAATCATGCCTTTGGCTATCCCCTAGATTACTAGCTCTTTGATATTTGGTCATTCTTTACCTAAAGGGATGTGCAAATCTTTGTTAGAAACATGCTCTGACAGCTAATGGACAACTAGCACCATTATCTTAAAGGACAGGAAGAGAGGAGATTCCCTTAAAAATTCCAACAGTATTTTTCAATTTCTTGTATTGTTTGCTTTATGATATTCCAAGAATCCTG
Organism: Xerus rutilus; assembly: GCA_028644305.1. Classification (NCBI taxonomy): domain Eukaryota; kingdom Metazoa; phylum Chordata; class Mammalia; order Rodentia; family Sciuridae; genus Xerus; species Xerus rutilus. Next base: position 108,172,084 of record CM053402.1, on the reverse strand, counting down.
CAAACTTTTATCTTTGGCAATATTTTAGGTGAAAGGATGTTGCTCATCATTTTCTAACGTACAACGAACATAGTAATCATCCCACTAAGTATAGTCACCAATTCGATTGTGCTTCCCGCACCAGAGCAATCAATTCCACTGGAAGTGGATAGGAAAATCCCACTGTGAAAAATGCATAAAAGGCGAAAAATGTTTAAGTGACCTTTTAACCAATGCAATTATTGCTTTGAGAAAAAGTCTTTAAAAAATAAAATAACATTTTTAAAAAATGATCTGTGCTGAGATAGATATGATAAAATACTGTAACGTTAGTGTAAGTTTTTTTCCAAAGTGAATTCTTCATTAATTTTATTTTTGTAATTCCTGTCATAGTGTCAACAGTAGAATATTTTTAGTCCAAATTAAAACTAATTAAAAGTTATTCAGGGAACACAAGTGAATAACAATGTTTAACAGTTAGCACCTCTCAGAATAGAAACTCAGGCAGCTGACAAAATGGAAGTTGAAAAACATTCATAGCTTGGACTCCTCCAGATCACAGCAAAGACTGAAGTTTACTTATGTAACTGATTCAAATCCAGGATCTTACATGGTCCAGTCTTGGCATTGGTGCAGTCCTGAAGAAAAATAGAATTGAATACAAATCTTTTCTGTCTTTTGAAAAAATGCCAAAGGTAGGAGTATATTTTAAATATCCAACAAGCTTCTTTAGAAATAACGTTTGAACTTCTCTCTCATTTTCAGTTTCTTTTACCAATTCTCCTACTCTATTTCCCATCCCTTCCAGAGACCCAGCCTGGGGCTTTTCTCTCTGGGGTCTCTTTCCCTCAGCCTGGCGTCTTCATTTGTCATTCAACTTGGCCCCCTCAGGCCTCCCCAGCTTCTTTAGTTTTTCAGTTTTCCTTCAGACTGCAGTTTTGCCCAGACTCTGCATAACAAAGAAAAGTTCCAAATATCCTGGTTGTTGATGGCAGCTGGAGGGAGTAGGATGCTTTTGATTTTACATCAAATTCATTTTTCTTGGTTTATGTCAGCCCCAGAGAATATGAGAAGGCAGCCATAAAAGAATTTTGTTATCAAAGCATTTCTTGCATTAATCAAGGGGTTAGACCAGGAGTGGCAGTAGCCAAGGCCTAGCTTCAGATCCTGCTTTGCGTTTTCTTATAGCCACAAGGCACATAGCTACCACCGCTCATCTGGGGGCAGAATGTGCTCCATAGACTATACATTCCATGATTCCATGAGAAACGTCATCTCACTTATTTTAGCCTTCCAAAATAAAAATTGATGTGAAAGTGAAAACGTGTGCGTGTATGCGTGTGTATAATTTAATGTGCTTATGTATTTCTAAAATCAAAGCATAGTTGTTGTACAAGAAGCAAGAAGCACCACCATTTGGGTCACTTCGCCCTCTTCCACCTTCCCTCCTCCTCCCCAGCTTTTATGGACCCCACTGAAGAGGCTGCTTGGAGCACAATTTGAACCATGAGTGTGGTGGACAAAGCACCATATTTGGAATCAGAAATAGCAGATTTCTATCCTGGTCAGCTCTGCTCCTTAAGACCTCACGGAGCTTGTTTACAGGTGACATCTGCCTGGCTGGATTGCTGCGGGAATGAAATGGGAGACAACAGGATTCTCCACAAACGGTGATTTCCTCGCTTGGGTTCAGTTCCATTCTAGCAAGGAGAGGGAAAGATGGACAGACCATCCTTGTCTGTGCAAAACACAAGACCCTATTGGGGCGGAGCCCCGGTGAATGAGCGGAGCTAGTTTTGTAAGTAATAGGAAGCGCCAAGTGATCTGATGATGACAGATCCAAAAATTACCACGGAACTATGGGCCTGGACAGCATGGCACGGACCTTGGCTGGGATGGGGTGCGGGGTGGGGGAACTAGAACCTGAGCATTTCAGAGGCAGGTCACTTGGCTGAACTGGATGGAGTCTCTCTGACTTAAGTTTGCATTTTCAAGTGAATTACACCTGGCTCCTGAGCTGTTCAGTATGGATTCCTCGGAACTATAGACTGTAGTCCGGAGAAGGAGAGCTGGACTCTGGGGCTGAGAGACGACTCCACCCACATCCCCACCATCCACACTTTTCCCTCACCTGCGCCCAGTGCTGGGCATCAATCCCAGGGCCTAGCACACGCTAGGCAAGGGAAAGCTACTGATCGGGGTCCCTGGGAATGCACCTCAGCCACTTCCCTCCAGGAAAGCGCCCGCGGGGCGAGCTGGCTCGCTAGATTTCCAGGAGACAGGGCCTAGGGCACAGCAGGTGGTATCCCCTGCCCAAAGACCCCCCTCACGCCGGAGAGCGCAGATGCTCGGCCGCCACTTTAATAACTGTTTGTCGCCACCTGCTGGCCGCTGGACTGCAGCGCTTAGCTCTACTACCTGGGGCCTTGGGCTAAGAAATGGCCTGGCTCCCGGGCCCTACACCCAAATGTGGATGCAGCCTGAGAGTTCTCTCCAAAGTGACCTTGGAAGAACCTATAGTTATTCCATTCATTAGACCACACAAGAAGGTGGATTTGGATAAAGTGATGCACTTTATGCATTATTAGCCAATTATAAACCCTTTTGGAGTTATACTATTATCTAGTGTGTTTGTTCTACCCTATTTTATTTTGTGTGTGTGTGTGTGTGTGTGTGTGTGTGTGTGTGTGTGTGTGTGTGTTACTAGAGATTGAACCCAGTGGTGCTTTACCACTGTGATATAGACCCCTCTTTTATTTTTTATTGTTTTGAGACAGAGTCTCACTAAATTGTGCAGACTGGCTTTGAACTTGTGATCCTCCTTCCTCAACCTTTCAAGTTGCTAGGATTACAGGTGCCCAGCACCACACCCAGCTCTACCCTGTTCTTGAATTAAGCTTTAACTCTATTCATTCTCTCATCAACAGTGATTTACTGAATGCCTACTACATGACAGGCTGTTTGTTGGCCACAAGCTGAGGATACAGTGAGGAAAACCAGGCTCTGTCAATAGAAGTCCAAGTTTGCAGTCTAGAGAGACAGATGTTGATCAGATAGTCATACAAATAAATGTAATGGCATGCAGTGGTGATACGTGTAACAGAGAAACAGCTGTGATCAGAGTAGGACTTTGGCTGCTTCTAAATGGAGATTTGGTCTATTTGATATGCACTAAAGTTGTTTAAGTATTTTCAACTAAAAGTGAAAGTACTGGGTCAACTATCAGGAAAGTAAGCTGATTTGTATGTATGGGGATGTCCACTGCATGATTATTTTACAAACCAAAAACTAAAAATTAAAAAAGAAAGCATTCAAGGGATCAAGATAAGAGATTGGTTAAATTAAAAATAAGAGAGGTGCAATTATGGTACAATCAAAAAAACCAGAAGGTTCTGCAGCTATTAAAAATAATGTAGAACTACATTATTGACTAGGAACATATTTATTATATATTTTGCAAGTTTTAGAGATGTATATATAGTAAATCTCATTTTTGAAAATATTTTTATATTTTATTTCAATTTCTTACTACATAATTAACTTTTTAAATCATTATATAGGGTTATTATGACCATCATAAAATATGTTGTTATTTGTTTCATCCAAAAAGGGCACAAAAATATTCTTTTTTTCATTATTTATTGATTTATTTGGGGGGTGCCAGAAATCAAACCCAAGGTTTCGTGCATTCCAAGCAAGTGCTCTACCACTGGGCCACACCCCACATCCAGGTTCTTTAGATTCTACTCCCCTCTCCAGGACCACCTCATTTCTTTGTCCCCCTTTGTAGTGAAGCCCCTCTAATTTCATCCCTCTTAAAACCTACCCTAGCCGGGGTTTGTGCATGTCGAAGTCACCAGTGGCCTCCGTGTTGCTAATCTCCATAGTCACTTTTGTCCTCATCTCAGGGGCCCCACCAGCAGCATCTAACACCGTAGATGCTCCCTCCTCCTTGTGCTGGTCTTTCCCTGGACTTTCAGAGCTGCCCCTCTCTTGACTTTTCTCCTGCTTCATTGTTTCTTCCTTCCTAGTCTTTGCTGCATCCTCCTATTCTTCCAAACTTTTTTTTTAATATTTATTTTTTAGTTATAAGTGGACAGAATATTTTTATGTGGTGCTGAGGATCGAAGCCAGTGCCTCACCCATGCTAGGGGAGCATGCTACCACTGAGCCACAACCCCAGCCCTCTTCCAAACTTTTTTTTTTTTTTTTTGGTACTGGAGATTGAACTCAGGGGCACTCGACCACTGAGCCACATCCCCAGCCCTATTTCGTGTTTTATGTAGAGACAAGGTCTCACTGTGTTGCTTAGCGCCTCGCCATTGCTGAGGCTGGCTTTGAACTCGTGATTCTCCTGTCTCAGCCTCCCTAAGTGCTGGGATTACAGGCTTGCGCCACCGCGCCCGGCTCCAAACTTTTTAATGTTAGCTCTTTTCTTTTCCCTACCTACATTCATTTCCTTGACCTTATCCAGTCACAGCTTTAAACATCTCATCCAGTTTAGGTCTCCTAAACTCCTGACTCATAAACCCAACTCCCTACTCAGATTCTAATAGACATCTCAAACTCATCATGTTCCTGGCATAACTCCCTGGCACATTTCCCCCTTAAACTTGCTCCATCCAATCTTTCTTACTTGTTGGTGCTTAAAACTTTCCAAATGCTCAAGCCAAAATCTTGCATATCATCTCACATTCTTAACCACCATCCCACCCCCTAGACCAGTACTGGGGATTGAACCCAGGGGTGCTCTGACACTGAGCTATATCCACAACCCAGCCCAACCCATTCCCCTTTTTAAAAAAAAGTTTTGAGAAAGGGTCTGACTAAAGTGCCCAGGCTGGCCTGGAATTTGTGACCCTCTTGCCTTAGCCTCTTAGTATTAGGGATTACAGGCATGTGCTACCATCAGGTCTGGCTCAAATATCTGTCTTTTTATTGCATCTCAGATCCATCCTTCAGGGTTTCCTATTAGCCCTAGTGTCAAAATATATTTCCTGGCTGGGTGTGCTGGTGCATACTTGTAATCCAAGCAACCTAGGAGGCTGAGACAGGAGGATCACAAGTTCAAGGCCAGCCTCTGCAACTTAGTGAGACTCTGTCTCAAATTTTTCAAAAAGCTGGGGGTGGGATGCTAGGGTATAGCTCACTGCTGGATCACCTCCAGGTTCAATCTCTAGTATCACACACCATACAGCCTCCAAAAACAGTCCTCCATCAAATAAGCTCCAACCAGGGAGCTTCCAGGGTCAGCTTCTAGGACACTTCAAATCAAGACAGAATTTTTCCCATGGAGAATATATATATTCTCCAAATATATATATATATATATTCTCCAAATCTGATGACTTCTCACTTCCTTAAGGCAAACACTGTGGGCTAATCCATCACCATCCACTACCTGGATTACTACAGTAGCTCCTAATTTGTCTTCCCAACAACCTCTGGTCAGCACAACAGTCAATTGTTCTTTAACAGCATATGTTAGAGAATGTCATTCCTGGGCTGGAAACCCTGCCCAGGCTCCTCATCTGACAGAGTAAGAGTGTTGCACCTGTGTCCTAGGCTACTCTCTGACCTCCTTTCCAAGTCATCACCACCTTAGGGATGTCTTGTGGTGTCCAGTCTGCCTGTAATGCTTCAAGTCTTCCTTCAAACATCGCATCCTCAAAGAAGTGCACTTTATCCTACTTTGTTTACTCTTGGTTTTTTGTTTTTTTGTTCTTTGTTTTTGTTTTGTTTTGTTTTTGGCAGTGTAAGGGATCAAATCCAGGGCCTTAGGCATGCTAGACAAGCACTAACCACTGGGATACACCCCATCCTCTCCGTGTTTAAAATTGCAATCCTCCAGCTGTCCTAATCCCATTTACCCTGTTTACTTTTTTTTTCCACAGCATTTTCACTGAAAAGATATTAAACACTTTACTTATTATATATATTGAATAAAAATATATTTTATTGTCCATCTACTCCAATTAGAATGCATTTATCCTGAGGAACAGAAATCTTCACCTTTTTTGCTTATTGATGTATCTCAAATGTTTGGAACAGTGCTTGGCATATAGAAAACCCCACCAAAAAGAATTTAATGAATGTGTTGAAAGGATCTGAATGGACACAAACTTTACTATTTACCATGGATATTTCTGAGTGAGAGAACACAATGAGTGAGCATTTTCCTTTTCATTCATCTGTTTTATAATTTTTCGAAATAATAAAAGTTTTTAATGAAAAAAACAGGTTTATTCCCAAGAGCAATAATAATTATAGTTTTGTTTTGGTCTATAGTTTCAACTGTTTACCTATACATGAGATGAAGTAAGATGGTGGAAATGTGTAAAAAAGAAAAAAAAGCACCTAGTAACATCAAGTGAAGATTTATCACCCAGGAAGCTGGAGAAATTTGAACTTGAGTTGAGGAGTCCTAGAAGCTGACCCTGGAAGGAGTTCATGTGAGAGATGGCTGAGTAGGGAAATGAGGCAGGGCAAGAAGGACATTAGTAAAGGGATGGTTACCAGGCATGTCCACCATCGGCAACAAGGGCTCAAGTCCTCTTTGGGACTCTCAGAGACTGTGTAGAGCATGCCTGGGAGTGACCCTGCCTCAGGATGAGGAAGCTAGGGGATTCACCCTTCAACATTGGTGAAGGGCTGTTTCTGAAGGCAGTGCACTCTGATGTGTCCCATACATTCCTATAACCAGAAGAAAGAAATTTCCTAAGGCAGAGGGTCACCGGCATTGGCAGTCAACAGCGTCTCAGAGTAGAGGTGCAGGTCAAGGGGAACTGGCAGACCTCAGGGCAGCTGCAACAGATTCCTTGATTTGGAAGTTTGTTTTCTGGAAAGAATTCCCTACCCCCTGCTCTTGTGGTTTCTAGCTACACCCACTGAGAGATTCCTCCATACCACATCCGAAACGGACAATGGGGACAGTACCTCCTTGGGTCACTGCAGTTTTTGTGGCCTGCTTTCCTGTCAGTATACATTTGAACACCAAAGGACTATTTTGAAGCTTAAAGCTTTTGTAGTCTGGGTTTGTGAACTCGTTGGCAATATAATTTCTTCAAATACTTACTAAACCATTCAAACATTTGTTTCTAGTCATTTGCATGTGCCAGTAGGCATACACGGTGTTCTTTATTAGATGGACTGTTCAAACCTGGTATGTTTCTCTACGTCCTGAGCTCTGTGTCTCGCTCCTTCAACTAAATGGCTGCCATCTTGAAGTCTTCTGAAGAAAAACAGGCCCAGGTGCAAAGAAGGCTGGCATGGTGAAACTATCTGTGTGAGTCAGCTTTCTGTCACTGTGACAAAATCCTGAGAAATACAACTTAAAGGAGGAAAGAATCATTTTGGCTGACAGTTTCATAGGTTTCAGCTGATGGCTGGCTGGTTTCAAGGCAGAAGCATCATGGTGGAAGCACGAGGCAGAGGAAAGATAACAACTAGAGAGGAGAGAAGGACAAACAGATGGAGAGGGACAGAGAGAACAAAGACAAGATAGAGCCTTCCAGAGCACACCCTCCTGTTGCCAGTGACCTACTTCCTCCAACTAGACCCTACCTCCTACAGTGTCCACCACCTCCCAATAATTCTATCAGATTGTGAATCAATCATGGTGATGAGGTTAGAGCTCGTGACCCAATCACCTTCCTGAAGGTCCCACCCCTGAACACTGACTGGTACACTGGGGACTATGCCTTCCACACATGAGCCTTTGGGGAACATTCCAGATCTAAACCATAATACTGTTTAATGAGATGTCCTAATGGCCTTTGGTCGCTTAAAGTCCTTTTTGTATGTTATTACTTACTCTTTGGGGTTCAAAGCCCAGAGCTTCATATATCCAGATTTATTCAATTCATTTTCATTTCTGTTCCTTTGAACCAGCCAGTTCTTGCCTGAACTCAACTCTTCCTCGTATTGACTTGCTAAACAAAGCCAGTAAGAGCCAATAGGCACAAATTCTGTGTCTACCAACCTCTTCTTCTAGGACCACAGGCTAAGTGAACACTGCTTACCAAGTAATTAAGGAAAACAATTTTATTAAATAATTTGCTACCATATAACACAGGTTATCTTTTCAGCTTCACATGTAAATTTTCTTGCCTTTCTCTAAAGCGTTATATATTTTAGAGTTTATTTTTAACCACAAGACCCCTGTACAAAGGACTAAATTTTGTATTCATCATGATAATACTAGCTGCTATATAGATAAACCCCAGAATTTAATGGCTGCACATGATAAATGTTTTGTTATCTTTCATGAAGTAGGTGCCATGTGGTGATCAGGGCAATGGAATGCCCTCCTCCATACAGTCACTCAAGAATCCAGGATGTTCCAAGCAAAGCCATCTTCAATATGTGGTTTCCAAGTTACTCTGGGGGCTGCATCCATTCCAGCCAGTCACAAGGTGAGAAGGGCATGGGTGAGCTCTGGTAGGTTTATGAGTCTAAGAAAATTTCTCTTCACATTTATCTGACCAGAACTCAGTCACATGGCTCCACATAGATGAGAGGGGCTTGCTGGGTGGGTATAGGAGATGTATTTCCTGGCGAAGCAGTCACACTGCTATGTTATGGAAGGGAGAGAACCAATTATTATAGCAGACAGTTGGCTGGTCTCCTGCAATTGATACGGAAATATATAAGTAACGTGAGCATACAGCTTTCTCCTTTATCCTCAAAACCCCTGCTCTAATTATTTGTTTGGTTTTACTGGGGAGGGTGATTTGTCAGGATGCTGTCCTTGGGCATGAGGTGAGCGACTTTTCCTCACCTGATTCAGTCTAGGAAGGAGTCACAGAAGGAGCAGGCTGGGTATCTTTAAAGAACTGCTTCCTTCCACCTCAACCTTGCAAAGCAGCTCAATTTGGTAAAAAAAAAAAATACTTCTTGGACCAAGGAATTACTAACTGCTGGTCCTTAGGAATTTTTTAAACAAAAAATTCAAAAGCTGAACTACTCTGTTCTTTGCTTCCCTGAGTGAGAGTAGGCAGCGAATGGGCGGAAGGAAGCAGGAATCAAGAGCAACTGCTGATGCCTTCTTCCCAATAATCTCTCTGTGGTTGAATAACACAGTACTTGGGAGGTGAGCGCTTGCTCCAACTAATGGCTCACAGGGAATAGGACCTGCCTGATACAGAGACAGGGGCTGGAACAGCCACTCAGGGGGCCTGAGAAACCAGTTTTATGAAAGATGTTGTCTTTGTTAAAAGCCAAGCCCAATCAAATATGGACCGCTCCAGTGGCAGATTCAATACCAATCACACACTTCTGTCACAAAGGCTCCAGGCGTGCTCTGCCTAACCCTGAAACAGGAAGTGCATTTTCATGTTGAGAGAATGTAGATGTGCGTGACTAAGGAGGATTACATGAACAGCTGACATCTATGCATACCCAGTGACCCTAATTGAATCAATGCACATAGATGGCATTCTAATTTGCACAAAAGGGAGCGGGTTGCTCACCGTTTAAAATAATCCCTGCAAGTTTTTCCATTAAGAACTGATTCATGGGGCTGAGGGTGTAGCTCAGTGGTAAAGTGCATATTAGCATATGTGAGGCCCTGGGTTTGATCCCCAGCACCACAAGAACAAAACAAAATAAAACAAGACAATACTCATGATGCATTTAAAATACGACACAGCTTAGCTGGGCCTTGTGATGCACGCCTGTAATCCCAGTGACTCACAAGGCTGAGCCAGAAGGATCACAAGTTCAAGGCCAGTCTGGGTAACTTAGTAAGACCTTGTCTCAAAATAAAAAATAAAAAGGTCAGGCATGGCACATGCCTGTAATCCCAGCACTTAGGGAGGCTGAGACAGGAGAATCGCGAGTTCAAAGCCAGCCTAAGCAACGGCAAGGCACTAAGCAACTCAGTGAGACCCTGTCTCTAAATAAAACACAAAATAGGGCTGGGGATGTGGCTCAGTGGTCAAGTATCACTGAGTTAAATCCACGGTACCAAAAAAATAAAAATAAAATAAATAAAAAGTACTGGGGATATAGCTCTATGATAGAGCATCCCGGGTTTAATTCCCAGTGCTGGGAGGAAAATATATTTATATGTGATATATATATGTATGTATAAATATAGCTCACACTCAACTTGTTAAAAATACAATTGTGTAAAGAGAGTCACACCTGTAACTGCAGAAGGCCCTGAGCAGCTCTAGGCTCCAGGGCTGAGAACAGACCAGCTGTCACGGCCACAAACAGGTGGTGTAAGACAATAGCTCCACTGAGTCGACTGGCTTTCCAAACCCTCTAGCAGCCAAGTGTCCAGCCAGAGAGTGCCAGGGAGTAGCACAGACCACTACGCTGCTCCCAGTCCACAGCAGCACCCACAGCCCATGGAGCCTCAGTCTTTCCTCCTGTTCCTCGGCCTCTGCTCAGGTAAGCATTAAAGGTGGGGGGTTTCTTTAAGGTTGAAGAATAAGAGACCCCCAAACCAATGTCATGCTTCTTCAACAGGAATGCAGAACCACAGGGCCTCACCAGTCAGAGGTTACTCTTTTCAGTTTCATACTGATGTTGTTTGATTTGTTTTTGTTTTTGTTTTGGTATCGGGGATTGAACTCAGGGGCACTCGATCTCTGAGCCACATCCCCAGCCATATTTTGTGTTTTATGTAGAGACAGGGTCTCACTGAGTTGCTTAGCACCTCACCCTTGCTGAGGCTGGCTTTGAACTCATGATTCTTCTGTCTCAGCCTCCCAAAGTGCTGGGATTATAGGTGTGTGCCACCGCTCCCGGCTTGATTTGGTTTTTGAATAAAAATTTTTAGTTTATGTTATCCAGATAAAATAGGAACTGCCTGGTCAGAGACATCCAGGTCTCTGTCAGTGCCTGGTGTCACACTCAGCCACATGAACTGCCTTTTTGGAATCTGGAACATTGGTAGACCACTGTAGCAACCTGGGGCTACCTTCAAATTTGAACAAATTTCAACAATGGGACCTAGTGCAGCAACTTATAATCACAAGTAATAGAGTTAACAAAGCCTTTAGTGGCTCTAGGAGAATTATGATAATGAAGAGGATTGATTGACAGATACATGTGCTAGAAGGAGAAACCTGCTAATAATTGTAACTGTACTCTACACAGAGATAAACTGTTTTGTAATTTTTTTAATCTTCTGAAGTGAAAAACGTCCATATGAAGGCATTCCTACCTATTCTTTAAAAAAAAAAAAAAAGGATGTTATTATATGTAGGTGTGGATTTGAATTGAAGCTATAAAACCTTACACAGCCCTTGACCTGACTCTGCTCTGGAATGTGTCACAACACAGCAGCTGAAACATTATCCTGAATCCCAAGCTTCCGGTACAGGGAAATAGGAGATGTTTGCTGATTGCTTCATGTAAAAGTTTACTGGTGAAATCATCCCAGCTGAGAAATATGGTAACTTACATTCTGTGATTTCTCTAATATTGCTCTGATAAACACAGGCCTCAGGACAAGAGGAAAAGAGCTATATTATTAATTTTTTCAATAGCAGAGTTGAGGGAAATAGTTTAAACTCAGCTAAATTATATCCTGTGGGATTTGGACTTGATCCAAACAAAGCTGACCTGGTGTGTGTGAGTGCGCGTGTGTGTGCACGCCCAAACAACACACTCAATGAAAATTCCTAAGCGATATGCTTCTATAAAAATACTTAAAAGATCTCTTAGGATACCAAAGACCTCTAAAAATGTGTGTTTAGCCATTAAAGGAAGTTTGTGATATGTATTTTGACTAAAGTTTGCTAGTATTGGTTCTCATGGATGGTTCATAGAAATTTAGAGCTAGATCAGGCATTCCAACACTCTCAATTTTTACTGTAAGGAAACAAGCTGAAAGATAAGAACTGACCTGCTCAAGGTCACTTAATTTATGGATTTTGGAATGTGATCAGTTGGAGACTATTTGTTATATGCACAGTCAGAAAGCACCCTGAAATCGCCAAGGTAGCAAAAGACCCAGCATCAGAGATTAAAATTACCCAAGGTGACCAGTAAGAATTCAAAATTCCTTTTGCCCAACTCAGGAGGCTTTTCCCTACATAGAACTACAAATTGGACCAAAATGATACAGAAAGCACACTTGGAATTATGGCTCAATCAGTCCTCCCTGGGAAAAATGCTCGTTTGTATCAGGACATTTTTCTTACGATAGCTGAACATATAATCATCGCTGTTCTATTTACATAGCACCTTTCATTTTAACCTCTTCCACCTCTGAATCCCAAGTACTTCATTGTCACTTTTCTCATGGCATCTAATTTTCCAACTCATTCACAATTATGTATGTTAATGACACATGTCAATCTCCATGAGAACAGCAAGACAGGATTTGTGCCAGATTCACCTTTGAATATCTCAAAACTCCCATAACAATGCTTTATACAGCAATACGCAACAGATCTTTGATGAATGAATAATGTTACGCCATCTGAATAAAGATTACCGAGACAATCTTGCCAAAAATGGAGGCTCTGACATGATCGGTCTGTTTGTTTATACACTGACTTTTCATAATAGTTATTTACTGTGATTCACTGAATCCATGAAGAACTGGCCCAACTCTTCAAACCATATTGAAGTTGGGAAGGGATTCAGAGAATTCTGCCTTCGAATGTTATAAATATTCATCTCTTTACCCTGCACCAATAAAATCAATGCAAGAAATGGTATGTTGTTTCTGTCAAACTGAAATAAATAGTCATTTAAAAATAAGCAGCCCAGGACAATGCCAAAGCAACAGCCAAGGTGCTCAGTGATCCACTTCAGGGCCCAGTCTCTGTGGTGAGTGGGGCCAGGGATGAACCAGGCATGGCGGACAAGAGGATTGCCATGTCCCAAGGACTCAGTGGAGCCACTGCGAAACTACATCTTTGAACTACACACTCCCTTGAAGGATTGCCAAATGCAAGTGGTTTGGAGGGGTGTCATGTAGAAGTTCTGTGGATTTAAGCACCTTGGTATCCCTGGGAATTTTGGGGAAATTAGAAATGAAGAAGTAGGCTAGGTCAAGGGTTCCCTGCCTAGGGTCCATGAAGGTAACAATAAAGATATTTAAACTACAATGAAAGCTTCGAAAATCTGTATGGCAATGATACATTTACCTGCAGGCAAGAGGTAAACTGTCTTGCTGTAATCCCACCTCTAACTGGCAGGGGAACCAGGGATGGATTGCTCAACTCTGAACCTCCATTTCTCATCTATAAAATGGGGGTAAAAATGTACCTCAATCATTATAAGGATTCAAGAAGAGAATATAGACACAAGGGCTTGACTAAGGCTCTATGGGATTATTGCAACACACATTTTGCAGGGGGGTAAAAATGTATCAATTCATTGTATTACAATGGTTATTTCAAGCAGATCCAAAGCTCTGGGTGAGAAATCATGGTTGAGAGCCTGGGCTCTGGGTTTGAATTCTTGAATCTACCACTTACCGAATATGGGCGAGTCACTTAACCTCCCTGTGCCTCAATTTCTTCATCCGTAAAGTGGGGACAAGAGTAGCACCCAGTTGTGAGAATCGAGTTAGTATATATTAAGCATACATATACATATGCTTATATATATATAAGAATATCTGGCATATAACAAGTTGTGTTGGCTATTATTTTCATTGACTAATCAAAAGAGAAAACATATAATTACTTTTTATTTAATAATTTTTATAAACTCTTCTAAATGTAGAACTGAAATATAAAAATAGTAAAGAAAAATAATAATCTGCTGGGTTTGATCACACATGCCTGTAATCACAGTGGCTCCAGAGACTGAGGCAGAAGGATTGTGAGTTCAAAGCCAGGCTCAGCAACTTAGCAAGGCCCCAAGAACTCAGAGAGACCTTGTCTCAAAATAAAAGATTTTTAAAAAGGGCTGGAGATGTGGCTCAGTGGTTAAGCACCCCTGGATTTCATCCCTGATACCCCCCCAAAAATAATAATAATAATAATAATTAAAAAACAACCTGTCTTAGAGGCTCAAAATTAACACTACTGGGCAAAAAAGGGAAAGCATCTCATTCATTCAACATTTAAAATTTTCTTGGCCCACAGAGAAGTTCTGGTAGCCTCAGCAATAACCTGCGGAAAGGGGAGATCTTGTTACATGAACCAGGGTAAATGGATCGTGTGTCTCCTTCCTCTGATGGTGTGTCTACTACCCTGAGCAGACCGTCCTCAGTCCCTGTGAGGCTTGAGTTACAAACCTTTTTCATATGATACTTGCCGGAATTTGGAACACATTTTCTCCCAGGAATAAAGGCACATGTGGTTGTGAGGTTCCTGCATAGCCACACCACACTCCAAGATCAAGAGTGGGTACAGGAGCATGCACAGAATCACAGGGTTCTGCTCAGAGCTCTGCCCACTAGCTGCACGACCTTGGAGAAGTAAGCCACCTTCTCTGAATGTCCAGTGAGATGTTTGCCTGCCTCACCTGAGGCTGCTGAGGATCATGGAACATGATGGACAAGGAAGGGCTATATTTGGTGATTCTGCTCTCTATCCTGAAGGAAACTGTAGAAAAGATTGTCTGGGGTCACTTATGTTCCCAACAGGAGCCCTCAACCCCAGTCAACAAAGCACAGGGTTTTTACTCTTTTAACAACTTAACTGGGATGTATATCCACCAGCAGTGATCACTTAAAATTGTGGTAAAATACACATTGTATTAATTTATTATTTTAACATTTTAAGGTGTACAATTCAGCAGCATTCAGCGCATTTACAACGTTAAATGATATCACTATTAACTAGTTCCAGAACTTTTTCATCATCCCCGAAGGAAAATTTAGATCCATTAAGCAGTCACTTCTCAGACCCCAGTGCCCAAAACCACTGATCTCTCCATTTCTGTGGCTTTACCTCTCTACATCTCTACAAATGGAAACTTACAACACATGTCCCTTTACATTTGGCTTCTTTCACTCAGCATAATGTTGTCAAGGTCCACCCGTGCTGCAGCATAGCTCAGTACTTTATTCCTTATTGTGGCTGAATAATATTCCATTGTTCAGATCTACTTCAATTTGTTTATTCATTTATTTACACACTCCCATGCCAGTACTGGGGATTGAACTCAGGGGTGCTGTAGCACTGAGCTACACCCCCAGTCCTTTATTATTATTATTATTTTGAGACAGGGTCTGCTAAATTGCCCAGGTTGGCCTTAAACTTGTGATCTTCTTGCCTCAGCCTCCTGAGTAGCTGGTATTATAACAAGTGTGTGCCACCTCACCTAGATCATCCATTTATCTATTGATAGACATTTAAGTCGTTTCCACCTTTTGGATGTTGCAATAGTGCTGTTACTCTTTGCATATGGTTTTAGGAGTGGAACTGCTGGGTCATATAACTAAGAACCTGCCATTTTACATTACTACAGCAACATATGAGGGTTGTTTCTTCACAGCCTCATCAGCACTTGTCACTTTTTGTTTTGTTAACCATGTCACTCCTAGAGGGTGTCATTAAGCACCTGTTTTTGACTATTCATGGCATCATAAAATCTGAGGCCAACTTGTCCAAGATTTCATTACCTTATGACCAGACTCTGAAATACTGACATTGGCTTTTCTGTGGAACTTTCTTCTTGTGTATGCATGTTCCTGGCAAACTCGATTCAGCCAGGGACTACATTAAGGAATGTCACCTGTCCAAAGTACAAGTGTTGTGATGATCCGACGTGCTACGCCCTTCTGCTGCCTGGGCAGGACCACACCAACAACTGTAGTTGGGAAGGAGCTTAAGGCAACAAAAGCTGCGCTCAGGAGCCCATTGACAGAGGCTCCGCGTGCCCTCGTGGTCTGGTTTTGCCTTGATTTCCTTGTGTTAGTGAATAAAGGGTGGGTGTGGTGTCTGACAGGGAATGTGTCATTTGCTTCCCAGCTGGTCTTGTCCTGGGCTCTGAACACGAGACCCGTCTGTTGGCAACGCTATTTAAAGACTATAGCAGCGTGGTCCGGCCAGTGGAGGACCACCGCCAGGTTGTGGAGGTCACCGTGGGCCTGCAGCTGATACAGCTCATCAATGTGGTGAGACAGGCACCGTGTGGGTGGGGGGGCATGGCACCCACCCCTCACACCTGGGGGCACTCTACCTTTGGGTCCCCTCTCTATCTCCTAAAGAGAGGACCTTTTCTTTTTTCAGGATGAAGTAAATCAGATTGTGACAACCAATGTTCGTCTGAAACAGGTAATTCAGCAAGATAATTGCATTTATGTTGCTTGTATTCACCTTGAAATTAAATCTGGGCCCAGAGGAAATCAATTTAGGTAACAGGGACATACACTAAAATGTTGAAAGTAAGTGGCTTGGAATAATGGGAGTACAGACCTTGGTTTTAAACTTGAGGCTTTTTCTGTGTTATGAGTTTGCTAGGACTACCATAACTAAGTGCCACAGACTAAGTGGGCTTAAACAACAGAAATTTATCATCTTACCATTTTGGAGTTCAAGGTCAAGGTGCCCGCAAAGTTGGTTCCTTCTGAGGGCTGTGAGGGAACTTTTTCTGTGGCTTGTAGCTGGCCATCTTCATGTTCACATGAAGGCTTTCTCCCTGGGTATGCATGAAAGAGACATACATGTCTTTAAATTTCCTCTTTTTATAAGGACACCAATTATGTTGGAATAATGCTTACTTTAACAGCCTAACTTTTACTTAATATCTCAGTAAAGACCCTATTTCCAAATAAAGTCACATTCTGATGTACTGGGAGTTAGGACTTCAACATACGAATTCTAGAGGAACACAATTCAGCCCATTCCATTGTGTTATCCCAATTTGCCACACTGAGCCAGGTACAGTGGCACGCGCCTATAATCCCAGTGACTCAGGAGGTTGGGACAGAAAGATTCCAAGTTTAAGGCCAGCAACTGAGCGAGACCCTGACTCAAAATAAAAAATAAAAAGATGAGGATGCAGCTCAGTGGTAGAGTACCACTGGGTTCAATTCCCAGTACCAAAACAACAGCAATGAAAACAAAACAACAAAAAATTTTGCTACAATGGGCATATATTATTTTTGTAATGTAGGAAAATGCATAATGCTTTTTAGAAATTATTTTGGCTGCTTGCAATAAATGTTCACATTAGGGCTGATCTCCTTTCCTGAGGATGGACAGCGTGGCCTGGTGGATCTGCCACTCTCCACCATGTGATGTGGGGTCTCTTTGCTTCCTTTTCTATAAACTGGGGTCAATAATTGCGCTATAGTACTGTTGTGAGGACTGAGTCAAGTGCTCAGGACCTGCGCACAGTCACTGGTATGCATTTGCTGTTACTGTTGGCTCCAGTAAAAGCTGAACTCTGAATCAGACTTTCCTTATCAAAACACAATCTCTGTCCATTTCTGAATTACCAAGCCCATGAAGGCTCTTTGTCACCCAAACATTTTCTAAAATGTTTTTGACTTTTTAATTGCCTCAATGTCTTCGTTTCCAGCAATGGGTGGATTACAACCTAAAATGGAATCCAGATGACTATGGCGGCGTGAAAAAAATTCACATTCCCTCTGAAAAGATCTGGCGGCCGGACCTTGTTCTCTATAACAAGTAAGCAAAGTGGACAGGCGGGGTGGGGGATTCCTGGGGCAGGCAGAGCCCCACATCCTCACGGAAGGGCTGACTGCTGCCTGCTTCTCACCATGGTTAACATTAAATAACCCTTTAAAACCAGAGCCACGTTGACAGGCCAGGCAGTGCCATATGGTGTCTCATGTTACGAATAGAAATAATGATCAGAGCCAAATTGGATCAAGACTGTGGGTGGGGGGCATTTAATCCCTGAGAGCTCCTGAGGGGTGTGTGGCAACCATCCAAGGCACCCAAACTTCTTATCCCCGGGTTCCTTGGAATCAAATGTCCTTTCTACCTAATACTATACTCCCGAGGTTGACACTCATCACATCCTGAACATCATCCTGACACTGATGGCCCCGAATGCCTGCATTGCCCATCCACCAGGTCCCATGACAGACTGCCTGTTGTGAAATTGTAATGTGATTCAAGACACTCCGGTTTAATGACACGTTCATTATCATACGCCCTTCATTTGTCAGGGAATGTTCATTTCAAAGAGCATCCTCCCCAGGCAGGAGCATTTGTCATTGGCCTAGAGGATTTACAGCCTGACATCAGTCCTTGTGGGTCTGGGGAGCAAGCTGTGCATTCCAGCAGACGTATGGGGTGTGGGGTGGGGGGAGGCAATGGCCAGTGGATAGAAATGATACACTTTATGGCAGCCACCCAGTTTTGATTTCCTACTACATATTATCCAGTTATACTCACATTCAAGTTTGAGCCCAATTACCCAATCAGCGACATAAACTTTTTGGACAAATATGCTGATATAGCAGAATCTCTATGTTCAGTTTCTCTTTCAGGCAGAACCTGGGGGAAGCGGTTAAAGTCCTTTGGTCCTTCTGACGTGCTCACTCAGGAACACCCTGGTGGAGAGAGAACCCTAGTTTACCTGCTTATTGGGAGACACTAAGAGAATCCTATGACCCTCTGCTCTTTTGGTTGGTTCTAATGCCACACAGTTTTCTGGATTAAGAATCCTACTTCAGTCCCAAGGAAAAGTCAAAGGAAGAAAAATCTCTTGATTCACAACAGGAGGGACCAATACATGCCATTAAATCCCTGAAATCCCATGGAGGCAAACCCTACCTCACTGATTCAACTTTTATTCTAATATTTACTTCCTGATGCCATGCAAGTCAGGACCACTGAGCTATGCCCTCAGTCCTTGATCCCTATTCTAATTGCCCCACTTTTTGCAAAGTCCCTTGAACACAGGCCATTTATGAAAGAATGCCCCCACTGAATAAGGCCTGTAAAAGTGGCTTATTGCTACTTTTTAGTACATATTATGTTTTTTTAAAATATCTTTTTAGTTGTAGATGGACACAATATCTTTATTTTATTCATTTATTTTTATGTGGTGCTGAGGATCGAACCCAGTGACTCACCCATGCGAGGCAAACACTCTACCACTGAGCTACAGCCCCAGCCCACATATTATGTTTTTTAAAAATATGTTTTAGTTGTAGATGGACACAATGTCTTTATTTTATTTATTTATTTTTATGTGGTGCTGAGGATCAAACCCAGTGCCTCATAAGTGCGAGGCAAGTGCTTTACCACTGAGCCACAACTCCAGCCCCATACCATGTTTTTTTGTTTTATTTTTTTTGCAGTGCTTTAAATTGAATCCAGGGCTTCCAGCATGCTAGGCAAGTGCTCTACTACTGAGCTACATCCCCAGCCCATTTATTTATGTATTTATGTATGTATGTATGTTATGTATGTATGTATGTATGTATGTATGTGGTGCTGAGGGTTGAACCCATGGCCTTGTGCAGGTGAGGCAAGCACTCTACCAACTGAGCTAAATCCCCAGCCCCCCAGGTGTTTTATTTTAAGACCGGGTCTTGTTAAATCATCCAGGCTAGGCTTGAACTTCTGATCCTCCTGCTTCATCCTCTCAAATATCTGAGATTACAGGTATGCACCACTGTGCCCAGATCCTTGATTAAAAATATATATATATATTATTGCCACCATTGGAAAACCAGGAAATATCACATTAAAATTTAGATTTTTAGCTTCTCTAGAAAAATCCAAAATTAAAAAATGTGAAAAATTTGAGGCAGGGGAATGGCTCAATGGTATAGCACTTGCCTAGCATGCATGAAACTCTTGTGTTCCATCTCCAGCCCTGGGGGGTGGAGGAGAAAAAAATTTAGGTTTTCATCTTCTGACCAAGAAAAAAGCCAAATATCTGGCAACAGTGAGTCTACTCCCATGTGGATATGGGCAGCACTGTGTGGGAGCTCCTTCCTATAAGGGGGCTCTGTTCACCAGCATTCATTTCTGACCTGCCTGACCCTTAATCTGAGTTCAGGGTCCCACCCCATTGGGTAGATCACCTCACTCCTACACTGGGGATTGAACCTGGGGCCTCTTGCATGCCAGGCAAACATTCCACCACTGAGCCACACTCCAAGCCCTAAATAGTTCTTAATGTAACAGACCCCTTGCCACAGTAAGGAGCTACTGGAGGTACATTTGTTTTTAAATTTCTGTGCTTTCCCAGTTAATTCTCAAAGTATATCCAGAGGAGATAGATATGAACACTACAAATATCACTGAAGACAGAGGAAGAATATCTGAGATGCAGTGCACCCATGTCACTTCCTATTTCTTTAAACCCAGATTCCCACTTTCTTCCCCAGATATTCTGACTCAGAGCTTACTTAAGTGGTGCTCAGGAATCTGCATCTGTAACAAGCACCCCAGTGACTCTTATTATCAGACAAATTTGGGAAACACTGCCATAGATTTAAAAAGCAACACAACCAGAAAGAAAGCTTCTATAATTAGTACTAGAATAATTAGCAGCTGTCTCCTGTTAATATCTCTGAGCAGAACGGAAGGCTCATCTGTCACTTGGAACCCTTTTCCTCCCTTATCCCAATTGCAGTGCAGATGGCGACTTTGCTATTGTCAAGTTCACCAAAGTGCTCCTGGACTACACGGGCCACATCACATGGACACCTCCAGCCATCTTCAAAAGCTACTGTGAGATCATTGTCACTCACTTTCCCTTTGATGAGCAGAACTGCAGCATGAAGCTGGGCACCTGGACCTATGATGGCTCTGTGGTGGCAATCAACCCGGTAGGTAGGGACTCCATGTGGTGATGCTAGTTTCAGGAGATGTGTGATTCAGGTCTCTGACTCTGTCCTTGGATAATCACAGGCTCTCAGTACCAGTTAGAACTTGAGAGGCTCTAGTCTGACGGTTTGCAGTTGGTTAGGAAGGTTTCTGATGTGCTGCTCATAAGAACTACCTTGGAACTTAAACTCCTTACGACCAGCGCAGTCTCAAGAATTTTGATTAAATCTGTCTGGAATGGGGTTAAGTTGTCAATGTTATAAATCTCCCAGGTACTTGAATATGGAGCCCAAATGCAGAATCCCAATAATCTAAACCCTTTATGTTATGGGAAAGGAATCCAAGACCCCAAAGCGGAGGTGGCCCAAAGAACTGGTGTTATTGCCTTATCACTACTGATTACAAAACCCTGCCCCCACCCCCGCCCCGTGACTTGGCTGAGGTTTCCAAACCTCATCTCATTTCTCAGGAAAGTGACCAGCCAGACCTGAGCAACTTCATGGAGAGCGGGGAATGGGTGATCAAGGAGGCCCGGGGCTGGAAGCACTGGGTATTCTATAACTGCTGCCCTAACACCCCATACCTGGACATCACCTACCACTTCGTCATGCAGCGCCTGCCTCTCTACTTCATTGTCAACGTCATCATCCCCTGCCTGCTCTTCTCCTTCTTAACCAGCCTGGTGTTCTACCTGCCCACGGACTCAGGTGGGTGCTGTTGCTATGACTGCCACCACTGCTGACTGGTGTCGTGCTGCTATTTTAGGGGAGCCAGAAATATTCTTGTGCTGATAAACAGAGGTACACAGAACCAAATCTCATCACTGGGAAGATGTATTTACTGGGTGGCCATGTTTAGTGGAAAGTAGCTGTGGGTAAAGCTCACAGCTGGGCAGATCTCCAGAGCAGGCAGAGTTGAATGTGACTCTAAAGATGTACATTCCAGCCGGGTGCGGTGGCACACGCCTGTAATCCCAGCACTTTGGGAGGCTGAGACAGGAGAATTGTGAGTTCAAAGCCAGCCTCAGCACAGTGAGGCGAGGTGCTAAGCAACTCAGTGAGACCCTGTCTCTAAATAAAACACAAAATAGGGCTGGGGATGTGGCTCAGTGGTCGAGTGCCCCTGAGTTCAATCCCCGGCACCAAAAAAAAAAAAAAAAAAAAAAAAAAGATGTGCATTCCTAGCTCAGTTCAGTTAGAGTGAGTTAGTCATCAATACCTATTGGGCCAATACCATCTGTGTGCCCAGGAATGTGCAGGGTGAGATGTGTGCTCACAGACCTCCTCGTGCCACTTTCCCTACAAAATTGTTTTCCTCAGACAGACTATTCTGGGTATTGCTCCCTTACTCAGTTTGCCACTAGAATATACCTCTTGCATATGTTTCCAGATGGCAATACCTTTACACATGAGACCATACTTCCCAAGTGGCAATTCTTTTCTACATATCAGCCTGGACAACTTACTTACCTCCTACTGAGTAAGCACATCTGTGATATAATTTCATCAAACACCAACAATCTACTGAACAGGGGACAGGCACCCATATGTCTGCCAGCAAGTTCCTACTCATAAACAATTGATGGCAGACAAGTGGGAGAAAAAGGTGGTGCAAGCCTGTAATCCCAGCACTTAGGGAGGCTGAGACAGGAGAATCGCGAGTTCAAAGCCAGCCTCAGCAATGGCGAGGTGCTAAGCAACTCAGTGAGACCCTGTCTCTACATAAAACACAAAATAGGGCTGGGGATGTGGCTCAGTGGTCGAGTGCCCCTGAGTTCAATCCCCAGTACCAAAAAAAAAAAAAAAAAAGGTGGTGCAGACACCCCTCAAACTTATGACAGGTAGCAATTTTATCCAAATGATTTTTTTTAAAAACCCATGAAAGTTTAAATCCAACTTTTCAGAAAAGGGAAAAGATTATTCAGTCATTCAATAAAGACGTTTTGAGCAACTCCCACACAGCAGGGACACAGTGGAGAATAAGGCAGGAAGGGCCTCGCCCTGCTGAATTGATGTATGTTCTCATGGTGGTACTTTTTTTTTTTTCAGTACTAGAGATTAAACCCAGGGCCTTGCACATGCTAGGAAAGCACTCTCCCACTGAGCTACATCCAGCCCTTTCTATTGTTCATTTTCAGACAAGATTTCTCTAGGTTGCACAGGCTAGCCTTGAACTTGCAATCCTCCTGCCTCAGCTTCCCAGGTAGATAAGATTATGGCATGCACCACTGTGCCCAGTGATTGTACTAGTTTTTAAACAAATGATCACAAATGATTGAACCCAGGAGTACTTGACTACTGAGCCACATCCTCAACACACATCCCCCACTGACCCTTTTTTTAAAATATTTTATTTAGAGACAAAGTCTCATTGAATTGCTTAGGGCCTTGCCAAGTTGTTGAGGCTGACTTTGAACTCAGGATCCTCCTGCTTCAGACTCCCAGGTCTCTGGGATTATAGGTGTGCACCAACAGGCCTGGCCAAATGAAGCTTTTTTTTTTATTTTAATATGCTTTTAGTTGTAGATGAACACACAATACCTTTACTTTATTTATTTATTTTATGTGCCACCGAGGATTCAACCCAGTGCCTCGCACATGTGAGGCAAGTGCTCTACCACTGAACTATAATCCCAGCCCCAAATGAAACTTCTTAAAACGAATAAAGAAAATACTCTCAAGGAAATATGGAAACTAATTAGTGCCTATAAATATTAAGTTATTTATGCTTGAAAAGCATTTAGGACAATGACTGTATTATGCTTGATAAACATTAGCTATTATTTGTAATTATTAATCAAAAAATTATATGTAGTTTGATAGATATATTTGTAATTGTGATTTCTTCTTCACTTTCATAGGCCTTTCTACCCACCAGGTAGAATGGACAATCTCTTGTTGCCTCCATTCTGCATCCAGTGTTATGGTTGTCCCTTAATATCTATAGGGGATTGGTTCCAGGAACCCCAGGATACAAAAATCTGTGGATGCTCAATTCCCTTATATAAAAAGGTCTAGTATTTGCATTTAACTTATGCAGTCATACACTTTACTTTTAAAATGGTTTTTATTGGTGCATATTAATTATACAGAACAGTGAGTTTCATTGTGGCACAGATATGCATGTATATAATAACACTGATCAATTTCATTCTCTAGTGCCTCCCCCTGCCTACCCCTCCTCCTTACTCCATCCCTTTTTCTCTACCCTAGTGGTCTCCCTTCTGTTTTCATGAGATCTGCCCCCCCCCCATCATGCTTTTTTATTTTTCCTTTCTTTTTTCTATCTAGCTTCCACACGGAAAACATACAGCACTTGGAACCTGGTTTATTTCGCTTAACAAACTGCTTTCCAGTTCCATCCATTTTCCTGCAAATGACATAATTTCACTCCTTGTGGCTGAATAAAATCCCATTGTGTATATGTACCACATTTTCTTTATCCACTCATCTGTTGACAGACAATAACTTGGCTATTATGAATTGTGCTGTAAGAAACATGGGAATGCAGGTATCACTATACTATGCTGACATCAATTTTTGGGGGCATATACCAAGAAGAGTTCATATGGTAAGTCAGCTAAAAATAGAATTTTTATTTTTTATTTTTGGAGGGACCTCCATACTGATTTCCATAATGGCTGTCCCAATTTACATTCCCACCAACAGTGTGTGAGGGTTGCATTTTCCCCACATCCTTACCAGCATTTATTCTTATTTATATTTTTGATGATTGCTATTTTAACTGGGATAAGACAATCTCAGTATAGTTTTGATTTCCATTTATTTCCCTCATGGCTAAAGATGCTGAACATTTTTTTCATATAATTGTTGACCATTTGTACTTCTTTTGAGAAGTATCTGATTCAGTTTATTTGCCTGTTTATTCATAGAGTTATTTGGTAAGGGGTTTTTTTTTTTTTTGGTATTATGTTTGTTGGTTTTTATTTTGTGTATTAATCTTCTGTCAGAAGGGTAACTGGCAAAGATTTGTCACCCGTTCTGCAGGCTGTCCCTTTACTCTCTTTACTGTTACTTTGGCTGCACAGAAGCTTCTAAAATTTGATGTCATCCCATTTGTCAAATCTTGCTATTATTTTCTGAGCGATAGGAGTCCTAATCAGGAAGTCATTGCCTGTGCCTCTTATCTGAAGTGTTTTTTTCTAGCCATTTCAATGTTTCAGGTCTTCTATTGAAATCTTTGATACATTTTTAATTCATTTTTGTACAGGGTAAGAGATCAAGGTCTAGTTCCAATCTTCTACAGATGGCTATCCAGTTTTCCTAGCAACGTTCATTGAAGAGTCTCTTTAATGTATGCTTTTCGGCACCTTTGTCAAGGATCACGTGGCCGTAGCTGGGTTGTCTCTGTGTTCCCTATTCTCTTCTGCAGGTCTACATGTCTGGTTTTTTGCCAGTGCCATGCTTTTTTGTTGTTGTTACTATGGCTCTGTAGGGTATTTCAAAACCAGATATTGCTCTTTTTGCTCAGGATCGCAGTGGCTATTCATGTGGTTCCGTTTTATGCAGTTTAACACATTCTGCTGCAGAAGGAAAGCCAACCACTCTGAGTCGGCTTGCCAATCCGTAATCCCTCTCAGCTCCCTAGGTTCCACGAAGAAACAAAATCCTGGGGCATGAGATGACATTTGCTTCTTGGCATCCTCTCATGGAAAATCTTGCCACTGGTCATCACGGGTACAGTTAAGGTCACATAGGAAATTCTGCAGAAAAAAAAATTGCCTATGAGGATGTTTCGTTAACATGGGTCATATTCCTTCACCTTTGGACGTCAGTGGTGAATGAGTTTGCAAGGGCTGTGGTGACAGAGTACCACAGGTTGGGTGATTGAAACAACAGAAATTAATTTTCACCATTCTGGAAGCTAAAAGTTGAGATCAAGGTGTTAGCAAGGTTGGCTTCTTCTGAGGCCTCTCTCCTTGGCCTGCAGATGACTGCCTTCTCCCTGTGTCCTCACACAGTTTGTGTCCACCTTCTTTCTTGGAAGGACACTGGTCATATTGGATTAGGGCCCCCACATAATTTAAACTTAATTACCTTTTGAAAGGCTCTATCTTCCAAATACAGTCAGATTCTGAAGTCCTGAGGTTTAGAATTTCAATATATAAATGGGAGGAGGGAAATTCGGTCCCTCATGGGTGGGTTTTTGGGTTTCTTCTTTTTGTCTTCCTAGGGGAGAAAATGACACTGAGCATCTCTGTCTTACTGTCCTTGACCGTGTTCCTTCTGGTCATTGTGGAGCTGATCCCTTCCACCTCCAGTGCCGTGCCTTTGATTGGAAAATACATGCTGTTCACCATGGTGTTCGTCATCGCGTCCATCATCATCACTGTCATTGTCATCAACACACATCATCGCTCTCCCAGCACCCATGTAATGCCCGAGTGGGTGCGGAAGGTGGGTGCAGGCGGCACACAGGGAGTACCCCTCCAGGTGCCCCCTTTGACAGAGCCAGTATTGTTCTAGTCAACACTTGTGAATGTTTAGGAACTAATGTCCTTTCTGGATTTTAGGGGACTTGGTGAAGAACTTGCTCTTATTTCTAGGGAAAACTCATGTGGCCTTCCCAGAATTTATAAAGCCCACTCTGAATTCAAACTTAAAGAATCTCTTTGGATAGAAATGAATAAATCCCTGTCTTTTTATGAGGTGACATTCTTAAGATTTCCGTTTGTGTTTCTTTCAATTTGTGACTAAACTTGCTTATTTTTGCTGGTAAAATCATCAGCTGAGAATAGAATAAGATTTAGAGATCAAAGAGAGATGTTAGGGTTTAGATATGAGGTGTCCCTCAAAAGCTCATGTGTTAGACAATGCAAGAATTTTCAGAGGTTAAGTGATTAGGTTATGAGAGCTTTAATCACTGGATGAATCCACTGACAGGGATTAAATGGGTAGTAACTGTAGGCAGATGGGGTGTGGCTGGAGGAGGTAGGCCACTGGGGTTGTGCCTTTGGGTTTTATTTTTTGTTCCTGGTGAGCAGAGCTCTCTCTCTGCTTCCTTGTTGCCATGTCCTGAGCTGCTTGCCTCCCCCCGCACCCTCATGATACTCTGCCTCACCTTGGGCCCAGAACAAATGAAGAAGGCCATCTGTGGATTGAGACCTCTGAAACCTTGAATGTCAGATAAACTTTTTCTCTTCTTAAATTGTTCTTGTCAGGTTTGTGGTCACAGTGGCAAAAAAATGCTGACTAAAACAAGGGGCTTGAGGAAATAACCCAAAAGTGGGGAATTTGGTCTCAAGTGTTTACATTGCTGAATTTGAAAATGTGCTAACATTTCAAACATGTCTCTCCCCGACCCCCGTTGGTGCTGGGATTAAGCCCAGAGCCTCACACATGCTAGGCAAGCACTCCACCACTGATCTACACCCACAGCCCAAATATGTGCACTGGTGGATGAAACTTCACAGAGACACTAAAGCCTAGGATCTTCATGTTATGAATTGCCAGAGAAACTAATGGTTATCACGTACTCTTTGGAGGCAAATAGCAGTCCTCCTTGACTCCTGGCAATACCCATGTTGCGGTTTCTTTATAAAGAAAGAGAAGAAAACAGGGCTGGGGTTGTGGCTCAGTGGTAGAGCCCTTGCCTAGCATGTGAGAGGCACTGAGTTTGATTCTCAGCACCATGTATAAACAAATAAAATAAAGGTCCATTGACAACTAGAAAAGCATTTTTAAAAAAAGAGAAGAAAACTATCTGTTTTGTGGGGTCAGAAATTTATATGTAAAGCAGAGGGGCCTTTTTTTTTTTTTTTTTTTTGGTACCAGGGATTGAACTCAGGGGCACTCGACCACTGAGCCACATCCCCAGCCCTATTTTGTGTTTTATGTAGAGACAGGGTCTCACTGAGTTGCTTAGCGCCTCGCCTTTGCTGAGGCTGGCTTTGAACTCGCGATTCTCCTGTCTCAGCCTCCCAAAGCGCTGGGATTACAAGCAGGCGCCACCGCGCCTGGTAGAGGGGCCCTTTCTTTACGTGACCCTGAAAACACATTGCTAGGACCTTTCTGTTGCCTATAGGGGGTTCTAAAGCGAAAGCCCCGCTGGTGTCGTGAGAAGTTGTCAGCTGAGCACAGGCTCCCTCTGGTGGCGAACGCTCATATTACAGGATTATCACGACCACTGTAATTTAACATGTCAAGAATGAAAATGAAGGAGTCTTTGGGAAGATCTAGTTTGGTTCTTTTTGTTTTAAAGACAAGAAGACTGTCAAGGTTGAGGCTGAGATACGTTGAATGACTTGCCCAAGATTACGTTGCTAATTTGCCCAAGATTATGTTGCTAATTCAGAATTTAATGTTTGCCTGTGTTGACAATAATTCTCAAACATGGATTTCTTTTTTGTCAGGTTTTTATTGACACTATCCCAAATATCATGTTTTTCTCCACAATGAAAAGACCATCCAGAGACAAACAAGACAAAAAGATTTTTACAGAAGATATTGATATTTCTGACATTTCTGGGAAGCCAGGACCTCCACCAATGGGCTTCCACTCTCCCCTGATCAAACATCCCGAGGTGAAAAGTGCCATTGAGGGCGTCAAGTACATTGCAGAGACTATGAAATCAGACCAGGAGTCTAATAATGTAAGCTCTGTAGCTTGAAATCTGCCCCTCTGGGTTTAAATCATCCAATACATGAGTGCAGACAAATGGGTTTGGTTTGACAGTTAAGCTGGCATTCAAGATGCGGCCACCAACCTAACATGTACCTTGGGGACCACCTCTAGGTCACCTTAGTAACTCATCATGTTGCAAATTATTATTCACAAGCTAAAGACCATGCCAGCCAAAGGGTGTTGAGGGCTCTGAGACCTACAGATTAAAAGACCCATTGATGGGCTGGGGTTATGGCGCAGTGGTAGCGTGCTCGCCTAGCACGCGGGAGGCACTGGGTTCGATCCTCAGCACCACATAAAAATAAAATAAAGATATTGTGTCCACCTACAACTAAAAAATAAATATTTAAAAAAAAAAGACCCATTGATGATATGTAGCCTGAATGTCTTAAGTCTAATAATCGCCTGAGTGGAATTCTAACACTTTGCTCTGTCCCAGGCATCTGAAGAGTGGAAGTATGTTGCAATGGTGATGGACCACATCCTCCTCGGAGTCTTCATGCTTGTCTGTCTCATTGGAACTCTGGCCGTGTTTGCAGGTCGGCTCATTGAATTAAATCAGCAAGGATGAGAAGTTGCATTGAGCCCAGCTCTACCCCAGGACCCGCCAGAGCAGAGAAAACCAAGAAAAAGGAGAATTTGTCTACTTAGATATACTCTCTCTTATCAAACACTCAATTTTCTGCACTTATTGTTAAAGATGTATATTTACATGAGGTCATGGCCTCTGAGTGATTCCCCTTTGCTTCTCCCTGCACTCCTGCTGTGTCTCCCTGGAGAGTGAATCCTTCTCAGTAAATGAAACTGGACCCTTTGTAGAAGTGTTCATTTCCAAATGGCATCGGGAAGAGTTTTGCCAGATAGCCAAGATTTTCTGTGGTGTTATCATTGCTAATTGCTTTCTTTGTTTCTTTTCTTTCCTTCCTTCCTTTCTTTTCTTTTCATTTCATTTCATTTTTTTTTAAGGAATAGAGTCCTTTGCTTAAGAATCAGTTTTGTACCTACCGGGAAATTCCCATCTACCCGACCCCAAAAGATGAACCATTTGATGTGCAGAGAGGAAACAGTAGAAAGGAAATAAAGTAATTTCCAGAATGACCACCAAAATGCAAACAGCATCAAAAATCTATGTTTTAAAATAGATTTCTAAGAACTGGGTGGGTGGGGGGTTCTCAGGTGGGGTTTTCTTTGGGGGGTGCTAGACTGAAAGTGGGGCTTTGTGCACACTACACATGCCCTCTACCACTGAGCTACACCTGAACCCTAGGTGTCCTAATTTAACAGGGAACCTGGTTTTGATTCTCAAGTTTAAAGGAAAACAGGTAGTAATATTATTGAGTGTGCGTAGTGGGCACTATGGGAATCATTTTGCCTATATGGTTTTATTTCATCCTAACAATTTTCATACCATTCCTGCAATGTCCCTATTTAAAAAGGAGAAAACTGAATTTCAAGAAGGTTAAGTTTGACTATTAGTGGAAGAACTGAGATTTGAACCCAGACCTTGAGATTCTAAAGCAATCCCCAGCTGGGTCAGGCATCTGCTCCCTTGCTCTCCTGTTACTCCCGTCTTGATCTAGGTCATCTAACTCTGTTCAGTGTTCTTGAGCACTTCAGTCTTAGTGTCAACTATTTTTCCACCTTCTCTCTTTCTCTCTCTCTCTTTTTTTTTTTTTTTTTGGTGCCAGGGATTGAACTCAGGAGTACTCTACCACAGAGCTGCATCCCCAGCCCTATTTTGTGTTTTATGTAGAGACAGGGTCTCACTGAGTTGCTTAGCGCCTCGCCATTGCTGAGGCTGGCTTTGAACTCATGATTCTCCTGTCTCAGCCTCCCAAAGTGCAGGGATTACGGGCTTGCGCCACTGCGCCTGGCTTCTACCTTCTCACTTACACTTCCTGCATTTTTTTCTCAGTCTTTACACCAATCATTTTTGGGGTCCATTTCCTACAAATGAAACCGGAAATGTGTGCACACATGATCACCATTTCTAAAATTCTGAAGAAGCAAGAGAGAAAATGGTTTTTCTTTCTGAAGTAAATTTCAAGTCTCAATATGCTTTACCCTAGGATGAGAAACCATGTGACTCTGGGCTCAGAAAAGGCCTTCAAAACACCAAAACACACCTGACCCATGTCAGGTCCAGGGGAATGTTGAATTGTACAGCCAGGGTCCTTCTCTGAGTCCAGGTGGCTTCCATCCTCCAAGGGACTCCCCATAACACACCTGTAGAAGGGCAGGGTGTCCTCATTGAAGGATGAAACATTTTCCCCATTTTAAAGGTAAAATAGTTTGGCCTTAAAAAGTTACACACAGAGTTACCATATGATCCAGCAATTCCATTCCTAGGTATAGACCCAAAGGAATTGAAAGTGGACACTTGAACAGACACCTGTATACCAATGTTCAAAGAAGCAAATAGCCAAAAGAAAGAACAACCCAGGTGTCCATAGAGAGTGAATGGATAAACAAAATGTGGTTTATATCCAATGGAGTAGTATTCAGCCTTCAAAAGGAATGAAATTCTGATCCATGCTATAACGTGGAGGAAACTCAAAAACATTGTAAGTGAAATAAGCCTTAGGAAAGGACAAATATTCTATGATTCCACTTATATGAGGTACCTAGTAATTTAAAGAGGCAGAAACAAAATAGAGGTTATCAGAAACTGAGGGGAGAAGGAAGTAGGGAGGTACTATTTAATGTATACAGAGTTTTACTTGGGGAAGATAGAAAAGTTCTGGAGATGGATAGTGGTGATGATGGCACAAAATTGTGCAAGTATGCTGGGCACGATGATGCACACCTGTAATCCCAGCAACTCAGGAGGCTGAGGCAGGAAGACCTCAAGTTCAAACCCAGCCTCAGCAACTTAGTGAGACCCTAAGCAACTCAGTGAGATCCTTGTCTCTAATAAAATATTAAAAAGGGCTGGGATGTGGCTCAGTGGTTAAGCGCTCCTGGGTTCAATCACTGGTACCAAAAAAATAAAAAATTGTGCAAGTATTTAATACACTTAAGGAGGTTGAAATGATAAATTGTATGCTCTGTAAATTTTATCACAATTTTTAAGAAAAGAATAAACTAGAGGCTTTAGTACCTGAACACTGACTATAGATTCAGAGAAAAGACTAAAAAAATTACTTCATTCCCTGCCCCCACTTTATAGTCAAGGAAACTAGGATTCAGAGAAGTGGCCTCCCTCAGGTCACAGAATTGGGTAGTGACAAACCAGGTCTCCTCACTCCTACTCTTGTTCTGTTTCCATTACATCAAATAATCCTCCTCTCCCCCAAAAGTGATGCCTTCCCACATGTTCCCCATTCACCCCCTGGTCCTAGGAGCCAGCAGGCTTGGCCCTGGGCAGACACAGCAATGCCATGTGTACTGCACTGGCCCAAAGATCACAGCCATCACTCTGCTGCCAAGACCAAGATTTTTTTTTTTTTTAATTTTTTTTAGTTGTAGATGGACACGATGTCTTTATTTTATTGCTTTGTATGTGGTGCTGAGGATCGAACCCAGGGCCTCACGCATGCGAAGCAAGCGCTCTATCGCTGAGCCACAATCCCAGCCCCCAAGACCAAGATTTTAATGCTCCTCATCGTGTCCCTTAGGGAAGGCCCAGTTTCCAGAAGGCCACTGAGGAAAAGGAGAGGAGGCAGGGGGTGCTGGGATCCATCACCCATGGATGATGTAAGACAGAAGACGCTGGACACCTGAAGAATTTTCAAGAAGTAGGTTTATTTAGCTGCAGCTCCAGAGTATCTATCGCCAAAAATCTCTGGACCCTGAGTCTGGAAATTCTTTTAGATTTATATTCGCTGGGATAGTTACCTGTCAGTAGGTGGGTACCATAATTTTAGGCTAGACAGAGGTTTTACAAGTTTTTCTTTCTTCTGCAAATCTGGCATTTACAAAAAGAGGAAGTTACACACCACAATGCTCTCTGCAGAAGTTTTTGTTGATATCCTGTGTAAAAATCTTTCTGACAAGAAGAGAAGCTCAATTATGGGGTGGGGTGTCCCTGGAGAAGCATATATGTTACAAATATGGTAGGGGGTCTCTTTGGTGGGGGTACCTGGTCTGCTCACTGAGAGGTGTTTGTTGAGGACCAGCCCTGGCTGGCCCTGTGTGGCTCTGCTGGTGAGTTTGTCTGGATGTCAGGATGGCTTCTTAGGAAATAGGGAGCTTGTTGAGGAACCAGAACCTGAGGCAGGGATATTGTGATGGAGGGTTTACAGACTGCAAGTGGAGCAGGAAGCCCCTAAGTCTTCTTTTGGATTGTTGGTCTCAGTGAGGAAGAGGGTCTTTGGGAAAGTGAGGGATACTGTATGAGTTTCCTGGGCTTTGGAATATAGGTGGATTTATGGCAACAGAAATTCATTCTCTCACTGGATGTGGTGGTGCACACCTATAATCCCAGTGGCTCAGGAGACTGAGGCAAGAGGATTGTGAGTTCAAAGCCAGCCTCAGCAAAAGTGAGGCAGTAAGCAACTCAGTGAGACCCTGTCTCTAAATAAAATACAAAATAGGGCTGGGAATGTGGCTTAGTGGTTGAGTGCCCCTGAGTTCAATCCCCAGTACCCACCTCCCCGAAATTTATTCTCTCACATTTCCAGAGGCCACTATGGACTGAACTGTGCCCCTTCCCCAGTTTTACCTGTTGATAGTATTTGGAGCTGAGGCCTTTGGGACATACTGAGCTGTAGATGAGGGCATGTATGTGAGGTCTCACGATGAGATTAGGGGTCTTCAAGGAGAGACACCAGAGAGCTTGTACACTGTTTCTGTTTCCATGTCTGTTTATCTTTCTCCTGTGTGAGAATATTGCAAGAAGGTGGTCATCTTCAAGCCGGGAAGAGGGCCCTCACCAGATGCCAACCATGCTGGCACCTTGATCTCAGACTTCCAATCTCTAGACTCAAAGAATAAAGTTATGACAGTCCAAACTGGCTCAGATAAAACCAGAAATCCAAAATCGAGATGTAAACAGGTCTGTTCCCTCTGGAGGCTCAGAGGAAGAATCTGTTCCATGCTTTGCTCCCAGTTTCCAGTGACTACCTGCCACCTTCAGTGTTTTTCGGATTGTGGCGGCATACTTCAACCTTGTCCTCCATCTTCATGACCTCATCCCCGTGTCTCTGTCTTCCCCTTTCCTGTCTTTCACAAGGACACTTGTCATTGGAATTAAGGTCATCCCTAAATCTGGGATGATCTCATCCCAAGATCTTAACATCTGCAAGACTTTAGTTCCAAATAATATCGTTCACAAATTCCAGGGCTTAGGTCCTGGACAGACCTTTTTGGAACCACTATCCAACCCATTACAAGCACTGACCAGGAAGCAGCATGGGACAAAGGCTGAGGGCACAGAAAACCTTTCCAAAAAGCCCAAGAGGGAGCCAGGAGTGGAGAGGGCATGCTGGATTCGTCTCCTAACTTCACTGTACCCCCGGTCCAACCTGGAGAACTGAAAAGCAGCTAAGCCAACTCCTGGTTTTCTCCTTATTCTGTGGTAGATTGCGATACTTCAAATGCCCAGGGAGGGGTCTGGGCCTGTAACCTCCAGACTCACCCCAAGTTTCAGGTCACTGGCCCCTAGAAGGGCTTTTCAACTGCATAAGAAGAGCAGAGTGGAGCCCCACAGAGCCAAAGACACCCACAGTCAGTGCAGTGCTGGACCCTGATCATCAGCCTGCAGGCCCTGGAGTTCCAGGAGTCCTCTGTCCAAACCTGGGCCAAGGGCCTTAGTTCAATGGCCTTGGGCATCAAGGGGCAGTGGGAAGCACAAGCCAGTGCAGGCTACAGGGAGGACAGTTGGTGAGGGGAGGGTCACCACAGCTGCGATAACAACCCTAAGGTTGGCAGGAAAGTTCCAGCCCTCCATCACTCTCAGTTCTGCAATCCCCTCCAATCCTCACCATGTCCTGAGGTGGAGGCTGCCACTGGTATGGTCCCCACTGAACACAAGAGAAAACAGAGGCTGGGCATGACAGCATCAGAAGTGTCTCAACTTATAAGTAGAGCTGCTAATGCAATGTGGGGTCCTGGGCTGGTCCTGGGACAGGAAAAGGTCCCGAGTGGAAACCTGGTGAAATCTGAACTAAGTCAACCACCTGGTCACTGGTGTTGGACCAGTCTTCATTGCTTCATTTTTGACAAATGTACCATGACTGTGCCAACATTATATTAATATTCTCTGGTATTAGGTAGGTGCTAAAAATCATTTGTTGAATAATAATAAGTGAATAGATAACTAAGTAACCAAATCATCTTCAGAGTCCTCTCATTCTCTCTTGAACATTCTATGTTTACAACAAATGCCTATGGTTTCAGCTGTTTTGTTGTGAATTCTGACATTAACTTGAAAGCCCTGTCTGTCTCTGTTTGTTATTGCGACCACTTCTCTACCTGAGAATGGGACCATTCTAGTTCCGTGAGCACTTCTTACACATCCTAGAGCACATCGCTAGGTCCACCCTATGAGGGAAAACCTCAGCCCCACCTGCAAAGGCCTTTGCCTACAGAAAATCTTCTTGACCACCAGCTTCTCTGAGCCTAAGTTCCTCTGGATCTTTCTTTCCACATGCACTGCACCCAGTGGTCTCCTGATAGGTCCGCTCTGCAAATTGCTTTGTGTATTTGAATCCTCTGTCCTCAACCACACTGTTCCTACCTAAAGAAGCCAGTTTGGTGGAACTCGTGCTGGTTCCTGCTACCCATACATCCACTTCCTGTGGGACCTTGGGTAAGTTACTTAGTGCTTCTAAGTCTGCGAGTAACAAATGTGGATAGTGACTTCCTCCCCCGTGAGCAGGGAAAGGCAGCTGACACCTTCCTGCGAGTAACAAATGTGGATAGTGACTTCCTCCCCCGTGAGCAGGGAAAGGCAGCTGACACCTTCCTCCGCAGGCAGTCCCTAAATAATATCCTCCAGGACAAGGATTACTTCCTAAGTTTCTTTTATATCCCCCACCAAATCCAGGAGGAAGTTAAGTACATACTGTCTGTCCACAAATATTTGCTGAATTGAAATTTTTTTCTAGTGCATTTTTTATTGAGATATAATTCACACACCATAAGATTCACGATTTAAATGTGGACATCCCAGTGGTTTTGAGCATACTCACAGGCTGTGCAACCATCACCACTATATGATTCCAGAATGTTTTCATCACTCAATTGCACTTTTTAAAGCTTTATTTGGCTTTTAATGATTCAAAGGATACTTTGACTACATCTCACGAAATATACTTATTCTGCAATAAAGACACTAACAACACTTACTGTGTTAGGCGCTGTTCTGAGAACTTTATATGTTACAAACCCTGTGTGGTAGCCAGGAGCTGTATCGCGCACCTATAGTCCCAGCTACTTGGGAGGCTGAGGCAAGAGGATCGCTTAAGCCTAAGAGTTTGAGGTCAGCCTGGGCAACATAGTGAGACCTGGTCTTAAAAAAAACTAACCAGATTATAAAACCCTTCTGTGGGTAAGTCTTGTCATCATCAATCCCACGTTGTGATGAGGAAACCAAGTCATCTATAAGACAAGTATCTTGCCAGGACCATACAGCTAAAAGCAGCAGAGCTGGGATCTGAACCTGACAGATCTATGCTCTTCATCATTCTCTGCTCCCTCTTGACCAGCATATCAAGGCTCAACTGGAGCTGGGGGTGTAGCTTGATGGTAAAGAGCCTGATGTGCAACTGGGTCCAATCCTCAGTACCACAAAAACAAACAAACAAAAAGTTCTGTAGAGAATTCTTCAGTAAAGCAAGAAATCCTTTGAAATGATATATGTCCTTGCTGATCAGCCCCCAAGTTTGAGTTACTGTGTGTATTAAATAATCTTCATTCAAACTCCGAATCTGGGCTACTTCATTGTCTATACTTTGAAGCTCTTTGCAAAGGAAATTGCACATCATAGGTTTGAAACCTGAATTCTGCCATCATCTCATGGAGACTTTCACTGGCATGACAAGCTGAGCTCTTAGTAATGGCTGTTATCTCAGCCTTGCCACCCTCATAGGAGGCCCTATGGTATTTTGATAAACATAGCTTCCATTACTGGGAAAACCTGGGTTTAGTTAAGAACCTGAAACACCCGCTGGTCACAGTGGTGCACGCCTGTAATCTCAGTGGCTCAGGAAGCTGAGGAAGGAAGATCGAGAGTTCAAAGCCAGCCTCAGCAATGGCAAGGCACTAAGCAACTCAGTGAAACTCTACCTCTAAATAAAATACAAAATAGGGCTGGGGATGTGGCTCAGAGTCGAGTGCCCCTGGGTTCAATCCCAGGCACTACCAGCCCCTCACCCACACACAAAAGAATCTGAAACACTCTCCAGCCTCACCTAAGATATCCATTTGTAAAAAACTTAATTGTCATTTTTTTCTCTGAGTCATGCAATATAGGAGAAATTTATCTTAGAAAATAGTGTTCCTTGGATAAAAATTGTATTGAGTTATGATAGAATTTTTTTGGTGGGTTATGTTTTGGAACAATGGTTAAATGGCACTATAACAGTTTGAAAAGAACCGGCAAACCCAGAGAACGATTGTTTTAAATAAAATAGGCAGCAGCTCCCTCTTGTGCTGAACAGTAAGTACTACAGCTAGTGAATTCAAACTCAGAAAAGCATCCCTTAACGCACATAAAACTTGTTTAAGCTCAAAGCTTTTCTCAAATAGATTTAATCCCAAGAAAAGCATAGTTCTCAGTCCCTCTTATTTTAGTGAGAACATCCACTTACACTAATCTTTATTTAATTAAACTTTTCAACATTGATCGAGCACCTCCTGGGTGCCAGGAATCAAGTATACTAGGGTGATTACACAGTTGCGGCTCCCAGATTGCTCATGGGGTCTGGTTCATTTGATGTTGCTTTTTCTCATAATGCTGGTCTCCTGTCAACAGTGACCTCCACCTCCACACACTGAGACAGGTCACCTCATGCCTCTGCTCTGTCTTCCCATAACCACAGCCAGTAGTTTTCTTGTCTCATTGTCCTATGGAGTGAACCCCTTTGAAGACAGCAGTCATATTTGATTCACTTAGTTTTCCCATAGTCTCTCGGTCTTCATTGGTTCAGTTAGCATTTGAAGGAATATTCGTTCAGTTTAATTTATTTTGGTAACATCAAAAAGCAACAGAGCGGGGCTGGGATTGTAGCTCAGCGGTAGAGCGCTTGCCTCTCATGCGTGAGGCCCTGGGTTCGATCCTCAGCACCACGTACAAAGCAATAAAATAAAGACATTGTGTCCATCTACAACTAAAAAAATATTTAAAAAAAAAAAAAAGCAACAGAGCTCCACAGCTAATTTAAAAGTAGGTTCTAGGGGCTGGGGCTGTAGCTCAGCGGCAGAGTGCTTGCCTAGCATGCGTGAGGCACTGGGTTAGATCCTCAGCACCACATATAAAATAGTAAATGAATAAGATAAAGATCCATTAATGACTTAAAAAAATTTTTAAAAAAAGTAGGTTCTAATGGAGAATAGTACTTCAGCTGCTTGTCAAAAATGGAGCTCATGGCTATTTTTTGCTGCTGCCAAAATGCATGTTGAATTTTTTTCTTCAATTTCTGTGGGATAATAAGGCTACCTGTGGAAGGTAAGACTTATGCTAGAATCCATGGTATCAGAGAAATCCCCCCTGTCATGAAAGGGGTTTGCCTTGGGTGCCTGGACACACATCCGAATGGGAATGTCTGCGTCAGCCCAGGAACTTATCTGCCCATTCTGTACATGGGATGGCCAAGATTCTAGTCAGTCATTCCCTAATGACAGGGTTTTATGTAAAATATCTCAAATAATTTTTTCAGGGACCCACATGAAGTTACCAATATCTTATTCTAAGTATGAAACAAAAAACGTAGAGAGGTCATACTCTCAGAATCAAGAATGGTTTTTTCCCAACTGAATACAATCAAATCTAGTTCACCAGTGGTCCATTGACTGCTCTAGGTCACTAATAGAATCTAAGATTTTTCCAATTCAGGCTGTTAGTTTCACAAACAAGAGATTGGGGCTGAAATGTGTGAACCAGGGAAAGCTACTTATCTCTGCAGATAAGAGTCTTTTCCTGAATCACTGACAGCTGGCAGAGGAAGAGCTGACCTAGAGTCCAGGGCTCCAGCAAATGCAGTTGGCCATCTTTCCTGCCTCTACTCTTCCTTGGGCTCTCATCAAGTTTGGGTACATGCAGGGTCTCCTTGTAAGACTGAACACATAGAACATACCTTCTCCCCTTAGGAGGAAGGAATAGTAGCTGGCCTTACCTGTCTCTCTAAAGGAAAGTCTTATTCTTACAGGACAATTCTGCATTGGTCCTGGATCTGCACAGCTGACAGATTTTCAAAGTGCAGACCTTAGTTAGGTGAATGAGCCAACATTAGAAAACACAGCTGCTTAGAGATTGAAGGGGAGATGTTGGAACCTCTTGGAGTCATCACTGAGCTACAAATTCTTTTTATGACCTAGACCAGAGAGATTCCATTGGTGATAATTTGGTTATTACAACCTGGTGGGGTTGGATGCTATTAACATCTAGTGGGTAGAGAACAGAAATGCTGTGAAATGTCCTACAATGCACAGTACAGGTCCACAACAAAGAACTGACTGTCCAAAGCATGGAGAATGCCTAAGAACTGGTCATCTCTTTGTGGCCTTGAAAGATATGAGAATGATCAAGAAATTGGATCTCTAGGGACAAGGGCTAGGGTGAAAATCAGCTGGTGCTAAAACACGAGTGAAAGAATTATCAAATAAAAAGAAATGCTGTATCCAATGGAGGGAAGGGATGGGTGTGAGGCAGAGTCAGGGCTGTGCCCTTGAGTTTACCCTTCACCTTCTTCCTGACGTTTCTGGATCCAGATGTGTGGTTTTGTGGGTAGGGGAGTGTGTGGTTATAGCCCTGCCTGTTTTAGAGAGAGGAAGGGGAGAGACCCAGGCACTCCCTTCCACTGCCTCTCCTGCCTTGAGCACAGGTGAACCAGAGTTTGAGGTTATCTTCTGCCTGAGTTTTTCAAAGGCTTTCAAATTACCTGTTCTACCTGATCATCTGATTTCAGGGAGACGGTGAGGTTAAATTCCCTCCTTCCCACTCCAGGGCTTCCAAAGGGAAAGGATGCTGGGCATGGGGTGGTATTTATAGGATCTTAAGGGCCCTAGATTGTCTGTGGGCAATAAGAGAGGATAGACCCATTGAGAAGAGCCAAGGGACCCCAGATTGCTTGCATCTCTCACGTCACACCTTAAATTGCTTTACATACACCACTTCCTCCCAAAGAGAAGGAGCTCCACCAAGCCCCCTCCCCACAGCAGTGTCCTCTGACCCTTGGAGCCATCTCATGGGGCCTCCCACTCACTACTCTTTCCTGCACACACTTGCGATGTTCTTGGGACCTGAGTGTAGGTGTGGGGGCTTCATCTCCCTCCCCCTACCATCTTTTTTCATACCAACAGGAGAGAGAAGCATTTAATCACCTTTGACCTGTGAAAAGGGCCAATGGAGAACAAGGCCTGCTAGCCTTTCTCTTCTGCTAAGGTGGCTGCTGCTGCTTCTTCTTCTTCTTCTTCTTCTTCTTCTTCTTCTTCTTCTTCTTCTTCTTCTTCTTCTTTCCTCCTCCTCCCCCTCCTCCTCCTCCTCCCCCCCTCCTCCTTCCTCCTCCTCCTCCTCTTCTCCTTCTTCTTCTTCTTCTTTTTAGCACCGGGGATTGAACTCAGGGGTACTTGACCACTAAGCCACATCTCCAGCCTTATTTTGTGT
Source organism: Xerus rutilus (assembly GCA_028644305.1). Classification (NCBI taxonomy): domain Eukaryota; kingdom Metazoa; phylum Chordata; class Mammalia; order Rodentia; family Sciuridae; genus Xerus; species Xerus rutilus. The sequence continues at coordinate 108,132,010 of CM053402.1, read as the reverse complement.
TTTATGTAGAGACAGGGTCTCACTGAGTTGCTTAGCGCTTCGCCATTGCCATTGATGAAGCTGGCTTTGAACTCGCGATTCTCTTGTCTCAGCCTCCCTAAGTGCTGAGATTACAGGCATGCGCCACCACGCCTGGCTCTGCTAAGGCTTCTGCCCAGGAAGTCTCTGAACCTGACAAGTGAATAACTCATTGTAAATATCAGGTTTAAGAGAGAGAGCACCTGTCGCTTAATATCAGTGACCAATAACTCTTCCACTTTCATGGCACTAAACATGTAACTCCTTGGCTGCCTTCCAGCTTCCCACGCCATCTTTCCACCAAAGGCATTAGGTAAACCTCTGGCCCTGCTGGGTCCAAGGGTGTCTTTGTTCTCAGCAGATCTCTTAATCCCCAGGCGCAGGCCTTTCTCCCATCTTCTCTTACTGTTTTAGTCAGCTTTTTCACTGCTGGGACTTAAAGAACTAACCAGAACAACTGTAGAGGAGGAAAAGTTTATTTCAGGGCTCATGGTTTCAGAGGTTTATAAAAGGCTGGCTCCATTCCTCAGGGCTCAAGGTGAGGCAGAACATCATGGCAGGAGAGTGTGGCAGACAGAAGCGGCTCACATGATGATCAGAGAGCAGAGAGAGACTCCACTCTCCAGATACAAAATATACACCCACAGCCATGCCCACTATGAGCCACTTCATCCAGCCACACCCCACTTGCCTCCAGTCACCAATCAGTTACCAACATTTTGTTTCTAGAAGACAATCCCTTTGGTGATATTAGTTGTAACAAAATTTTACCTTTGTAACCTAGCATCTTGGGATCAATGCTCTGAAAGAGTATTAGCAGTGTACAGTATGTCCAGTTAAATTTGAATTTCAGATAAACAGTGAATAATTTTTTTAGTATATAAGTACATTGCATGTGATATTTCAAACCGCTTTTATTTGTTAAATCACAGTCTCAAGCAGATGTCATGGTCAAAATGATACTACTAGTCACTGAGTGCACAGCACCAGCCCTTTAATTAAGGCCAGTAGTGGTCACATTTGTGGCCCTGGTGGCATTACTCATAGCACCCTTGTTCATTCTCTCAAGTGTCCCACTTGGATACCTCTGAAGCATGCTCCATTTCAATTCCCATGACAACCCTACACAAGGAAGTTTCTATTACCCTCATGTTGTAAACAAGGAAATCAGTGTTCAGGAGAAATAAACAGGCTAATGTTATACGGGAAGCAAGAGAGCAGCAGTGTTCAGATCCAGCTCTACCCGACTCTAGGCCTTCTTGCTGAAGCCACTGCCCTCCTGAGGAGGGAGATGGCAGAGCTGATACCCAACTTCTGCAGTGGCTCATCCCCATGACTCATAATGGTCCCTTCTGGATTTGGAATCAAAACTGTGCCAACTTTCAATGCACAAGATTCTTCTCCAAGCAGTGGGACCCCCTCCGCTTGCACACAAATTTGGCTGAAATAGAAGGGAGGTTCTCTGCTGGCCTCATGGTGAGAGCCCAGCTGGATTCTGGTGAGAGTGGGATTTGGGGAGACTGTTCTTGCTCTAGGTGGGCTTCCTGTGGTGACACCAGGCTCACCAGGAGGAGCCATGAGAACAGGTGTTAGTGGCAACAGTAAGAGAGGAGAAGCATAGGTGTCTTTCTTTCAACCCTAACAGCACAGTTCAGCAGGTATAAAGCCCAGGGAAGGACCAGGGGTGCAGGTCAGTGGTAAAGCTCTTGCCTTGCACATGTGAGGCCCTGAATTCCATTTTCAGCACCCTGGGGAGGAGGATGGGGGGGAAGAGGAGCAGAGAAGGAGAAGGAGAACCCAGTGAACACAGGCTGGGGAGGGGTCTTCCCTTTGGGAATCAGGTTAATAGCCACAGTCTTCTACCTTCTACTTCTTCACACAGTGCACCTGGAATATGCAGCCTGTGCCAGGCAAAACGCTAGAAAGAGCCCTACCTCATGGGGCTTTGGGTCTGGTGGGGAATCCAGGTGCAATGCTCGGAGGGGTCTGGTCTCCCAGTACCAGCCTCCCGTCTCTTTTTCCTTTGCCGATAAGGGGTTTGGGTCCTGTCCTCTCTGGTACCCAAGTTCTAGCCCCCAGGGAATTCCTGTGCCTGTTGGTCAAATGGCAAGAGGCATGAGGGACACACTTAAGCTCACAGCCTGGCTGCTAGTCAACATCCACCCACTGATAAAGCTGAAGTGTGCTTAGTTGTTTGTGGTGCTAGGGATTGAACCCAGGGCCTTGTGCATGTGAGGCAAGCTCTCTCTACCAACGGAGCTACATCCCCAGCTCTGATGCGTGCTTTGGAGCACCAGCTTAGTGTGGCCTTCGACTGCGCACCTCTCAATGCTTTGGCATCCCCGAGAGCCAGGCATTGTTCCAATTTGAACCAGAGGGAAACTGAGACTTGGAACAGTGAGGCAACTGTCCTGGTTACACCAGCACACTATGCTCTAGGTGCTGAGCCATGCACAGGGTGCAAGGCTCTGGGGGAGACCCTCACTGCACCAAGAATGAGGCTGGAGGGCACAGGCAGCTAACACTGAAGAGCACTTACCGTCTTAGGTACTTTGATTTTTTTCCCCCCTGGTACTGGAATTAACCACAGGGGCACTTAACCACAGAGCCACATCCCCAGCCCTTTTCATTTTTTATTTTTAGACAGGGTCTTGCTAAGTTGCTTAGGGCCTCACTAAGTTGCAGAGGCTGGCTTTGAACATGAGATCCTCCTGCCTCAGCCTCTGGAGCCACTGGGATTACAAGCATGTGCCACCATGTGAGGCAGCACCTTGCATTATTAAACCACTTAATCACTGTGACCCATATCCCCCTGGGTAAGGTCTTACAGGTGGCAAAATAAGCCAGCATGATAAGAAACTTGCCCAAAGTGACACAATTAATAAATGTTAGATTTGTCAGTACATATTTGTCAGCAGTTTTTAAAACATTTATGTTTAATTTACAAGTAAAAAAACTGAACATTTATAATGTGTAACATGATATATATGTCGTGGAATGGCTAATTCCAGCTATTTAACATTACCACATGTATTTGTGTGTGCATGGAGAATGCTCAACATCTATTCTGTTAGCAATTTTCAATTACTGTCTACAATATATTGTTATAACTGTAGTCACCATGATGTAGTGTTAGTGCTTTGTGAACTTTAAGCGCAGATGATCACCTGGGGATTCTTGTTAAACTGTAGGTACAGGCTCAGTGGGCCCTGGTTAGGGCTCAGGACTGCTTTTCTAAGAAGGTCCCACATGGTACCGATGCTGTTGGCCAGGGCCACCTCTAGAGTAGCAGGCTTTATACTGTACTGCCTCTCGATAGTTCCACTGCCTTTTGTCCTCAATTAAGCTTTCCAAAATGGCTCAGCATCTTAGCAGCAATAATTTTCGCAAATGTTTATTGAGTACCAACTATAAGTCAGGCCCTATATTAAGAGGATCACATAGATAATCTGTAGATTAAATAAATTGACATTTATCAACTAAATGAGGTAGGGTACAATTATTGCTGCCATTTTATACATGAGGAAACTGAGGTTCAGAGACTTTAAAGAATCAGCTCAATGTTACAAAGCCAGCAAATGACAGTACTGGTTGCATTTGCCACGTACCTATGAAGAAGGAAATGGCGGCTCGGCCAGCTCATTTTGTACGTGGGTACCAAGGTGGAGAGAGTGTTCAATAGGATAAAGCAAGGCCTAGGATCCATCTGGTGTTCATCATACAAAAACCTGTCCCACCTCTGCCACCCTAACCATGGACAAATGATTCTAGCAAGAGATTTCTTCCCAAGCTGATCATTCAGACAGAGACAAGGGAGTCCTTAACCAACCCACCATCTTCCCCGGGGACTTGCACTGACTTTCCTAGCTCAGCTATCTCCCTTTTCAAAGTCCATTATGGTGGCTGGAATCCCTAGAGGCCTGCAGCACTGCTCTTGGAAGGCACCTCTACCTGCAGCCCAGAGCACGCCTCCCCAGTTACTGATTAACTGGCCACAGTGGTGCCGAGTGCATCCATTCTAAGGCCTGACTTCAACTCTCAGGGACTCTACCAAACAAAGCCAGTTGTTTTCTCTCTCTTGCTCCTTTGTTCTCAGCTCTCTCTTCTTGACTCTTCTCGGGTACTGTGCTCCTTTCTTCTTTATTGTGCACTCCTCTCTCTATTTTCCCAGACTTGCTTTTGTTTACTAAACAGGTGACTGATTATGCCTAAACACTAGCATAAATTAAGCCAAACAATGTGAAAGGGAATGGAGGACTCAGAGATCACAGAGATTCTTGCCCTTGGGGTGTTTACAGCTGAGTGAGGACAGGAAATAGAGAATTTTAGCTAGGAGAGGGACTTCTGAGAGGTGGGGAGGTTAAGGCACCACAGGGAACCCAGAGGGCTCCTGAGACATGAGTCACTGGTGAATTCTGAAGAATGGGTCGGAGACAGACAGTAGAAAAAGGTATCCCAAAAAGAAGGGACAGAACAAACTGAGCACAGAGGATGAGAAGACAGCTGCACACACGCAGAAGCCATTCTATGCTTTGGGTCAGAAGGTGTAAAACAGCTGGGCACAATGGCACACGCCTGTAATCCCAGTGGCTCAAGAGGCTGAGGCAGGAGGATTGCAAGTTCAAAGCCAGCCTCAGTAACTTAGCAAGAACTCAGAGAGACCCTGTTTCTAAATAAAAAATAATAAGGGTTGGGGCTGTGGCTCAGTGGTTAAGCACCCCTGGTACCAAAACAAAACAAAAAACATAAGCTGTAAAGCAAAGAGGTGGCCAAGCACAAGCAGGGGGTGTTATGAGGAAGGCTCCAAATGCCTTATCAAGGGTCTTAAACTTGCTTCTCCAGGTAGTGGTTCTCAAACCAAGCCCCAGGCTCTATGTTGAAAGGCTGGGCCCTAGATTATCTGAGCTCCTGCCATTTAGTGCTTACTGTCCTTCAAGGGCAGATCTACCATCTGGGTGTCTGCTGTACATATCTTGGTGCTCTGCAGAATATCATATGAAGAAAATTTTCTGTTGCCAAAAGACATGTGAAACTACTGCTTTATCTGATAGGACATCAAATCAGAGGAACCAAGATTTCAGGGACCTGGGAGAGGCTGCACTGGGGGCTTTCTCCACAGTGGTGGGTGCCCTGGGGAGGACTCTCTTTCTCCAGCTGGGAAGCGGCCACTTCATTTCCCAGCTCCATTCTGTAAGGTGAGAAGGGAGGAACTGCTTCCTTCCTCACCAGCCCCACTCGATCCATTCTCCTCCATCCAGCCCTGATGATCCTCAACACAGTTAGGGATTGCCGGTGTCCACTGTGCTGCCGGAAGTGACCTTGCTGATGAAATCTGTCACTTTAAAGTTTTGCTGGGCTTCTCCATTTGCCCACCATTCCTTACCCCACTCAGTAAGAGCTTGTCTTTTCGTCATCTCAGGTGACTTAGCCTGTCTGTCTTTCCCCAGGGAAGGGGATCTGAAAGGCCCAGCACTCCCCACTTGCTTCCCTGGCCTGCCTGTCACTTGATTAGGTTGTGAAATGTCCTGTTTTACATGCTCTCTGCAGAAAACAAGCTCCTAGCCGGGTGTGGTGGTACAAGCCTGTAATCTCAGCACTTTGGGAGGCTGAGACGGGAGAATCGCGAGTTCAAAGCCAGCCTCAGCAACGGCGAGGCGCTAAGCAACCCAGTGAGACCCTCTCTACATAAAACACAAAATAGGGTGGGGATGTGGCTCAGTGGTCGAGTGCCCCTGAGTTCAATCCCTGGTACCAAAAAAGAAAGGAAGAAAGGAAAGGAGGGAGGGAGGGAGGAAGGAAAGAAAGAAAGAAAGAAAAAGAAAACAGGCTTCTCAGCCCACAGTCACAACTGCTGCTCCCCTGGACCCCTTCACTGGATGCCGTCTGACTGGTGCCCCAAGAGAACACCCTCGGGGAACCATCCTCCAGCACCACTAGGCATAGAGCTCAGCACTACCTCTACTGCATGCAGTCAATCACTGTATCAATCAAGTCTGCTTTTTTTTTTTTAAATATTTATTTTTTAGTTGTAGGTGGACACAATATCTTTATTTTATTTTTATGTGGTGCTGAGGATTGAACCCAGTGCCTCCCGCATGCTAGGCGAGCACCTACCACTGCGCCATAACCCCAGCCCCTCAAGTCTGCTTTTTGATACAAGTGTATCAAATCACTGTATCAAGCAAATCTGCTTTTTGGCAAATGTCAGTCCAGAGAGTGCCAATTTGTGCATGGTATCAATAACAATGTTTAAGATTGCATCCCCATAGATTGATATCGGTCCATTTATAGATTATAGTAATGTGTTACTGTAATAATCCATTTTATACATTGATAAACATGCATGAAAATACAAATTTTAAAAATTAGTTAAGGATAAGCAATATTTCAAAAAACATTTTATTGATTAATAGTACAAAAAGTATCTGCTCTCACAAAAAAAAGGTAATGAAAATATCCTCCCTAAGAGGACTATGATTTAATATGCTTCATTAAAAAATACATATTATTTTGGGAGGCACTTTTAGGTTTACAAAAAAATTGAACTGCAAGTACAGAGTTCCCATGTGCCTGCTCATCACCCTCACCCCAGTTTTCCCTTTAATAACACTTCATTTTAGTGTGGTACATTTGTTACCATTGATGAGCCACTATTGATACACTATTATTAACTAAAGTCCTAAATTAGGATTCACTCTTTTTGTTGTACATTCTATGAGTTTTGGCAATTGTATAATGACATACATTTACCATCACAGTATCACAAACCATTCTACTATCTCACTCATTGTCCTAAACCACTGATCTTTTTACTGCTTTTTTGTTGTTTCGCTTTGTCTCTTTTTACTTTTCATTTTGAGACAGGGTCTTGCTAAATTGCTGAGACCTCCCACCAAGCACTGCAGATTGAACCTAGGGCCTTGGTCATAGAAGGCAAGCACTTTACCACTGAGCTACACATCCAGCCCCCATTTCATTATTTCTTTTAAAATCATGGTAAAACTTTTGTTGTAAAGGGATTTGAAGATCTAATTCTAAGTTTTCCATTTGTTTTTGAACATGTAGCTAACATAGCAGAAGAGGCTTCACAGAGGTTCCTAGCTCCAGATGGGAAGGACAGCACTGAGCATGCTTAGGAAATCACTCTTGCTTTCCAATCCCATTTATATCTATAATCTATTTATCTAATTGCTGAGGATTGAATCCAGAGCCTTTCATGCTAGGCAGGCACTCTACCACTAAGCTACACCCCAGCCTGCACTACACACACACACACACACACACACTGTAAATGTACAATCTGTGTAAATAACAAAGCTACTTTAATACTTTGGAGTGTGCCTCACATGAATAAAAAACCACTGGAAAGGGGTGACCCCCTCACCCCCAGGAGCTTCCCAGCAGGAGAGAAGCTACCTGAGGCTAAGGAAACATAGAAAGGCAGGCTGCAGACTCAGGGCAAGGGGAATGCCATAGGCGCTGGGACCTGTGGGCACTACAGGAGGAAACGTGAGCGTGGTGGCTGGATCCAGCACACAGGCGAAGGGCAAGAGGGCCAGACAGAGTCACAAAGCCACTTGGGTTCCTCTATCTCCTGTGCCTTTTTCTACTTCTGCTGCATGATCTCTGAGTCCCTCTGCCTGCAGGTGGCTGCCCAAAGCCCATCATCCTCATGCTTACCTTTTTTTTTTTTTTTTTTTTTGGTACCAGGGATTGAACTCAGGGGCACTCAACCACTGAGCCACATCCCCAGCCCTATTTTGTGTTTTATGTAGAGACAGGGTCTCGCTGAGTTGCTTAGCACCTCACCGTTGCTGAGGCTGGCTTTGAGCTCAGGATTTTCCTATCTCAGACTCCCAACATGCTTAGCCAAGTTACTGCGTGTGGAGGGCAAGCTCACGCTGGGTTCTGTGGGTCAGGGTGACGACAGCAGCAGCTCCTGCCTGCCTCGGTTGCGTTCCTTTGTTCTAACATTGCAGCACATTTTATATTGTCAACAAATGGTTCACACATGCTCCTCCTCTTCCCAAATACTTTGGAAGATTATAATTTATTTTGGGAGGCACTTTTAGGTTTACAAAAAAATTGAACTGCAAGTACAGAGTTCCCATGTGCCTGCTCATCACCCTCACCCCAGTTTTCCCTTTAATAACACTTCATTTTAGTGTGGTACATTTGTTACCATTGATGAGCCACTATTGATACACTATTGATATACAATTTTGATAGATCCAAAATTCCTTTGAGTTTTTAAGATACACAGATAGAAGAGCTTTGATAAGTAGCAAACCTTCTTGTTTTTTTTTTTTTAAACAAGACCACAGGACAATGGAAGCTTTTCTAAACTTGTTTTTTTTTCTTTTCAATACCTTCTCTCTAATACAGATTTATTTCCAAAAGTCATTTCCTTTTCATTGTTAAAACATCACTGTACATTAAAGGGACTGACAAAGGGAACTTAGTCTTTTCTAAACTACTGAATAGGTAACATACTTGTGACAGACATTTTTTTGAGACAGGCCTCACTAAATTGCTGAGGCTGGCCTTGAACTCACAATCCTCCTGCCTCAGCCTCCTGAGTCACTGGAATTACAGGTGTGCATACCATACCTAGGGAAATTTTAACACCTCAATTCAGAGGATTGAGTTCACCACTTTCCTGGGCCTATGACACATTGTCTTCATGGTATCCTGTATGTGTCTCTTGTATGTGTAGTGTGTAATGGGCATGTATTTATTGACTTTTATCCCCCCTTCCAATATAGGTAGTCATTCTAGTGGTTACCTAGAATGATATATCTAGTGGTAAATCTTTTTGTATATGTTCTTGCAAAATGAGTGTTAGTATTTTGTATTAAGAATTTTTACTTTGTAGAAATGCTATCAGATTATGTATCACATTTAGTCTCTCTCTCTTCATTAACCTAGATCTGAAGAACCACCAAGTTGCTCTGTGGATGTTGAATCCAATGCTTCTCCCGACCATATCACACTCCTATTTGTCTCTGCTACTCTTCCAAGTGTAGGGACCACACAAATAAGGCTACAGTGAACATCTTCATACAGGTCATTTCTTGAACGTGTTTAAAAACACTGCCCCTCTTTTTTCTTCTCTCTTCCTCTCTCCTTTCTCCCTTCCCTCTTCCCTTTCTTTTACCAGAAATTGAACCCAGGGCCTTGGCCATGCTAGGCAAGCACTCTACTGAAGATACCTTCAAAAAATAATTAAATTGAAGACAGACTGAAAGACCACATGCACAAGTCATATGACAACGTATGCAGAGAATAAACGTGTGGGACAACATCAGCACTTGTGTATTTCTCATGCTCCCTCCTCTCCCATGGTGCTCCTTGAACCACAGGTGGCATGCATTGGGCCAACCCAGCATGGAGGGCACCTGTGCCAATATGTTAACTGTTAGTAAAGTTTGTTTATTTGTCGTCCTGGGAATTGAACCCAGGGCTACTCTATCACTGAGCTACATCCTCAAACCTTTTTATTTTTTTATTTTGAGGTAGAGTCTTGCTAAATCATAGAGGTTGGCCTTGAATTTGTATTCCTTTTGGCTAAGCCTCCTGGATTATAGACAAGCACCATCACACCTGGTCTCATTATGTTTTTTAGATTTAAAAAGAAACTATCTGTAACAATGACATTGTTTTCTTCCTTTACCCCAAAGCATCATTTTGAGCATCACTCTGAGGAGCAGTCCACTTTGGAGACCACAGCATGAGTGAACTTGCCTGAGTGCTTGGATAAATGCAGTCTTGCTGCCTTGCCGTGGCTCTGCCATAGGAGGATGCTTTGTGTGAGAGGAGTGCCAGGGTTTGCTTGCTGTAGGGGTGTGCTTTGTCTACACGTTGGCAGGCAAAATGTGTTGTTTTCTTGTGAAAATGGCATCTCTACTTCTTTTAGGACTCTGTCTACCTCCACCTTCTTCTATCCACTTGGGTGAGTGTTTTCAGACCTGGCCAATTGGCTTATTCCATCCTCCTGGTATAGGGTGGGTGTTGGAATGGACATATGGTCTCTCCTTTGAGATTTCTAATCAGATAATATAAGCCTGAGGGCCTGGGGTCACCATAAGGAGAGACACTGCTGGACAGTGGAGCCCATTCAGATAAAGCAGGGTGGAAAGCCAACCAGCAAGTGGGGCAGCCAGATCCTGAGGATGTCATAGGGGTTGTCAGCCAGCCCATTTGACCTTTGCCTCTGGACTCTTCATTTACAGGAGCCAGTACAATACATTCCACCCTTTACTAAACCAATTTTAAATGGGTGGTCCACACCCTTTGTGCCTCAGTTTCTTTTTTTCTTTCTTCTGGTGAGAGAGAAATGTTGCTATGTTGCCCAGGTTGGCCTCAAATTCTTGGACTCAAGTGATCCTTCTGCCTCAGTCTCTTGAGTAGCTGGGACTACAGGTGCAAGCCCTATACGTGGGTCACGGTGAGAGAAGCAATGAAAGCCAAACGTTTCTTCTCTTCCCTATTTTGATTGTGGAGATCGTCTGAGGCCCAAGGGTATGCTCCCTTCCTTCTGAAGACAAGCTCCTATTCATACTTCTTTCCATCTCAGCATTGTTTGTATTTCTCATTTTTTGTTTATTAGCATCATTATTGTTGGTTGAGCATCTTTCTGGCTGGGGAGAGACTGCCTCTCGGTGGCCAGTCAATTCCTAGAGATAGCAGGTTCCAACTCAGGGACTCAGGCAAGCTAGGCAAGTGCTCTACCACTAAATTGTGTTCCCAGCCCAGGACTTTGATATGTAAACTAACCAAACTATAGCTAAACGTTCTCTATCTGGCCATTCACCCAGAATGTAAATCCCTCTGCTTTAGTCAACCCAGGACGACTAGAACACTTTTAGGTTAGAGTCCTTCAAAATGATTCAGGCAAGCCAGTCCTAACCTGTGCACCCTGCCAGGCCTTTCCTGTCCTGCAGAATCTCTGATACAGGCTCTGACCTAGGCTGTCCCCTTGCTCCTGCCCTCTCTGCCTTCTGACCCCTGCTGGCATCTTCCTCTCTGGCCTTGCTTGGGTAGTCCCTTCTGTGTCCAGGAACTGTGTGTAGACTAAACTTTGTTTTCCTGAGCTTCTACTGTTTCTCCACAGACCACAGCTGACTGAGCATCTCAAATGACAACACAGAACTATCTCCTAGTGTTCTTGAGCTGGCGGAGCTAGTAACAAGCCCTTAAAATTAAGAAAAGGAAATTAACAGGAGAAAGAAGCAGGACAAGAGACATTCTGTCCTTGAATGTTGAGAGCTAACTACAACAAACACAAACCATCTTTAATGTGTTTGCCTCCCGCCCCCCTGTCCCCCAGTACTGGGGATTGAACCCAGGGATGCTCTACTACTGACCTGCATCCCCATTGGTAATGCAGTGGTTATTTTGAGACGGGGTCTCACTAAGTTGCCAAGCCTCACCTTGAACTGGCAATCCTCCGGCCTCAGCTCCCAAGCTGGTAGGATTACAGGTGTATGACACCATGCCTAGCTAACAAGTTTGCTTTTTAAGTTTTGAGTTTGAGTTTTAGTCCTGTGCAAACATTTACATTGAAATATGTAATTTTTTTAAAAAAAGGATTTGTCCAATGTTTGTTTATTTATGGGTTTTAATTTTTTGGTCTTCTAAATGTCCACAGTAAAAGGGATCTGTCTAAATGTCCACATTGAGGGATCTGTTAATATTTATCCCATGGGCTTTCCTGAGAATGAGTTCATCTAGGTCAGTGTTAAATGACAGTCTTCCTTTGATGTCTCTTTTATCCTGTGACATTCCCCACCTCCAATTTCCTATTATCCCTAACTCACAAAATACACTTGCGATTTTAGCAAGTGCCCTCATCACCTTTTAAAGGGGTGTCTCCTGGTCACTCATATTTTAATAGCACCTTCCAAAGCATTTAAAACACAAATATCAGTTGCCATAATAAATAAATAATTTAAAAGAATTTAGCCTTCCCTGATGGTGTATTTCCTGGGGATCGACACCAAGATCCCTTCAAAAGACGAACACAGAGAGAGTTAATCCTGAAGTGCCCTCCACTTCTACAGGCTTAGGATGGGAACAACTATTCAAAAAAAACTGAGATCTCACAGGGACTCCATGTGAATGTAGAGGCCAGGAGGGGAGAGGCCCTCCATGATTTCACTGGCTTCACCTATTTCTTGGTTGTTGTGTTTCCACTTCTCCCAGGGCCCTCCAGCTGCACTGCCTACTTTTACCACAGTGAGGCTCCAGGATACCATTATGGAACAATGCTTGGAAAACCCTATACCTTTGGCAGCCTCTGAGATCTTTGGCAGGTAGTTTCATCAGTTCCTGACCAACAAAATAAGGTGTGGCCATCAGTTAGAATCATCAGACTGTATACTAGCAGAACAAATACCTTTCATGTCATTACATCCATTTCCCAGTTAAAATATAGCCTACAGCTCACATGAACTTCCTGAGCCATTTCCTCTCGATCAGACTTCCATCTGAGTTTAAAACCCTGGACCTTCCTAACCAGCCCAAATGTAAATTCCTGTAGGAGTACCCTAAACCAAGACTGGATTGACCGTCTTTGGAATTGTGTTCCCTGATTCCACCCCTTCCTGACCACTATCCTGGAATCTCAGAATTAACTCTGTCTGTTCCTCTTTTATATGAAGGGATCTTGGTGTCAGTGCCCAGGAAATGTGCCATCAGTGACTAGCTCTACCTGCCCATGGTGGACACTTTCCATTTATCCCTCCAGGACACAGTCAGCATTCTCCACACTGTTCCAGGTTAGCAAGGCTGACATGCATGGACAGAGGTGGTAATGACTCGCTGCTGGTCTGGTTCTTGAGCAGGGCACCATCCCTAATTCCTCTTCCTAAGCACTTCTGTAAATAATTAAAATTTTAAAGCCGGGCGCGGTGGCTCACGCTTGTAATCCCAGCACTTTGGGAGGCTGAGACAGGAGAATCGCGAGTTCAAAGACAGCCTCAGCAACGACGAGGCACTAAGCAACTCAGTGAGACCCTGTCTCTACATAAAACACAAAATAGGGCTGGGGATGTGGCTCAGTGGTCGAGTGCCTCTAAGTTCAATCCCTGGTACCAA
>CM053402.1:107972309-108118794 GCA_028644305.1 Xerus rutilus | reverse complement strand
TTTTAAGCTTGTCTATATTACCTCATATGGGAAGCTTTCTGTTTCCTGGCAAAAAACTGCCTGCTCCACAATCTGAAGAGTGGCTTTGTTTTTAATGCCATTCTTTTGTTTTTACTGTGATACTGAGTCAAAGGAAAATGGATGTGAGTAACGGGATAATGATGGTAGAAACAACAACTAGTAACAACAAACCACTTTTCTTGAGTGCTTACTAAATAAGACACCACGCATGTTATTTTGCATTGCATTAATTAACTTTAACCTCTCTCCACTTTCATGAGAAGCATAGTAGGCAGCCCTTAAGATGACCCCCGCTGATATTCATATCCTTGTATAACACCCTCAACTTAGTGACTTCTTCAACAAGTAGAACACAGCATGGCAATGAGATATCACTTTAAATATTAGGTTACAAAAAGACTGGCTTCCATCTTGGGTGCCCCTCTTGCTCACTTACTCTGAGGGAAAACAATTGCTATGCTGTGAGCTGTCCCATGGAAATACCCATTTGACAAAGAACTGACATCTTCAGTCAACAGCTACTGAAGACCTGAATCCTGCCAATGGCCATGCGAGGGAACTTGAAGGTGGCCTCTCTATCGTGCCTTGAGATGGCTGCAGTTTTGGTTGGCTCTGTGATCACAGCCTTGTGTAAGATTATGAGCCAGAAACAGATTCCTAACCCACAGGAACTGTGAGATAATCAATGTGTGTGTCTTAAGTCACTGTGTTTTTAGAGCAACTTGTTATATAGCAAGAGATCAATACTTGAAAGGGTGTTATTATTATCATCCTCATTTTTGTGATACAGAACTAAGGCTTAATTACCTGTCCCAGGTCACAGAAGAAATCAGAGAACAGACTGGTAGTCAGACAACCTGACCGAGATCCAATGCATGTAACCATTACACTTATGGCTTCCTGATGAAACAGTTTATGAACAGAATTTGTTTTTAAAAAATAGCTATTTAAGTTCTTTTTTTAAAATATTTTTTAGTTGTTGATGGATCTTTATTTTATTCATTTTATTTATATGTGGTGCTGAGGATTGAACCCAGTGCCTCACTTATGCTAGGCAAGTGCTCTACCACTGAGCTACAGTCCTAGCCTGCTATTTAAGTTCTTATATACTGCCATTGGAAGTATAAATTGATACTAACAGTTTGGAAAGCAATTTGGCAGTACCTATGTAAAACTTTTTATTTTGCAAAACCACTTAGCCAGTGAAATTTTCTTCTGTAAGTTACAATACTAATTTTCACAAATTAAAGTGCTAATTAGGAAGTAGATGGATGCATAAACATTTAAGAGCATGAATGTTTACTGCGCATTATAAAAAGGCAAATAACTGAAAGTAACATAAATGTCCACTACTAGGGAATTTGGTTGAGTAATGGTACATTAAATAATAACAGAATATGTTGCTCTTAAAAATGAATGAGAGCCGGGCGCAGTGGCTCAAGCCTGTAATCCCAGCACTTAGGGAGGCTGAGACAGGAGAATCGCGAGTTCAAAGCCAGCCTCAGCAAGGGCGAGAGGCTAAGCAACTCAGTGAGACCCTGTCTCTACATAAAACACAAAATAGGGCTGGGGATGTGGCTCAGTGGTTGAGTACCCCTGAGTTCAATCCCCAGTACCCAAAAAAAAAAAAAAAATGAATGAGGAATCTGGGCCCGGTGGCACACACCTGTAATTCTAGCACTTTGGGAGGCTGAGACTGGAGAATCTGAGTTCAAAGCCAGCCTCAGCAATGGCAAGGCACTAAGCAACTCAGTGAGACCCTGTCTCTAAGTAAAACACAAAATAGGGCTGGGAATGTGCTACTTGGGAATCTGAGGCAGGAGGATCACAAGTTGGAGGCCAGTCCCAGCAACTTAGCAAGACATTGTTTCAAAATAAAAAGGGGTGGGTTGGGGATATAGCTCAATGTAGAATACTCCTAGGTTCAATCCTCAATACTGGAGGGGAAAAAAAGATTAATAGAAAAAAAAGTGAAAGAAAAATATCCTGCCACTAATGGTGCCTATCTCTGTATTGCAGGCAACTTTCACTTTCTGTATTTTATAATTATGAAATATTTGAATATTCAAAATCATAGTTGAATGTTTTTCATAAGGAAAGAAATTGATTAAAAGTGAAAATATTACTAAATTTTCTATCCCAGAGTAAGATTTAAATTTTACCATATTCAACTCTGTCTTTTTTTTTTTTTTTTTTTTTTGGTACTGGGGATTGACTCGACCACTGAGCCACATCCCCAGCCCTATTTTGTGTTTTTTATGTAGAGACAGAGTCTCACTGAGTCGCTTGCACCTCACCATTGCTGAGGCTGGCTTTGAACTCGCGATTCTCCTGTCTCAGCCTCCCTGAGTGCTGGGATTACAGGCTTGAGCCACCGCGCCCGGCTCTGTCTTTAAACTTTTTGAGAATAAGAAGTGGTATAAGTAAGTAAAATATATATCCCTTAAGAGCTCAGTTCTTTCCATTTTGGACTGGATATACATACACACACACACACACATATATTATATATGCATATGTATTGTGCATATATATTATATATATTGCTGAGCACCCATGAAGTGTAAAGCAATCTGTAGACACTTCCTCCCCAACTTACCCTGATGCTCCACAGCAGCCCCTGCCTAGCATGGCACTCTTGTTCCATGTAGAATTCCATTTCCTTCTTGCATTAACTCAGAAAACTCAAGCTAGCCCAGAGCCTGTAATCAGATCAGTGTGAACTCCAAACATTCTTTATGAAGGAAAATAATAATATTTTCTTCTTTTGCTCTTTGACATCAAGGAATCTGGATGTTATTCAGTTCAAGTCATTCATACCAATAGAAGCTCAGAGGTGGAACAAACACGGGAAGTAAAGCCAAGAGACAGGACTGCATGTGTCAGAGCAAGAGTGTTAGGGTCACAATAGTCTGGATTTGGATGTTTACAAGCTGAGTGATCTTGGGCAGTTTACCTAAGCTCTCTGAGTCACAGCTTCTTTATGTGTAAAATGGAGACAAATATCTATTTCACATGGTTGCTGTGAGAATTCACTGGAGAAGCAGACAGGCTCCTTTGTTCAATCTCTCCTCCCAAACTGAGGCTACTCTTTACTGAGGAACTAGTGATTACAATGAACAAGTCATTGTTATGAGAAGGGGAGTTCTAAGGGACCAGCGAGTTAGTTTAGGGTTATGGTAGTGATGAAATGGGAAACAAATATACGTCTATATGCTTCTTGACTTACAATAAGGTTACATCCCAATAAACCCAGTGTAAACTGAAAACATCTTAATTTGACAATACATCTAACACACCTAACCTACCTAACTGCACAGCTTAGAACCCAGTCCACTGCAGAGATGGATTCTTTACCCTGGGGATTCTCCGTTGTTGCCCAGCATCATGAGAGAGTATTGTCCCACATATCTCTAGCCCAGGAGATCAAAATCCAAAATTCAAAGTACAGTTTCAACTGAATGCCTATCTTTTTAACATGATTGTAAAGTTGAAAAATTAACAGTTGAACTATAGCCGCTGAGATTACAGGTGTGTGCTGCCACACCTGGCTCAGGTTTCCATCTTACTGAGAGAAATGTGGGGGTTTGAGGACAGAGCCTTGGGAATTCTAGGCAACTGATCACTGGCCTTATGAGTGATATAGCGGACAATTCAGAACACCATTTTTTTTTTACTTCCAATGATGAAATGAAAAGAAACATGTATTTTACCTTCTTCTATTAGCCTGTTTTCTGTTGCTATAACTAAAATATAACCAGGAAGCCGGGCGCGGTGGCTCATGCTTGTAGTCCCAGCACCTTGGGAGGCTGAAACAGGAGAATCGCGAGTTCAAAGCCAGCCTCAGCACTAAGCAACTCAGTGAGACCCTGTCTCTACAGGGCTGGGAATGTGGCTCAGTGGTTGAGCACTCCTGAGTTCAATCCCTGGCACCAAAATTAATTAATTAATTAAAAATAAATAAGTAAATAAAATATAACTGGGAAATTAAAGAATAAAGACTTATTCAGCTCATGGTTCTTGAGGCTGAGAGGTCCAAGGTCAAGGTCCAGTGAGGGTTTTCCTGCTGGGTCACAGCATGGTGGAAAATATCCATGGTGATACAGAACACATAAAAGAGAGCCAAACTGGTTTTTATAACAGATCCACTCTTGAGACAACCCATTATTAGCACATTCATCCACAAAAGGACCAATCCATTCATGAGGGCAAAGCCCTCTTGACCTAATCACTTCTTAAATGTCCCACCTGGTCCCACCTGTTAGGGCCTCTGTTAGGGAATTAAATTTCAACATGAGTTTTGGTGGGGACAATAAACTCATAGCACCTTTCTTTTATAGAGATTAATGATAAAATTAATTGAGATTCCTGAGACAAAAACTCAAGAGAGTTCTTATTTCAACAATTATTTAAGTGATTCCTTATAAGGTACTAGTTCTTTTGGACATTTGGGGAATCACAGATAGAAATCTCCGCTTCTGTGTCACTAGTCATCTCATTTTTAGAGAGATTATCCCACGTAATCCTAGGATTGCAACAATCCTAGGAGATAGGAACTGTCTCCCTGATATAACTGACAAATTGAGATTTAGAGAGCTAGTAAGAAAACCAGCCTGCTCTTGGATTTGACTTCTGTGCTACACTGTGATAAGCATTATTGAAATGTTCTCAAGGATAGAGTAATATATTTATATATGAAACCACTTGTCTTCATTTTAGATAAAGAAGAGCATGCACATATTTTCACAGGAATGATTTAAAAAGAAAAGCAAATTTATAAAAGAAAGGTAAATATATAGTGAATCTTTAAAAAATGAGTACATTTAGGGACAAAAAATTGCCAATGGGGAGAGTTGACTGAAGTTACTAAATGTCTTTCCCAGAAGGGGTATTTTATTTGTTAAAAGCATATCAAGATGCAAGTGTGCACATGGGAATGGTGCAGGAGCAGAGAAAGCCTCAAGGGCTTCTCATTCTAGAACACCAAATTCTGAAGTGCATCTATTTCTACCTTCTCAGCTTTTATTAAAAGAGATACACAGCCTTGGTATTTTAACAATATGATTCAGAAGTTATTACATTGACCATAACTAGATGTCTTTTCAAACGTATACATTCTAGTATCTATGCAGTCTTAGTGTGTTAACTTTCCTTTGAGGCCTGGAGTTGGTGAGAGTCTCCTAATGTAGTAAGAGTCTGCTCTGGCAATGGAGCAGAGCCTCAGCTTTCTCCAGATGTTTGCCACGGTTCCTATTGCATTTAAGGATGTGGGTGGCTGATGATAAATCCATCCCCACTAGCAGCAAAACTACTTTGAGAATCCCAAACGATTGGTGGGAGAATTGGCCTCTTCCCATTAGGAAAAGCAGCGCGTTATCACCAACAGTGGGGCGGGGAGGGAGATGAGTGCGGATCTTGGGCCTCTGTGGGTTCTACTTAATTTTCAAATCATCTAAAAAAAAATTCGAATGACTTTAAAGTGTGTCAAAGCGGGACCCCCTTTTTTGAGAGAGGAAGCGAAGGCGATGGGAAACGGCTTTTCCTCCGGATGGAAGAGGGAGGTCTCCCAGCAGGCTCGGGAAGTCTTTGGGGGAAAGGGCCCTTGCTTAGATACCCCTTCCAGGTCCCGCGCTTCTGCAAACGCCTGTCCTGGACCTCGCCGCCTCATCCCCCTCTGAGAGTGTGACAGAGGAAAACACGAACCCCAGCCTCCTACCACCCCATTCCCACCACGCTCTTGCAGGGCGCGGAGCACAGACCAGGCGGGGAGGGCGCGGCACACCGAGGGAAGGGCGCTGGGCCGGCAGCGGCCTCGCGGCGCGTCCACATGTGGCGGGGCCGGGGGAGGGGGGGCGCGGAGCCGAGGGGGAGGGTTTACATCTCGGCGAAGTTCCCGGATGGTCGCAGCCTCTCGGCGCTGAGCGCTTTTCCTGCCCGCCCGGCTCAGCCCTTCGGACCTTGGGAGAAGTTTCCCCCAAAAAATGCCCCGCGCGCTTCGGGGCCGTGGAGCCGCCCGGAGCTGCTGCGTGGTAAGGAGCGCCTCGCTGCCACCGCCCTGGGCGCGACCCAGGGCCCCGGGCGTGCGGGAACGCCGCGAGGGTCTGGGCTCGACGGCGGGGTTCGGAAGCGGAGCTCGGCACCGGTGATGCGGGCGGGGTAGCGGGGGATGCCGAGGCCGCGTCCGGGGTAGGCGGTGGGCGCAGGCGGGGCCTCAGAAGGGGCGCGATCCAGGGCCCCGCGGCCCGCGCGTCCTGCCCACCGGGTCGATGGCCTCGGAGGAAGGAGCCGCGGATGGCCACGACTCCGGACGCGGGCGCCGCGGGGCTGGGCGTGCTGCTGGGCTCGGCGGACTCGGGGCCGCCCGGAGGGGCTCGGGACCCGCTCCCGCGGGAGCCTCCTGCACAGGGTCTTTGCGGCGATGCCCCGGGGACGCACCTACATCCCAAGCTCCAGTGGAGGGGGACTTTCGGGCAGACCGCCGGACACATCATGCTCCAGCACCGCCTTGCCTTCCTTGTGGAAGGAAGCGTGCCCCTCCCGCAAAAGGAGCTTCCCTCTGGAAGCTCCCAGCCAACCGATCGATGATCCGCATAGACGCGCGTGACAGTGGGCTGTTGTTGCCCCTAGAGGCACAGCCAGCCCTGGTCAGTGCTTTTCGCCTGGGGCCTCTTCCTAACTCTCTGGACAGCTTTACTCGCTCCCCCTACCTTTTTCTATTAACATACTTTTCTTGTTAAAGTAAGAACTGTTTTAAAAGTTGCAAGTGTAAGGAAAACCAGCGGACTTAGGGGTGACCCAGATCGTAGACTGGAGGCTAGACCTTGAACTCAGATATTAATAAAGGGTGTGTCTGTACAAGGAACGCCTGGTTAGGTCTTCTGGTTCTGCTTAATTCCCAGTGGACTATCACCCCCTAGGCCACGGGGGCTCCAAGCTTTATCTGAGTTCTCCCGAAGCTTTTCAGGTTGTCAGCAGTGAGTGAGTGGACTTAGTACCTTTTTCTGAAAATCCCTAGTCAGTTCTGTCCCCTAGGTCTTCACTGGACATCACCTAGCTCCCTACTCCTCTTGCCTGGCACATGTA
This sequence comes from Xerus rutilus, assembly GCA_028644305.1. Lineage (NCBI taxonomy): Eukaryota > Metazoa > Chordata > Mammalia > Rodentia > Sciuridae > Xerus > Xerus rutilus. The sequence goes on along the minus strand of CM053402.1, from coordinate 108,111,690 downwards.
GCCTCAAACTCGCGGAGGTGCAGTGCAGCGTCAGGGCCAGGTACAAATCTAGCCCTTAATGCCACTTTCCCAAAGCCATTTCACAACAATACTGAGGCTTCATTTTGGATCGTTGGTAGGTTTTGCCTCCACAAAAACGCCTGTTTCTACAAGGGATAAAATAAATTGAAGAAATGTTCTATTTCAGTTTGTAAATCACCTTTAGACTTTGTAAGGTGAGAAAATGCTGCATAGGCTATCAGCACTGTGCCTCTTTTTTTTTTTTTAATATTGTTGACATGTATTTTTATTATTTAGGAGCAGATATATTTTGTTATTTCTTTTTTTCTTAGTTTTATTTGTTTATTTATTCTACTTAGGTGTACATGATAGCAGAATGCATTTTGATTCATTGTACACAGATGGAGCACAACTTTTCATTTCTCTGGTTGTTTGTGATGTAGAATCGCAACATACATGCAGTCATACATAAAGCTAGGGCTATGATGTCCATCATATTCCACCATCTTTACTGTCCTCCTGCCCCCTCCCCCCTCCCACCCCTGTGACCCAAGTTTCTCCATTCTTCTCGTGTCCTCCCCCACATTATGGATCAGCATCCACTTATCAACGAGTACATTCGGCATTTGGTTTTCTGAGATTGGCTTACTTCACTTAGCATGATATTCTCCAACTCCATCCATTTACCTGCAAATGCCATAATTTTATTCTCTTTTATTGCTGAGTAATACTCCATTGTGTATATATACCACAGTTTCTTTATCCATTCATCTATGGAAAGGCATCTAGGTTGGTTCCACAGTTTAGCTATTGTGAATTGAGCTGCTATAAACATTGAAGTGGCTGCGTCACTGTAGTGTGCTGTTTTTAAGTCTTCTGAGTATAGACCGAGGAGTGGGGTAGCTGGGTCTAAATGGTGGTTCCATTCCAAGTTTTCTAAGGAATTTCCATATTGCTTTCCAGATTGGTTGTACCAATTTGCAGTCCCACCAGAAATGTATGAGTGTGCCTTTTCCCTCACAACCTCACCAACACTTACTGTTGTTTGTATTCTTGATAATTGCCATTCTGACCTGCATGAGATGAAATCTTAGGGTTTTTGATTTGCATTTTTCTAATTGCTAGAGATGTTGAACATTTTTTCATATGTCTGTTGATCAGTTGTATATCTTCTGTGAAGTTTCTGTTCAGCTCCTTGGCCCATTTATTGATTGGGTTGTTTGTTTTCTTGGTGTTAAGTTTTTTGAGTTCTTTATATATCCTGGAGATTAGTGCTCTATCAGCTGTGCATGTGGCAAAGATTTGTTCCCAGAATGTTGGCTCTCTGTTCACTTCATTGATTGTTTCTTTTGCTGAGAAGAAGCTTTTTAGTTTGAATCCATCACCACTGTGCATCTTACTCCCTCTTAAAATGCTAACAAAACTGCACTTGTGTGTCCTTGCTCTGGGTATTTCCCTGCCTGTCATCTCTACAAGGTTGAGTTTCTTAGGAACCTGGAAGTATTACAGTCTACAAATCCCCAAGTACCATTGAGAGCCTATTACCTGTTGAATAGAAGCATGCTGGTGAGGCTTTGTAGGTGTTCTAAAACAGCTGGGTAACATGTCTTCCTCTCTGGGACCTACCTAACCCTTACCACAACTTTTCTCCCTGAAAAGCACATAACAGTCTTTTAGGTTGTGTGGTATATAGCAAAGAGATTGGAAAACAAGGTAAGATCAAATCTGGAACATTTAGAGAGGATGAATTTATTTCCAGCTGGAAGGAGTCATGCTTTCATTTTTTTTTTTTCAGTTCACAAATTGTCTTCTGTATGTTTAGTCATCTTTTGGTCCCATGCACATCATGCAACTTGAACTTCACTTATCTCATTCAAAAATGGGGCTGATAACCTTTGTTTCCTCTTGTCCCAGGTCATAAGGATCAAGTGGGACAATGGGATGCAAAACAGCAAAAAGTAGCTTGACAAAGGGCCACCTACCCAGGCACTATCAGTAGGCAGTACTAAGACACAAGAGCAATAATGACCTGAAAGGGGATTGGTGGTGAAGAGAAGGTAGTATTCCAGCACCCTTTAAATTTACTATTCAGGTGCTCAGGCCAGCCATGAGCCTTCTTTTGTGGTTGGTATTTGGTACTAGGTCTGCATCACTGTCTTTGGTATTTCAAGGTGTTCTAACTATGGTTGTCATTTTTGCAGCATGTGGTTTCCACAGCAGAAGGGGGACAAAACTAAACAAATGCATTTTTTTTTAATTTGTTGATATAACCCCTTCATTTCTAAGCATCTGGGATTCTATCTCCCAGAGCTGTGGTCTTCCTGAGGCCTGTCCTCCAATGTGGCCTACCAAATTCCTAATGATTTCCACACAGAGGTCTCTCTGCCACTTTCCCCCAGCAAGCCACAATTACGCCGTGGTTCTTGAAGCTTTGGTAGGTACATTTATGCCTTGTGATTTGCTGGGACCCACAGATGTGTATGTGAAATAGGAAATAGTTGGAATCAAACCAGGTAGTCACTGAGCAGTGAGGGTCTCTGCTAGAGGTCACAGCTATAGGGAAACCTAGCTCAGAAAAAGAGGGAGTTTATCCCCGAATGCTTACCTTCTAATACGGATGAGACGGGTTTCAGACAGCAGGAATGCAAAGCAGAGTGTGGCACATAAGGTGAAAAAAGATGCAGACCAAATTCAGGAAGTTTTAAGGAAAATAAAATACCTCCCAGCTGGAGGGAGTTAGTCATTGATTTGTCCATTTAACAAATATTTATTGTTTGCTATCTGTCATCCACAGAAAGATAAATAGGCACATTTATATTGTGTCCACTGGTTCTGCTCCAACTGAGAGACACTGCAGGTTTTCCTTCCCCGTGGCAGAGGAAGGCTTCCTCACTCAGCCCCATCGTATTGTCCAGCCCTAACATTTGTAGTTGTTCCTCACCCTGCAAGTATATGGTCAGGTTGGAATAATTAAATCTGTCTCTTATATACTTTTGAAAAATAAAAACTCTAGACTCAGCAAAGTCCCCAGAATATCTGCAGTTCATTAAGTAACACTATCTGCTTAACACATGTAAACTAGCATTGAAGGATGCTGGCTTTTAGCCATGAGTGTGACTAGAAGCTTATAAAGACTTGATTCTGTAAGTGTGGAGTCTAGGAATCTATTTTGAGGCTGAGAAATCTATTTTGAGAGCCCATAGTGATGCTGAGGTGCTGCTGAGGGCAGAGTTTCCTAATGGTTACAGCATGGACTATGAAGTTAGACTCATCTTGCTTTTCCTATCCCAGGACTGTCTCTCACAAGGTCTTTGTTTCTTTACCATTAGAATAATAACCTCTATCTCAAAGGATTGTTATGAAGATCAGATGTAGTGTGTATGTGAGTCACTTAGCAGATCATCTGTGATAGTGCTGCTTCTGGGTATTTGTGGGCTATTATTATTAGCAGTATGTAGAAGACACTGTTGGCAAAAAGAGCCTAAACATAGGAACTCCTTTTTACAATGAATTAATATGCAATAATAATAATAATAATCCCTTAGCTGTCTATTGTTTACAGAATGCTTCACATCAGTCATCTCATGTGCTGCATTCTCTTAACCCTGAAAAGGAGAGATCTCACTGAGAATGGTATTATCCGGGACCACCAGCCTGCAGTATCTGCTTACCTAATAGAATCTAATCTGCTTGAGGGTTAGCAGGACAGATTAAGGACAGGAAAACAAAGAAAAGATGTATCACTTTCCTGGCCCTTTGGCACCAGGAAATAGCAGGTTAACATGTTATGGTAGTCACATGGTGGCTGTCATCCATGAGGGGATGACCAGGGATTAGACTCACTGCCCCAGGCCAAGCTCCCTTGGTCATAGGTATAGTAACAAGGTCCATCAGGTGGGGGTACCACTGCTCCTTCTTGTGGCCAGGGGTCAGGAAACTTTGAGTGCTGGGAGGCATGCTCAGCATTACAGAGTCTACTGATTGATCACAAAGACTTGTTGCAAGTCAAAAATAATAGACTTCAGCTAACATTCAATGAAAGAATAATGTAGTTAAAATAAATAGAAGATACACTTACAATTTTTGTTTAGTAGCTTTGATAGCATGGTTAGCATTGGAAGAACATGTCACTATGTAACATTTGGTATTGCTTACTCTGAATATATTTTTCTCTTCTAATAAGCCATATTTTTCAGTATAACTCAATTTCTTTTTATTTCTTTAACTCTCTGAATTTTATTTAAATGAATGAAATTCTTTAAAGCTTTCTATGATCTTGTCTAAGCTTTAAAAAAATCTCTCCCTCCTTCCCTCCCTTCTTTCTTTTCCCTCTTTCTTCCTGTCTCCCTCTTTCCCTTCCTTTCTTCCTTTAATATTACCACTTACTATATCATGAAATTGAATCATTTAATAATCATGCAACCCTGTGAGATTTCTGTTTGTATATGTGGAAGCTGAGGCTGGAAGAAGCTAGGTACCTTGCCCAAGGTCACACAGCTGGAGAGTCCCCAAACCTGGTGCATCTGATCCCCAGCACTGCCCTTCATCCCTTCTTTCACCACCAGCCTTATGGCACACTGCTTCTCGTGTGATGGGCTGTAGCTCAGCTGAACTTTGCCATTCCCATCAGAATGCCTTTGCCTTGCTGTTCCTTCCTGCCACACTGTGGCTGCTCTGTGTTTGTTGTTGAATTCTGTAGAATCTTCAGATTGGTCACAGTTACTTGTCGAGAAGCAAAAAACAGTAGATTCTGATAATACTCTATGAAAGAAGAACATAGCTAATATAAAGGGGAGACACAATTACTTAGAATCTCATTAGTTTAGTGCCTTCGGTAAACTTGGTTCACACTGTAAGAACATGCTGCTTAAGTGGAGTCGGAATGCTCTTTTCTCCATTCACTGATTCCTCCATCTCAGTCCATTTCTGCTGCTGTTGGGGTGGGCCTCACCTGTGACTTGAAATCCACTCTGTCCTGGATTATAGTCACATGTGCCTTCTGTCTAGCTTGTAGGCTCTTTTGAAGCACTTTTTTAAAAAATTCATTTTTATACTACCTTGCAATAGGTTTTAAATAAGTGTTCAGTGGTGATTTATTTCTGCTTCTCTGGAAGAGTTGAGGTGAGTGAATTTTTCCTGAAAGCAAAGTAGATCATTGTTTTGCAGGAGAGGGTTTGGTTTCTGAAGATGCTAGAATTCGAAATTCATCCTAAGAGTGGTCCTTCACCATCACTGATATGTATAATGTGACATTTTTATCCATATGCATAATTAACCTTAAATACTCTTTATATCTTTCAAGCTGAAAAATTACAATGAGTCAACAAAAAAAGGAATAAGATCTTGTGTTCTTGTAAGGAAGGGTGAAAATCCTTATTGTAGAACCTAAGAAGCGGTGCTTCCTGGTCTACTACCTGTGTCTTTCACTTTCACATGATGATGATGGACTCTTCTGCCCATGGATTTCACACCCTTTGCTTTGACTGAGAAGAGGTTACAATGTGAGGAAGAAGGACAAGCAAGATTGAAGAGCATCAGCCTCATCTACTGCCATAGGCTCCTTTCTCTTTGGGGGATAGCAGTTCTATTAGGGAAGGGGTACCTGTAGCAGGAAAGAAATGGTAAATAAAATGGAAAATTCAGAGCCAAATAGTTTTCGGAGCCATTGAAGTCAATTATAACTTAAAATAAAAGTTTATTTTTATATATTTTATTTTTTCACATAGATAATACATGTTCCTTTGCAATATACATTTGCATGTGTTTAGATGTATTTATATGTGTGTATATATATGAGCATGTGTCTGTATGTGTATGTGTGTGCGCGCACCATGGATTGAACCCAGGGGTGCTTAAACCTCTGAGCCACATCCCCAGACCTTTTAATTTTTTTTTTTTTAAGACAGGGTCTCACTAAGTTGCTTAGGGCCTCACTAAGTTGCTGAGGCTAGCCTTGAATTTGTGATGCTCCTGTCTCTGCCTCCCCAGTTGCTGGGATTACAGGCATGCGCCACCATGCCTGGCTATTAAATATGTTCTTTCATAAGCAAAACTTGATTATTTCACATATGTATGCTGTATATTTCATTTCGTTTATAAACGGCTAACCTGAGTTTGGCTATATTCCTCCTATTCTCACTCCTCTCTTCCACCTCATTCTCCCATATTTGAAATTGTGTTATATAGATACTATTTGCATTTTGCTTGCTGTACTTTTTAGTATTTCCTGAACACACTACATCATCATCATCATCATTTGGGTGCTGGGGATTGAACTGAGGTCCTCATGCATGCTAAGCACACGCTCTACCACCTCATCAAAAAGAAAAGATTAAAAGAAGGGAGATTATGATATCTAAATAGTGAAGTTTTAGTCCTGAAAGCTTGCGAAATATTACTCAGGATAATATTTGAGTAAGCCCCTACTGCATTGTTTTTGAGAGCTGCATAGCATTCTGTCGTAGGAGTATATTTAACTAACCCACTGTGGTTGTCCAAAGCCACCCATTAAACTGTACACTGACAGTTCAGTGACCATCAGCTCACCTATTAGCTCTTGCTAATGATGCCCAAACAACCAGCCACTTATTAGTGGCAGAATAAATGTCATCATTTATTAGCTGGCGCTATTATATAGAGCACTCAGGCATTTTTCTGTTGACATATGCAAGAGATTGAGTATATTGACTGGAAAAGTTAGGCCTAAGAGGGACCAAGAGAGAAATCTGACCCTGTTTTGGAGTGATGTAATGGTGAGCTGTTAAATACGTCATTAAATAATGGTCAAGGAACCTGAGACTCCTTGTTCCCCAGCAAGACAGATTTTGAAAGCAGTGAACCTTCAGACTTTGAAGATCTTGAGGAAACTTGTACCCTAGCTATTTACTTTGTGAAAATGTAAACAGTGAGATCAGTGTCTTGACCACAGTAGTCTTGTGTTATGGGGATGGATAGTTAAATAATGGAGACAGTCAGATCAGCCTCCAGATTCAGAGAATGAAAACACTGGGCTCTTAAACAGGCCCGCATACTATAAGCAGCACGCACATGTGTGCAGCATTAGGCATGCTGGCGTGGGACTTCCAGGAAGGACCATGGAGATGGGTTGAGAAATAAGTGGGTATACGGTGAGAGGAAAAGAAGACCAAGCCAGGTTTCAGAAGACAGGCTGCCAGACACTAGGGCAAGTGTTGAGATGGTTCTAAAATTCCTAATTAGATTTTTGAGGGTTTAGAAAAAGGCAAAGTAGTTGAACACTTTAAAACCCTTTCTAAAAAGTAGTAAAGCAGTTTTCTTTAAGAAGGGCCTGTGTTTGTCTGTTATAGCCAGACTTTGATTGCAATGCATTCATGAACCAAGAATGTCAGTTTAAATAATCTTGGACTTTCTGAGTAAAATTACCCACTGTTCTTTTATCTGGTTTTACCATTCTTTTTCTTTCTTTCTTTTTTTTAAGCCTCACATTTTGTTTGAGACAAGTACAAAAATGACATTATTAAATTTAGATCTTTGAGTAATATTTTATAAGCTTTCAGGTCTAGAACTTCACTACTTAGACATCTTAATCCCTCTTCCTTTAATCTTCTCTTTTTGGTGAGGAACTGGGAGGAGAAAAAAATTCCACTTGGTTAAAGAACTGTGAGGATAGTAATATGGTATCATTTTAACCATAAAATTCCTTTCTGCACAAAATTCTCTTATATATAATTTCCACTTTGCTGTGATAAAACATGTTGTGTCTTAGAGCCTGGAGGAAGTTATTGTTAACCTCTGGGCCAAGTGCTCAATATTTGTAGTTTCTAATCTTTGCTTCCTCGTTTTTGCTAAAAATGTGACTCTATCACTTTCAAAAAGTTATATGGTAGTTTTAATTTGTTCATATTACAAAAATACAATAACAGTAGAAATATATTTTTGAAATTAGTAATTTTTCTATCTCCCTCAAATTCCTTTAGGGTAATCAATATTACTAGTTCCACAACTTGCTCTTTGCTTATGTAACTATAAATACACATACACACAGCTTATAGGGTTAAAAATAGAATTATATGCACTAGGCTAGATTTTTTTTTCTTTTGCTTTGCTGAGGACTGATTCCAGAGCTTTGCACTGTACCACTGAGCTATACCCCAGCCTCAGGCTACATTTTTTAAAAACATGATAAAGCATCACAGACATTCTCTCCAGATGAAAAAACTCATTTATGTCATAGATGCTTAATATTCCGTAATTTATTTTACCATTCATATTATTTCACATTTTCTTCAACTACAGTAGTTCTCAAAACACTTGTGTGTGTGTAAGAATATGCTAACATACAGAAGCATTTATTTCTGTCTGTCTGGGTCCCCAAAGTGCTATTACTTCCAAAAATTGTAGTAATTCAGGTCTCACTAATGCTATTTCAAAATATCTGTTTTCCCACATCCTTGCCAGCATACTTCATTTTGGAAGTATAAACTTTCTAATCTCTTTTTCCTGTTTTGTTTCAAATGATTTCTTTAGGGAGCATTTGTCACTATTTCTACCTTTTTTAAAAAAATTCACTCATTTGAATTATTCATGTGCTGTCTTTTGCTTAATTTTGCTAATGTGCATATGATTTGTTTTCTAGAACTAGTAAAGAAAAACTTGTGCCTAAGCTCACAGAGCTTAATTGTTCTGCATTGAAATGAAACAAAACATTTGATTTCTATTTATAATAAAGTAAATATAGACCTTTCAATCCCAATTTTCCCCTTCTAAAATAGTGTATGCATAATTATTTAAGATTTTTCTTAGGAAATATAAATGTTTTAATGAGAAGAGCAGAAACTTACAAAATACAAAGATGGGAAATTTTAAAGGAGTTCTAAGCCTGCAGAGCCAATTGGCTTTCTGTATTGAATCCCAAAGTCTGAAAACAAAGGTTCTTTGAGAACATTAGTTTTAAGTTCTGCTGAATTACATAAAGAGGAAAAAGTGAATCACAGCAGATAGGAATTTAAACCTGGACTTCTATTGACACCTCTGTCCTTGTTTCCTGCTTATTTTTCTGGGAGGTGAGACTAGATTCTACTTCTCCTGTCCTTGTAGTTGCTGAGTTCATTATAAAATTATTTGTACATAACTTTAGCAGTACATTGGCTAATCAGAAACAGCTGTACAACTGGAGTCGTTTATATGAACAGAATAACTAAATCAATCAGCAAAATTTCTTGTGTTGGAGGAGGTCAGGCCAAGTTGTGTAGCCCAGAATAATAACAGTACTTTGTAACTAACCTGACACAGATGGTAAAAAGATTGTGTTTGGGCAGCAGAAGTTGAAACTGAGAATTAAGAACCCCTGTGAGTCCTTGATAGCTGCCATAATAAAGTGTTACTTTATTTTGAGTATTTGTGTTTAAAAGGCTAGGAAGATTCCTAAAGGGACATTCTGCTTTTAAAAGGAGCATATTCCCTAGGGGCTGTGTTCCCTGAATGAGGCTGAATTGTCTAGAGCAGTGTTCCCTGAAAGAGAAGTCTGTACATTCTCCCAGACTGCCAGGACTAAAGTGACCCAAGGGCCGCATGCTGGAAAGCGCCAGGACCAGGCGGGCAGTGATGCATCTGGCTAGAGGGAGCTGCGCCAAAACCAGGAAAAGACACAGCATCCCAAGTGAGGCCAAGACTGAGGGCCTGAATGTGCAGTGGGAAGAATTCCTCAGATGAGATGTTCTCACACAGAGCACTGATGGCTCACAGAAGCTGAGCAAGTTCCCAGAATGTGGCCCTGTTCATGTGGCGCCAAGCAGCTGAAGTTAATGGAGACTGGTACTGTAGGACAGGAGGTCTGATGAAAAAAATAGCAAAATCTCCAGACCCTGAGACACATATGTGACCTGGTCCCAGGGGACTCTGAACTCTCTGCCACTTAAAACTGCAGGCCACTCTCAAGGCCAGAAATGTCCCTGCCTCCACTAGCCAGAGTCCTAAGCCTGGGCTGGTCCTGATGTGGCACTGACCTTGGGAGATAGCTGTGTCATGCTTAGCCGAGTGGCATGATGAAGGAAGAAGCCACCTGGAGGAGACTAGGCACTGTTTCTCTCGCTGCAAAATTTTGACACTAGGATTTGTAAAACTTTACATCTTCCTGGGGCCCCATATGCTGATGCCTGAAGGCAGATGTCCCCTCTGCTTACCCTCACTTTGCCCTGGTTCTGGATGCCTGCCCATCATCAGAGATAGTGTATACCCCTGAGACTTAAGTCACTTTTAAATTAAGACATGATTATCAACTGACTTATTTACTTAATTTCTTTCACGTGGCATCATCTGTTGACGGCAAAGTGATGAAGTGAAAAGGGCCATAGGCTAGGGGCTCTGCACTTGTGTTCCAGTCCCAGCTTTGTTGCCTAGGAGTCAGATGGCCTTGACAGCGGTACTACACCCTGAGAAAGTAGAGGAGAGAAATCTGCAGGGATGGGGAGAAGATAGAGGTTCAGGTGTCTGTGATGTCAGAGATGGGACAGACCATTAACACCTCTGAGCAAGGGCTGTCTGAACAACCTAGCAGTTAACATTGTACTTATCAGTCAGAGATCTGATGAGCCTGAAGTTTTACTTAGCCTGTTTTTGACTTAGTTTTTAATGAATAATGGAGACGAGTTTATGACCATCACATTTTTCATTTGTTTAAAATAATGTATGCATAATGTATAAAGATCAAATTATATTTTAGCAAACCTAACAGAGGGCTGCATTTATACTTGAGTCTTATTGTATCCTTGCTGGAGTAAGGATGTTAGCTGAATCCCTGAACTCTTTTTATTACACCAAGGGCTTTTAATAATATTATGGGGATGAGTTTTGAGCCAGATGCTATCCGGGTTAAGTCTGAAAGATTTTGTTTTACTTACATGTAATAAAAATCATACTACCTCACCATATGCCTGTGCACATCCTTTATATTCACCGTTATTCTGTATTAGTGCACACCAATACACAACCCTGCAGCCATCTGTCTTCTCCATGTACCACATGCAGGTTTCTGTGCGTGTGCAGGCACACATAAACACACACACACACACACACACCCACCCACTGTGTTATCCCTTTTTAAAAATTTTTTTTAGTTGTAGATGGACACAATGTCTTTATTTTGTTTATTTTTTTATGTGGTGCTGAGGATCGAACCCAGTGCCTCATGCATGCCAGGCAAGAGCTCTACCACTGAGCCACAATCCCAGCCCTGTGTTATCCGTTTTAAGGAGCATTTCAGATCTAACCAGGGAGCACCAATACCACACTCACTTGGAAGAGGCTGTGTATTGCTGTAGTTCTCTGTGCCTCAGCCTTTGTAGCTGCTTAGAAGGCAGAAGTCATTGCTCACTGATGAGCAGTCTCAAAAAAAAAAAGCACCACCTGCACATGACTATTAAGTGTGTGCTTTGGAAGATGTTCACTGATAATTGTGGTGCTGACTCCTGGGAGTGGACAAAATACCTATGTGAGGCAGAGCCATTGAGAGTGCTGACCCACTGTTGGTTGGTGACTGTGGCCACTACTGGTTGAGTCTCTTGCTTGTAATTCTTACTTCTGGTCTGAAGAACAACACGTTGCTGTTTTGGCTCAGCTGAGACCATCTTGGATGGCAGTCAGCCAGAAGGAACAGTGCACTGCTTTTGCATCTCAAGATTGGTGCTAACATGACAGGGCCTCCAGTTGTGCACAGAAAGATCCTGGACCAACACACTAGTACGCGGTGCCCCTATCGACTTCCTGCCTTAAAGGGTGGCTAGACAAGTTTCTCTGCCTTGGGACTGTTGCCCTACAGAGCCTAGTCACCATTCATAGATAGTGACAAAGAGCAAATGCTTTTCAATTTCCAGCTCAGATGCCCAAGACAGCAGAGTAGGATCCTAGAAGCTTTCCTTATGCTCCATGTTAGCTGGGGCTTGTGAACACAGAGGGCAGGAAAATAATGGAAGTTCCTGGTACAGAGAGGGTGCAGAGGCTAGTAGTGAAATAAGGGGAAAATGCAGTGCTTCTAAGATGTAGTGAGAGGCCCAGCAGTGGGACAAGGACTGAAGAGACAGGATTCTGGTCTTCTTCCACAGAGGCAGAAAGGCCCCTGCTAAGGAGGTTGCTGGGTGGGGCCCAGGAAGTGTCAGGACTGGTGAGCTAGACGAAGCTGTGGCCTGCCCTTAGAAACAGCTCACCAGGAAACATGGAGAAGAGGATGCCCATCTCATGCTTACTCTGTCTTTTGTTCAGGATGCTCCCTGGAAAGGCCTTCCCTCCTCAAACTCCCTGCCATCCTAATATCTTAGTTCACGTGTTATTTCCTTTGAAACCTTCCCCAGCCCTTTCCAGCATACTAATTTCTTTAATGGTGTGTTGAGTATCTGTCTCCCCTTCAGATTGTGATCTGCTTGGTAGTACAGAATTGCAACTTCTCACCCTTTTCCTCTGCAGTGCCAAGCACAGTGCTGGGCATAGACAAGGTGCCTAATAGAGACTAGCTGAATGTGTGTTCTTCTGGAGGAGTAATCTCCACTACTAGAACGCTGAAATGCTGAAATGTTAGAAACCATTGACAACAATTAAACAGGTCCAGGGATAAAGCATTTCTTCATTTATATTGGAAATCAGTGCAATTGTGAAATTAATTTATTAAAGTATTTTCTTGTTTATTAAGAATGCATCAGTAACATAAAATGTCTACACTGAAGTTGGCTGTGTCCTAATTTCTAGTCTGTCTGAGTCCCATTCAACAGTCACTTGACAGGTTCTCAGAAATTAGTGGTGAATTAGTTCTATTCAGATTTCTAGTAATTATTTCTGGGGGGGAAGTCATGATAATACAGTAATCACATTATTTATTGTGTACCAGGTAATGTTCTAAGTGCTCTAAATTAAGTCCTCCGTCCACACAGCCCCCATTAGGCAAGCACTATTTAGTATCTCCATTTATGGGCGAGGAATTTGAGGTTAATCAACTTGCCCTTTTTCACTCAGTGAACTTGGCAGGGTTAGGATCAGTCCAGGCTGGTGGCTTCAAACCTGTCTGAACAATGAGGCTCTCTTCTCTTTCCAGGAAGAGATGTTCAGTTGTAAAGGACCCAAATGGTCCATGTTTCTTCAAGGTGGCTAGCTGACCAGCATGTTCCGGACTGTAACCTGGACTTTCTATCTGTTGTCCTGCAAGCTTCTGGCTTAGGCCCACCAACCCACTGTGAAAAACACAGTAGGATGAGATGGAGCCCAACTCCTGATTCATGAGCTCCTTGGCAGTGTTTTCAGACTGGCATCACCTCTCCTGTGGATCATTCTTGTTAATACTTGGCACCCATCACAGACATACATTCTGAATGCCTGCTTAAGACTTCAGTGGTCCCTAAGCAGAAAAAAATCTTCCTAGAGCATCACAAGTGCTGCCTAATATTGGTATCATCAACTAGTTTCACATTATGTGAATAACATAAGCTACATTTAGCTGGTGGGGAAGGGATATAATATTCAACTAAAAATGCAGAACCTGTTTTGTTTTTTTTTTTTCAAAAAGTAGAACATCCTAGAATGTTAGAGCTAGGAAGCCACATGAAGACCATTTGGTCATTTGGCAGGTGAAGAAACAACCCTAGAGAAATAAGATGACCTGCCTGAGGCCAGTAGCCAGTTGGTTGCAGAGCTGAGACAAGAACATGGGCCTGCTGAGTTCCAGTTCAGTTATCTTCCCCCTGCCTGAAATTGTTTAAAATAGTCTACCAATGATTTCCCTTAAATTACAGGTGAAATAGAAGGTCTTTTCTTAGTAAAGGAAGGACCAACATTAACAGTGCCTTAAAGAGGAGAAAGCTGAGTGCAGTGGCACATGCCTGTAATCCTAGTGGCTCGGGAGGCTGAAACAAGAGGATTGCAAGTTGGAGGCCAGTCTCAGCAAGGCCTTAAGCAACTTAGTGAAACCCTGTCTCAAAAAAACAGGTGGGAGGAGGCTAGGGATTTAGCTATGTGGGAAAGCACCCCTGGGTTATCTCTCCAGGACAGGGGGGAAAAAAAGATGCAACTGGAAACCTGGAGGTTCAAAACACAGCATAGGTGGGGAACAAGACAGTGTTCAAAAGTGCAGCCATGCCATGGAGTTGGCACTGCCCAGCCTCCACCTTCTAGATAGGTGCAGCTACAGGTTGGAGAGCCCACACCTGTCCCTAGCATGCTGTGGCTCAAGTCGTCGTTTTGAAAGTGAAGGAGTCAAACTAGCTCTGCATATAGCAGAGGCAATGAGCGGGCCAAGAAGAGGGCAAGGGCCACTTCCTTTCTGTAAAGAGAACTGCATCTCAGAACCCTGCTGCTGAGAGCAGTTTTGGGCAGCTCGGGTTCCGCAAGCTGTGGTCAAACTAGCCCTGGGGTCAGAGAAGCCAGGGGCGGTGTGCTCTTGCTGAGCTGCTCGGATGGAGAGTTTTTAGCCCCTGCTGGAAGAGGCTTGGGCAACCTGTGCAGGCCTCCCCACTCAGCACCATATTAGGACCAAGACTGCCACTTGTGGGCTCAGAATCCCTGGATGACTACGGACCACCTTTGTACCTGCAGAACAGTGGTCCAGGGATCCTCACAAGCAAGAATGAAGATGAGGTCAGCTCTTCCTAAGATAAGACAGAAGCCCAGGGCCCACCTCTGAGCTAGACAACTTCAGAACAGTCTGGGGCAGAGGTGAGGGTGAGGGTACTGTAATGTATCATTGGTCTGTAGCTGGTTTCAGCACTGATCTTATAAGATCTCCCCACAGGAAGAACATTCTTAGGGAATTGAAACCGTAAGGCCAGAGAAGATATTTGAAGGAAATTCTCCACAGTTCCTATAGAGTTCCATACTTTGTAGGCCACCCCAGTGTGGGAAATATGCCATTCCTTTCTTCCTTTTAGGCTCTGCAGCACTGTGAACCTTCCTGGTGATTCCACTGCTGGCAGTTTATCTGGTCATCTTTACAAAGCCAGGGAAGGATAAAATAAAAAGCTCACAAGAGCAAACCAAACAAAGCCACCTCTACTCTTCAATCTGATCTGGTATAGGGTCCAACTCAAATCCATCGGTCGTTGTTCCTAGTTCAAAAGAAATGATCTCTCTCTCTACTCTCTCTCTCTGTCTCTCTCTGTCTCTCTCTCTTTATCTGATATGACCATAACCATCCTAGAATTAAGCAAGAAACTCTTGACAGATCTAGAATTCAAATAAGAAGCTTCTGATTCCTATATCTGTGGTCTCCCTGACTTGTCCTTGATTAGGATGACAGTTTGGGTCCTGCCTTTGAGTGTGCTGCACCACTTCAACCAGCCTTCTGTGAAACCAGGTCCCCAGGCAAGCGCAGGCTACTGTACTAGACCTGTATAGTACACGAAGTGACTTCAGCTCTTCCTCTGAGTGTCAAGCTCTGAGGGGCCGGCAGGGAGCCCAGACCAGGCTGGCTTCCACCTTCTTCTGAACTTACTTTCCCAGCTCTAGCGTGACCAGCAAACTCTCTTGAAACCATTATTGGCTTGCTTCTTGGAGGAACCAGAAAGCAGAATGTGCTGTAACTGACCCTGTTGCATAATAGGGACTTCCTCCTTCTTTTCCCATGAGGTAAACCAAAAGGGCCCAAGGCAGAAAAACTGTAGGAACAAATTCATTTCCAATTTTGGCACTCCAAGCAAGGAACCTTGCACTGTGTAGATTTCATAGGCTAGGTAAAGAGCAGATGGGTATCTCTTCAATTCTCAAACTATTTTCAAGAGAGAATGTAAATTTAAGAGGCTAGAAGTGGTTTAGAGTTTAAACAACAACAAAAAATAACATGCCCAGAGTAGAGCTCCATTCTTACACTGGAATGACAGATGTGAAGGAGAACAGTATCTGGGCGATATCTGGAAAGGAATCTTCTGAGAGCAGAGCCCAACATATGAAGAAGCACTGTCTAAACCAGTGTTTGGAAATCTCTTTTGATCATGACCAACAGGCACATATTCTTCATTAAAGATAGATGATAGAGACAAAAACAAAAGTTTTATGAAACAATTCTATGTTTATGAAATGCAATGTATCTTCTATTTTTTTTCTTTTTAAAGCTAGTTGGAACCACCTAAAGTAGTTTGATGGCCAAAGAAAGGGGAACTTACAGTTTGAAAAATACCAGTTTAAACAGAAATGTGTAAGGTGTGTAGAAACCAGTCTCATTGCAGCTCTGGCAGATGGAGATCTGGTGATACAGGCTTTGAAGTCCTGGAAGAAGTTTCTTTCTTTCAGTCACTAAAAGCTGCTGAAGTGGCTGTGATGGAGAGGCGGAGAGGGTGGAGATGATGGTTGATGGAGTGAGTAGGAGGCCAAGTGTTAATTCTGCTCAAAGAGAAACATGTTTTGTCCTAACATAAGTAAGGCATAGCCCCTGTGTATAGTCCATGGTTGCCCATAGTCCACTGGGTGTGCAATAATTACTGTGGTATTATATGTGAAGATAATATGGTTTATAGTGAAATAGAAGCATAAACAGAGTGATACGGGGAACCTGAGGCCCCTTCACTGAGTTCTCTAAAAGAGGGAACCACGTTGGAAGATAGGAGCAGTGTTAGAGTCCTACTTCTGTGTCTCATATAGAAACATTCAACGAATGTTTATTGAAAGACCATGTTCGGCTGGGATGTGGCTCAGAAGTAGAGCACTTGCCTGGCATGTGTGAGGCCCTGGGTTCCATTTCCAGCAAACACACACACACTCGTTACCTAATTAATGCTTTGCAGCTAGGCCAGTAATAATCCTAATTATTGATGGTGGTATCCTTAACAAAGCATTATTCAAAGGGCATTTTAACACACTTGATGCACAGTGTAGCATGCGATGAGACAGGATAGATAAGAAAGACCCTGGGTTATATAGCGGAACTGCCAAACCCTATCTAGGTTTCTGCCTAGCAACCCTTTAAAAAGTTGAGGTTTATCTGGTTTGACTTGTAGGTTTGCCTTGAGATGGTGTGCTTTGGCTCTTTGCTTGGAGATGAGAAGTCAGTGGTGCAGGCTGAGCCTGACCTTGTGTCCTGGGGGACAGAAAGGTCATTCTGACCATCCACTGCTGCTTAATTGAAATTGTGCTATTTCCCCCCTTAGATCAGCAGTACAACATAATGGGGTTCCAGCTTCAGGTACCCCTAGCTTCTGTGTTGTATGTTTCTGTAGGGAAAACAGTGCTGCCTGGATCCTAAATGAGGTCTTTGTTCCAAGCCCAGGACCACCCCAGCACTGTCGGGGCATGAGGCTGAGGAGTGGTTTAGGGGCCCTGGAGGCCCTGATGCAGCCCCAGCACAGCCTTCCCACAAGCACAGTGCTCAGATGGTCCTGCCCCAGTGCCGCCTGCAGCCCAGGCCTGGAACCCCAGACCCTGACTTGTCATCCTGCTGTGACACTAAATTAGCTACAGGCCTTTCTTCTAGCTGTTGCAGTGGGGTGGGGGGCTGGGGGGGCTGGGAGGGGCCAGAGGTTTTCAGGGAGGAGGCAGAAAGGCAATGCATGACTTGAGACTGGACTGAGGGGCTCAGCTTCCTCCTCCAGCTCTGTCCCTGTCCGAGTAGTCAAGGAGTATGGCCCTCACTTTCCTCATCCACACACTGAGGCTGTTAGGGGTGCGCCCTGTGATCTCCTAGCTCAGAAGGCCTGCGGCTCCCTCCAGCCTGAGAAACGTTTTCTGGCAGGAAAGAGAGGCTGCCCAGAGCTTCCTTCCCAGGCAGCCAGTGAGGACATTCTTTCCTGTGCCCACATATGGAAGCAATTTCTAGATTATCCAAGGCACTTGTGCTGCTGAGCTCACCCAAAACAGAGGAGCTCGGTGGTGGTAAGTGGAAAAAGAGAGAGAGAAAAAAAAACACGCGTGCGTTTTCCTGTGTTTTCTACCACGGTGACTCTCATCTGTGGAGTCGTTTGCACAGTCTGCTTTTCCATACTCAGTCAGGGTGTGCCATTGGGTTTGGGTATTTCACAAAAAAATTCCTGACAAAGTGAATGCTGAGCTAACTGCTTCTCCCCAGAGGCCAAAGCATGGGGGACTGGGGTGACCATGGATTCCTGAGTTTTGTTCCCACATTTATTATAATCTTTCTCTGTGGTCTGTTAAAATGAGGACTGTTAATGACTGGCTGTAAGGCCCTCTGTAAAGTTGAATTGGGAAACATGAGCCAAGCTTTGCAGGGGAAAATGTTTTATTAGTTCCTTCTCTGCCAAGGAAACACTTTACTAAATGAACAGTCCCCTTCTGAACTCCTGGGTTGGGGGTGTTGGTAGTGGTTGTCCTCCAACTCTTGAGAATGTAGCATCAGGGCATTTACTCCTAAGGGCAGGTCAGGAGAGACCTCTCCTGGAGCACAGCTTGGCCCACAAAGCCTCAGCTGTCGTCCTGGCCCCTGGAAGTGCTCCTGCAGACCTTACCTGTTTCCTCCCACCCTCTCTCCTTTCCTGACCTTAATTCCCGGGATGGAGGATTACTGAAATGGACATATTTATTAAGAAATGGTTCTAGTTCTCCTTTCAATCTGTCTCTAACTTCTCTATTTCCTAATTCCCCACTGATGTTAAAATTTTTAAATTAATTTTGTAAAGCAAGAGATGTTTTTCCTAGAAATTAAATCTGGGTAATTAAGAATCTATAAATGTTTTACCAACACTTGTTAAGGGTATCAAATTAATGTTCTTATAAAGACCCAGGGTATTACTTCCACTTTCTGGAAAAATTTCTTAAAATCAAGACAGTAGGCTGATGGGCGGCAAAAGACTCTTGGTAGGGACCACATTCTTCATTTGTTTTGCTTCTGGGCCTCCAGTGCAGAGGCTTCTGGTCCAGGCAGGCTTCTTATTCCTTTCAGAGAAAGCATGTTTACGACTGGCTGGCTTTTTCCCTGGGTTGCTGCCCTGGAGGGCTGGAAATCAAACATGACATGAAGACAGAAGCACTTATCAGAACCCCATGTGACTGGTCCCCTATTTTAGGACACTCTGATTAGCTCTGCTTGGCTTCAGACATGGTTGTGTCACAGGAGAAGACACATCTCCAAAGGGTTCAAGAAGTTTCCAGAAAGAAGGGGGAACTTGACTCAGGACCAGCAGGGTTTTTGGCATACATGATGGAAAAGAATTTCAGCATGGCCAGTCAAAGGCATAGACAGAGGTTTATTTAGGAAAGTAGATACAAATTCAAAGAAGAGTGGGGGCAATCTCAAGAGGAGAAAGACAGCAACCCGTTGTTGGTGGTAGGGGGTAAATATTCACAGTGGGACAGTTGCTAGGGTCTGGACTAGAGGTGGAGCCAGTGTGAAGCCACACAATTTCATGCTAGCTTTCCCTGCACTTGCTCATCGCCCTTAAGTTACCAAGACTTCAGGCCAAGGATATGTCGCCCAAGGGTAGCATTCGTTCCTGGACACTTTCTGCATTTCAATGGTTTCTGGACACTTCCTTTGAAACTCAGTATCTTTCCCTTTATTTCCAAATTCCTATCTCAGTTATAATTCTTTTTTTTTTTAAATATTTATTTTTTAGTTGTAGGCAGACAGAATATCTTTATTTTATTTTTACGTGGTGCTGAGGATCGAACCCAGTGCCTCACGCATGCTAGGCGAGCACGCTACCACTGCGCCACAACCCCAGCCCTCAGTTGTAATTCTATACATAGATTTTTCCCGTTCTGTAGAACCATAATCAGAAGTGTTTATTTTCAGCCCCATCTCTGTAGGGCTGTGTGCTAGATTCTCTCCAGTGCTGCATGGAGACAGTCCAGCTGACCTGCTTCCTGTCCTCTCCAGGATAATTGTCCAAAGCACCATCCTGGAGACAAGTGGCAGAACGCAGACCCTTCCTGCTGCTGACGGAAGGATTCCCTCTGGTAAGGCAAGTGCACTCTGGACCAGGGTGCTGCAGCTCCCTGCTGTGAAAGGAAAGAAGATTCACTTCATCTGTTCTCTACCTCCAGGGATTCTCCTCTTCTCCAAGGCAAGTGCCTTGTCCTGCCTCTTGGTTTTGAGGTGGCCACACACTCACCGACCCACAGCGTTGAGCCCAGTGCTCCAGGGCAGTTGCCCTCGTGCTTGCTCAGTCCTCTGCAGCCTGCGTTTGCTTCCTGTTTATTCCACAGGCATTTGATGAATGCTCACTGTTGAGGCTTGCTTAAGGCAAAGTCCTGTCTCCATGGAGTTTACGTTCTACAAGGGAGAAACAGACAGTAAACTAGCAAACAAATTATGACTTAGGTAAATTAAGGGAATGATAGAGATTATAAGAAAAGCTGACCAGATGATGGGATGGACAGTCATGGGGATACAGTTGGAGATATAGCTGTCAAGGAAAGCGCATTTGAGGAAGTGTCTGGAGAGTGGAGATATGAGTGACAAGAAGCCAGACATGTGATATCTGGGAAAGCATGTGTCAGCAGAGGGAATGCCAAATGCAAAGGCCATGAGGTGAGAATAAGCTGGACAAGTCCCAGAAAAAGGGGAAAGAGGTGAGGGACCAAGGCAGAAGTGTAGTAAGGGCAGGTGCCCTCTGAAGACTGCTTCAATGGGAATAGCCTGTGGGGTGATGCGCTTTGGTGTAGGTTTTCATAAAATGACTCTTGCTTCAATCTCACCTTGCCCAGCTTTGGCTGGCCCTTCACCCTGACCGATATCTGCATGCTCAGTCAGGTTGCTCCTCACCTCTGCCTGCCAGGCTCTTGCCCTCCCATTCCAGCTGCCCCTTCAGTTCCCTTTTGCAGCCCTAACCATGGGGTTGGGATTTAAATGATGAGCAAATCAGTTTGCTATGAGCTGGGCTGCAGCATAAGGCTGAGAAGAGAGGGAGATTTGTGGTGTTAGGGGTCAAACCCAGGGCCTCGTGCATGCTAGGCAAGCACACTACCATTGCACCACATCCCCAACCCCTAGAGGGAGATTCTTACCAGGCTAAGAGACTGGACAGGCACCTCACCCCTCTCGGCTTCAGTGCCTGCTCTCATTCAGGTGCTTCCCAGCTCTGAGATTTAGTGACATGACAAACAGTATTGGTGAAGCACTTGCTCTTTGCTGGGCTTTACTTGTACTTCACTCATATCTCATTTTATTTATTTATTTGTTTGTTTATTAGTACTGAGGGTCAAAATTACATTGAATGTAATTCAATGCTATACCATTGAATTACATTCCCAACCATTTTAATTTTTTGAGACAAGGTCTCGCTGAGTTGCCCAGGCTATTCTCTACCTTGTACTCCTCCTGCCTTGGCCTCGCCAGTAGCTAGGATACAGACATATGCCACTGCACCTGGCTGCACTCATTCCTCTTGAAGCTCAAGATTGGCACTGTTGTTAACCTAATTTTAAAGTGGAGGAAACTGAGGCACAAAAGCGTTAAGGAACCAGAGTTTGCATCTAGAACACGGCTGAGCATTCAAGGCATTCCGATCCATTTCATTCCCACACTCTGCTGCCATCTGCACAGCAAGAGTGACTTTGTTGTCCCACCCCCTGAACTGGATCCCTTTTCCAGATTGCTCAGCCAGCATGTAACCCTCATTAGGGACACTGAGTCCTCCCTGTTGACATGCTCTGCTCCGGGTAGTGAGCGACAGGGTATGATAATTTCCTAGGCAAACCTAATAGGTTCACCATTGGGTTGGTATCTTCCATGTTAGCTAAACCCATACTGACTGTCCTCCAGGTTAAGCCCAACAATCCTGTTCTGGTCCAGATGTGAAAACCTCCATCCCAAGAACACCCAGTATATGCTGCATAGCAGTCAGTAATAAAGTAGTAGCTAATATTGCTAGAGCACTTACTATGTACCTGGATCTCTTTTTATTATTCATACTTTACAGACAAACTGTAGCACAAAAAGTTAGAACCATGGAGCAGGTAAACGGCAGAATTGGGATTTGAAACCAGGCAGTCTGGCTCCAGAACCGCATTGAGAATCTATGACTGTACTCTTTTATATTGAAGAAGAATTCTATCCCTTGTGGCTTCCACATGGTGATCTGCGTTCTAATTCTTGTAGGCACAGAATGGTCTAAGTTTATTAGCACAGGACTGATCTATAAGTACTTGAAAACAATGATCACATCTTTCTTGGCTCCAAAACACCTTGCCAAGCTGTCAGGGAGCAGTTCTACCCTGGATCTCTCCTTTCCTCCCAGAAAAGCACAAAGAGTACTTTATAATTTACCATCCATATCCAGATATTTGCGAGAGGCAATGGAGCATCATTAGTAATTATGCTGGTACAATGAGCATAAATGGGAACTGTCCTAGGCAAACCAGGATGTGGTTCACCCTGCCCTTGGGTCACAGTGGAACTGGCTTCTGAAGCCTGCATTTCAGTGGACTATAGGAAAGTTGGGCTTATTATACACAGACACATTATGGATGGGAAATTATCAGATTTTAGGAATTTGCCATTAGTCAAACTAGTGCAGGAGGAAAATGCTGGACATAAGATTGAGTCCCACAGTTGCTAATGTGACCTGGGATGAGTCACCTCCTACCCTGAGTTCTCAGCTTCCTCATCTGTATGGTAGAGGTGGTTAATCTGAAAGTCCCTTTCAATTCTAAGACTCTGACCCGAGGTCAGCTGTCCCCACACAAGCAGTGGTCTGCATCCTTACTTGGAAGCCACTGACGTGGAACTTGAGATTTCCAACCTCTTTTCTGTCAGTTTAGCAATACTTCCACCATTATTTGCCAAATCTCAGTGGTAGGTTTTTCAGAGTGCCAGCAAGACCCACCTCCCCTCATTTATCCAGTGTTCTTTTGCGATGTTGGTGAAATTATTCCAAGCACTTTATCTTGTTTAAATAATGCTTTTTCTTGAGATATTCATGGATTTTTTCTTTTTTTTTTGGTACCGGGGATTGAACTCAGGGGTACTTGACTACTGAGCCACATCCACAGCCCTATTTTGTGTTTTATTTAGAGACAAGGTCTTATCGAGTTGCCTTGCACCTTGCTGTGCCTTTGAACTAGCAATTCTCCTGTCTCAGCCTCCGAAAGTGCTGGGATTACAGGTGTGTGCCGCTGAACCCAGCTCATGGATTTTTTTTTTTAAATATACAAACAGGAAACAAACTGATCCTTCATTGAAAGTACTTCTTGATTTAGAAATTTATTTCTCACTTTCCTGTTTGCCAAAATCTGTATCTGTGAAATAATTTCAAAGTGTTTTCACATAATTTATCTCACAAGATCCTCACAATGGCCATTAAAGCGGTGTTATCACTGTTTTCCAGATATGGAAACTGTCTCAAGGAGTGGAATAAGCTGATCAGTGGAGGGACTGCAATTTGGGTTCATGTCTGCAGAACCCTTACCCAGTAGGCATCATGCTGGACTTGTAGTTTTCAGTTTGAGATTTTTGTAAGCAGAGAGCTTGCTTTCTCAAACAAAAAAAGCTTTTATGGATGCCTTGGGGTGTGCTTGCCTTTCGTGTTGCTTGTGCCAGTTGCATGGACACAGTCTTTTATCTCCTTCTCCCTGGGTGGCAGTGAGACCCTCTCTGCCATTTTTCCACCTTGTCCTGCTGAATTCCTCTTCCATCTGTACCACAAATGGAATCTGAATGGTACTTGCCAGAGTGGCTGTTGACCCACCCATTCATCCACCCACCTAATAAGCACTTATTAAATACCTTCTAAATAAAATCATGTGAGAAGGCTCAGCCTAGTGACCAGCACATAAAGAAAGTAAAGTGCCAATGCCTGCTGTCTAAAATGTACAATGTATTGGATGCGTGGCGCAAGCCTGTAATCTCAGCACTTTGGGAGGCTGAGACAGGAGAATCGCGAATTCAAAGCCAGCCTCAGCAACAGCGAGGCACTAAGCAACTCAGTGAGACCCTGTCTCTACATAAAACACAAAATAGGGCCGGGTGTGCAGCTTAGTGGTCAAGTACCCCTGAGTTTAATCCTCGGTTCCTATACTCCCCCCGCCACAAAAAAAAGCACAATGCCTCTTCATTTTTTTGTATCTGAGGAGGTTGGGTACCAACAGCAGCTCTCTCTGTGCCAGCCTTTTCTTTTCTCTAGAAGGCAAAAATTGGGTGCTTGGTTCATGTTCATTGCCTGTGTATCCTGTCCTCTCCCTGTAGCCTCAGGGCACCATCTGAAGTGACTCTGAAGGAAGGGGAAGAAAAAGAATTCTGTTTTCCATTCTCAGGCATTTCTGAGTCCCAGGAGCAGCCAAGGTGGCATCTATTCAAAGAGCACCCTTATCTTGGAGGGGGGAAAAAAAGAATGGAAAATACTTCCCAGCTTTACAGGCTAGCTTTTGCTCTCTGCCCTATTGAAAGGAGTTTATACCCAGTCTCGCCAGTGATTAGAACATCAATGTTAATGCTGGATGTTCTGTTTTTCTCACTTGGTTCCTGGAGCTTTGTAAACACTGGGAAACACTCGAGCTACCAGATCCTTCCTAAATGCATTTCTTTACTCTAAAAATCTTTATTATATTAAATTTAATAATTAGAGATAGTCTTAAGACACATGATCATCCTAAAAAATACATGATAATTTTACCTACAGGAGATCATTTTGAAATTCAGGCTATTAGAGATTGTTCTTGGCATTTAGTTTTCTGATTTTTTTTAATTACCAAAAAAAACCCCAGGTACTTTGCTTAGGCCATAGTTCTTACATAATAATCCTTTTTCTTTCTGAAAGAGCAGCAGTGATTAGAAGAAGCACCAAACCAGTATAAGTTCAGTAGTCTTTCTGCTCATTTTGCAGATGAACATGCTAATGTAAATGTCTAGGATTTGAAGTTTTACAAATAATCTAGCCATAGCCTAGATTATGTAATCGTGTACATCAGCTATCTCTGTAGCACATCAATATAATTTTCTGGTGTGTGTAACTGACTAGATGCCTGGGTTAAAGACATTGGGTAGTTGTTTATTTTACTTTAATTGGCCCACTGACAAATCACTCAACTGTGTGTGTAAAACCTGGCCATTTTGTTCTTTTGGGGACCATGGATTCTTCACAGCAAATTGGGTATTTGGTACCCAGTACAACTAAGCTAGGAGCCCCTTCTTCCCCTGAGCACTGCAGCCTGTGTTGCTGGTGAAGAGAGGAAGTTTAAGAGCCGGGATAGGGGTGGGGGGCTGGGATTTTAAGTGGTTTCCATTTGTGCATTAAATCCTCATGCCATCCTGGGTTGGACTCCTAAACTTTCATGTCAGACCTGGGAGCTATTTATAAAAAAAAGAAAAAGAATAGGAAAATCTTTTTATTGGAAAATATCTTAAAACCCAAGAAAACAGCAGATGAAAAATATGACGTACTGTAAATGGAACTGGTGATAGGAGTTCCTCTATTCCCTTTCAGTTTTATTGCTGTATTCTTTTTTTTTTAATATTTATTTTTTAGTCATAGGTGGACAAAATATCTTTATTTTATTTTTATGTGGTGCTAAAGATCGAACCCAGTGCCTCACGCATGCTAGGCGAGCACGCTACTACTGTGCCACAACCCCAGCCCTTATTGCTATATTCTTTTAGATCTATTTCTTATGTTTCTTAGGTACGTTGACTTATCTTTGCTTGAAATTCATTCTGAATAATAATTTCACATTCCCTTTTATTCATAGGCTTAGCATGTTGTAGTTACATATTGCTGTGTAACAAACTACACCAGAATTCAGTGGCTGAATACATCAGTCATTTTAATTGCTCATAGTTCTGCTTTACAGGTTGGGCTCAGTTGGCAGCTCCTCTGCTGTTCTTGCCTAGGGTTAATCCTGTGACTTTATTCAAATGGTAGGTTAGCTGGGGCAGGACTCTGTTGGGAAGCAGGAGTGACTTTTCTCTTTACCATGTACAGTCAAGGACCACAAAAGTAGTAGAGGGATGTTACATCTGTAGATTCTAGTAGTTAAATCAAGTCACAAGTACAGCTCAGATTCAAGGAGGGGACCACACATGATGTGAAGGCCTAGTTCATTGAGGCCACCAGTGGAACAGACAACCATACAGTCATTGTTCAATCAACTGATATTTATTGAAGCATTTATCTTGTGTCAGGCAATGGTGAACAAGCAATGCATGGTCCCTGACGAGGATAGCTAATGTGGACACCGCGTTGAATGCCTCTGAGTTTAGTAGTCCACCTTTTTCAGGCTTATGTATTGTGAGCTCCTTAGATGCTTCTTAACCTCTACTTAACTTCCATGTTACTCTCACATATTTTGTTCCTTTCTGCTTCTCCCTTCCCACACTTAGAGAAGTGAGAAATGACCAGGACTGAGCAGGAATGTCCAAGGCAGTGGTGATAGAAAGTCACAGAGTCTGGGGTGGATGGGTTGCAGACAGCAGCTCAGATCACAAGGTTGAAGAGTCCAGAGGTGAGAGATTGGGAGAGAAATCGAAAGTGGGAAAAAGAAATAAAAAGAAGAAAGTTATGAACTGATCGGAGACATAATAAAGGCAAGGTAAATGAATCATCTGAGGAGAGAAAAAGGACAGATAAGAAAAGGCAAAGAGACAGAGATGGTTCCACAAGCTCTGGCCTCTGTCAGGGAGACTCTAGAACCTTGTTCTGTTGCGTCTCCCTCGTACATCAGCATTCTAACAGCGAGAGGCGTATAGTAAGTCTGTTTTTCCAAAGGCCCCAGTGGGTGGACAAGGGGCCTTCAGATAAGCTTTCTTGTTATGAAAGGAAACAAGCAGTTATTACAGTAAGATAAACTCTCATTATTTTTGTGAAAGAGAGGACTTCTAAGCAAAGGGATGTACAATCAGTTAAAATGAATTAAAAAGAATGAGCAGAATACTTTGTTGTCTGTTCCCAAATGATCTGACAGAAATATCTGTAGCCTCAGAGAATGGAGAGGGAGCATGTCCCCATGATCAATTTTTAATAAACATAAATGGTATAATAAATTATGCATGAAGGAATGGAATAAAGCATTAAACAATGAAGGATAAATAATTTAAATGATTAAAAATTGCCTCTGTCATATGTTTGATGTATGAAAACTCTAGTTGAATTTTCTCTTCAAGAAAATGCAGCAGGGATTTTAAAGAGGACTTTTTCAAGACAGGTTTGTTAAAGGGAGAATCATGTCTGCCAGGAGAAGTTGCTGAGCACAGAAATTACCTACTTCCATGTTCCTTTATCTTGCATTTTCTCTGATATGTAGGAGAACCATCTCTTGGTGGGAGGTATTCTATCAGGTGGCCAGTGGCACAGACTCGTGGTCTTCTTCCGGATATCCAGCGGAACTGTCAGGGGTCAGTTTTTTATATAGTTTTAGACTTTAAAGATTGCTAGGTAAGAAGCACCATACCTGCAGTCACTACCTCAGATAAAGTTTCATTTCTATTCCCAAATTAGAGAACCTGGGTGGGTTATACACAGAGAAGTCCCAACAAAGATAGATCTCCATCTTGTTGACCTTTCACCTTAGGGGGAGTCATATTTCATCAAAAGCATCATGTTATAATTTGCTAATATAATTTTTTAATTGTCACTGAGATCAGTGAACCTAATCTCTGCCATTTATTGGCTTTGTGACCTTTGTCAGTTAATTTAACCTCCTCAAAACTCAGCTTTCTTACTTTAAAATGGGCCCAAGTAATGCCCATCCTAGAGGACTACTGAGCATAAAATAAGATGCAAATGGCAACTGCTTAGCTCAGTGCCTAGAACAGAGCAGATTGTTGAATTTTATTATTGCCAGGTGCAGTGGTGAATGCCTGTAATCCCATGGACACAGGAGGCTGAGGCAGGATATTCACAAATTCCAGGCCAGCAACTTAGCGAGGCCCTAAGCAACTTAGTGAGACCCTGTCTCAGAATAAAAAAATAAAAAGGCAGGGGATATAGCTCAGTTGTAAAGCACTCTGGGTTTAATTCCCAGTACCACCCCCCATCCCTACCAAAAAAAAAGTTTATTAGCTAAAGAATTATATATTGAGTGTTTATTTCCAGTCTCAGCAGAGTGCAAAGTAGACCCATAGAACCAGGAAAAAACACCATAAATCTAGGAAATACTCACCACCTAATGCAAATTAAAAAATCATAAGCAATAGAACCAATTTTGGAAAATGCAGTGTTTTTAAAAAACTGACTTCAAGGGGCACAGTGGTAGCGTGCTCACCTAGCATGCATGAGGCACTGGGTTCGATCCTCAGCACCACATAAAATAAAATAAAGATATTCTGTCCACCTACAAGTAAAACAATAAATATTTTTTTTTAAAAAAACTGACTTCAAATATCTTAAGGCAAATTCATAGCTCTTCAGTTAACCCTATCCTCAGTATTTCCATTGTCTTACTTCAGCCCGCTTTTATTTCTCTTCCCACCTAACAAGTAGGAGCTTGAGTTTGCTACTTTTAGCAGAATGGCTAGCTCTGTAAGTTAAATATTTTACTCCTATTTAAAATAGTGTCCTAGCTCCTTAAATGCTTTAATATATTGAGAATCTGCCCTGTTCTAGGCACTGAGCTAAGCAGTTGCTATTTGTGTTTTATTTCATGTTCAATAGTCCTTTGGGATGAGACCCATTTTACAACTAAGGCATCTATGTAACTTTAATGGAGATAGAGAACATATGGATAATCTTAGTACAATTAAAGGGTCAAAGATGGCAACAGATTTTCTACCAGTTGTTCCTGTTGTCATTATTCTAAATTAATATTGCCTAACATCCATGTAGGATTTCTGTTGCCCTGGGACTGTGGTCTGTTGTGAACCAGAAGTGATTATCTAGAAATAAAATTGCAACCAATTTGTTGTTGATATTCTAAAAGCACACATGCTTATCAATAAAAGTTCAAGTTCAGAATGTTGGTGTACCTGACAATAGGAAACTGAAGACTCACTGCAGATATTTTAAAATATGACTACAAATATGTTGACTCTTCCCAGAGAGGTGGGTCTAACTCTCATGTTTACCTTTTATTGAAAAATCTAGCAGTGATATGGCACATTTTGATGGGACCAAGTAATTTTCATAGTCAAGATCTTAGAAACATGATGGTGTGTGATATGGTGACTGTCCAAACTCCTTTAATCTGGTGATGGAGAGGGTTATGATTACTTTGATCAATCAAGTACAACAGAAGTGACCCAAGTAATACCTGTTCCAAAGCACTACTGAGTGTGAAATAAGATGCAAATGGCAATTGTTTAGTTAGTCCATGGAACAGAGCAGATTCTCAAAAAAATGTTCATTATTATCTATGGAAATATGTATTGAGTGTATATTTTCTAGTCTCAGAGAGGATTGTGACTTCCAAGGCTAGGTGATGGAAGGCCATACTTCTTCCTGTTCATTAGGAACACTCACATTTAGCAAATTGAGCTCCCACATAAGTAGTCCAATTACATGCCAGAAAGGCCTCATGAGTTCTGAATGACAGACTTGGTAAAGCCCATTCTTTAACTTTATAAGTCTTGTGCCATATAAATGAAGAAGCCCAGTTGGAAGTAGATTCTCTAGCCCCAGTGTTCTAGCCCCCACTTCATCAGGTGATCCCAGAACCAAGATATTATGCAACAGAGAATAGCTGTCTCCACTGTGCCATTTCTGAAGTCTTGACCCACAGAATCCATGAGGACAATGAAATGATGGTGGTTTTATGCAGCTAAGATTTGAGGTTATTTGTTCATAGCAATAGATAACTGGAGCACTCACCCTGTAAGGTTGCCTGGCTCTAGAGTTTGGATCTTGAACATCTCCTGTGTGTTAGACTTGGTCCTCAGGGGTGGTGCTGTTGGGAGGTGGCAGAACCTTTGAGAGGTGTGGCCTAATAGAACGTCCTTAGGTCATTTGGGAGTGTGAGGCTGGGTAGGGTGATATACCTCAGTGATTCCAGCAACTTGAGGTGCTGAGGCAGGAGGATCAAGAGTTTGAGGCCCATCTGGGAAGCTTAGCAAAACTCTGTCTCAAAATAAAACATAACCCCACTATATGTATAACTATAATGCACTAATAAAACTATTTAAAAAAAACACACACAATAAGCCCTGAAGGGGGAGGGAAGTGCAGCAAAGAGATAAAAGAAATAGAAATAAACATGAACTGAGAAAAAAGTGTAAAAAGGGCTGAGGATGTAGCTCGGAGGTAGAATGCTCCTGGGTTTGATCCTTAGTATTTTAAAGAAAAGTGAAGGGAGTGGTTGTGGAACCCTGCCCATTTCTTGCTGTCTTCCTTACTGGCCATGGAGGGAGTGACTGACTATGCTGTGCCACGTGCTGCCTCCATGATGGTGTGGTGTTTTCCTCACCACAAGCCCAAGGCAGCAGGACCAATCCAGCACAGATTGAAACCTCCCAAACTGTGAGCCTGAGTAAATCTTTCTAAGCTATCACAAGTATTTTATATGGTTACAGAAAGCTCACTAACACAGCTAGCTAATCTGTTAACAGATATCTATTGAACTGGACCCAGGTGAAAGGCAACAAACAAAACCAACCTCCTCTACAATTTTTTAGCTTGTTTGGAAGGGCATGTTACTGTTTTCTTCACTCAGTAGTAACTCAGTGTCATTGCTTCTCAAGTAGAAACAAGAGTTTCCTTAGTGATGAGGAATTAGACAAAGCAGGACAAAGGACTTTGTGTTTTAGAAATAGATAAAACTGTTGGTACACATACTTGATGTAGTGACTATTTTAGATTAGTGGATAATGCTAATAGTTTGTGCTTTTATGAGCATTTGAGCAGTATGAGTCCACACAGGAATTCCAGGCTTTTGGGGCCCAGGGTAGCTGGTGCTTTAGAAGCAGCTGGACTGCAGTGACAGCCTCAGCGCTTCCATTTGGCATCTTGCTCTTGTTTATGAATGAGTCAGAAGTTTGAAAGTCAGGGTGTGGTAGATCATAGAGCACATCACTTCTGAGAGGCTGTGTGGAGAAGTCTTTTTATTCCACTTACTGCCTTGCAGCCTGACAAAAATGTAGAAAGCCAGCTCCCTGTATGTCAACAGCTGTGTGTCTAGGTCAAGGTCAAGGATGGCAAACCCATGGCACAGTTGGTAGGGCTGCCTCTGTGCATGTCAGCGGGCCACCATGTTGATCTCATCCAAGCTGTGAGGTGGTCACTCAGGTGCTCCTGGTCGGACCTTCTGGGGCATTCCTCGCTGCCCATCCTTCTGAGGAGTGCCTGGGGACACACACAGCCAGAACACAGGTCCTAGCATGGACACGAGTGAACATAGATTGGATGCTTTCTGTTTGTCAGAGACTTTCTGTCTTGTTAAATACCTGTCTTTGTTAAAAAAATATATTGTTAGGAGATACTGTGTAAGTTCAATACTAAAAAAAAAGCTGCAAAGCTAGAGAGTTCGTCATTTTCTAGAAGAGCAGCTAAGATGGCTTTAAGATTCAGAAAACACCTCCTTGCACAGGACCTGTGGAAGGAGGAAGGAGGTCTACATTCCAGTGTCAGCCTTTAGAACTGTGAACTGTTTTAGACTCTGAACCAGCATTTTTAAAAAAATCTGAAGCTCTTACATTTTGTGTGTACACAGAGTAGACCCTTGACAAAACTGGCCAACTAGACCGAATTTTGAGAACGGGGGATCCTGTGTTCTCTATTGCTGGGAGGCAGTAATCTTTCATTCATTCAGAAGACACCTGCAAGGTGCCAAACCCTTTCATCTCCCAGGAGGTTGACCTGTAAAGGAGGATGGATGGTAGGCTGTACTAGTGCCCTGGTGGAGTGCAGGGGTTCCACCTGACTGACCCCTGAACTGATACCACGATGGGCACTGAACGATTCAGAACACCTCTCTGAGGTGCTTGTCACTCTGAGCGCTGATAGACCCCAAATGCTAATCTTTATTTAGTCAACTCAGCAGAAGGACTGAATTTGGAGGGCCTGCCGAGAGGGAAGGGGATTTTATAGTTCAGCTTTAAAGTCACTAGAGTAGCAGTATTTCTGATCTCTTGTTGTCTCCAAGAACTGCTTGGAGATAAAGGCTCACCTGTGCAGTGCGTTTCAGGTTTGCAGTCAAGGCTGAGGTAGCAGTGCATTTTCAGAATTACTGGTGGTCACTCTCCTTGTTTGATCTCTAGCTTGTGTTGTATTCTTCTACTTGATGGTTAGTCGGGTGCGGCCCCAAGAGGAGGAGTTTAAGAAAACAAAACTGATAATACCCAGACACAAGGAGGCATGCCATGCCACATGGGGCCACATGGAAAAGACACCAGGTGATCAGGAGGCAGAAGACAGGAGCAAGGAAATGTTTAGGTCAGAGCCTTTCCAGGAATTTCCATTAAAAAGGCCCGGCAGGGAAAGATGAACAGTCTAGGACTGTCTAGTTGAATAACTTAAAGAACTCCAAGCTTCAAAGAGTAGTCCCTAGTTGTCTGGGACCTGGCTCTGCAATGATAGAGGACCTGGAATATTGCCTCCTGGGTATATGGTTGAATAAGGAGGTATAGCTCTGGATTGGTTAGGTTGTGTATCAGAGGCTTGTTCCTGGCTGAGCTCTTGTCTCTAAGAATTGGCTAGCCCTGATCTTTTGCCAGCTAGGAAGGTTTTTTGTCTGTTTTGTTTTGTATTTAAAGATATCAAAGCATTTATATATGTGTTTGTATACACACACACACACACATATACTACACAGATGAAGTGGCTGGCTGCCATTTATGGGTCTGCCTGGCATTTGAGAAATACATATTTTTAAAGACTAGAATCACACTTCGTGTGGCCTGACGGTGACAATACTGAGAGGAAACTGTGGATTCATGTCTCATTTCATGATACCTGACAGTGCACCCCAAGTGTGCAGTGTTGGGGGGTGAGATGCACATCACCATTTGAATTGTTCTCTCTCCTCCCTGGCGTGAAGAGTTGGATCTAAGCAAGTTAAATGTACTATTAGGCAAATGACACAAATAAGAAGTGCAATCCCATTGTATGTCAGTTTACACATTGGTTGGGGATGCCTGGATTATTATTATTTTTTTTTTGCAAGTTGCTTTTTTTAATATATAATTTCTAGTTGTAGATGGATACAATATCTTTATTTTATTTATTTTTATGTGATGCTGAGAATCGAACCCAGTGCGTCACGCATGCGAGGTAAGCACTCTACCATTGAGCCACAATCCTGGCCCCTATTATTATTATTATTAATTTGGATAGCCCAGGGCAATTTGTCATTAACAAATGTCCAGGGTGGTGGTTGTATTGCTTTGCTTTGTTTATTTTTATTTTTGTACCTTAAATCTTGTCTTGGGGGAAGGGTATCAGGGATTGAACCTAAGGGCACTTTACCACTGAGATACATCCCCAGTCCTTTTTATTTTTGAGACAGGGGTGGGGGTGGGGAGTGGGGTGTCTCACTAAGTTGCTGAGGCTGGCTTCAAACTTGGAATCTTCCGGCCTCAGCCTCTGGAATTGCTGGGATTACAGATGTGTGCTACTGTGTCCAGCAAATTCTTGTCTTTAGTCGGGCTAGATGCATTTTTTTTAAAGCTTAATTCGTACATGTAGTTGTACATTCAGTAGCATACTGTACTTGGTCACATCCTATTTTCCCTCCTGCATATTCCTTATTGCTTGAGAGGGTTTCACACGGATAAAGTTGAGTTACTAGAAATCTCAGCATGCTTTGATAAGTATTACAGTTCACAATGGTAGTTTTCTAGTAATAAAGAAAAACAGTTTATTAAAAATAAAAGGCACAATTGATTCATTGTAATATTCCATTAACTCGGGTTCTGCCTTTACTTCCCAGTGTTGTTAATGCTACAGTGTCTTTAAGTTAAAATGCAGTTTATATAAAATGTTCAGGAGATATATTTCAGTAAACACAATGTTATTAGACACAGAGATGGCTGATCATTTTTGTATATAAGTTTGTTCTTGGAAGTTAATTGGTGTATGTTATGTTGCTTTCAGTACCTAAATATATCATCAGGAAGTATGCAACAGTAATTTAGTAAATAGCACCCTTGTTTTATTTTAGCAACTACCAGAGCACCAACTTTATTTGGTTGAATGAAGTTGAATGAAGGCAAAGAAAATAATAGATGCTGATAAACAAAATGTAGTATTTTCCACTCACAATGACTGTTACTAATTAATAAACTCTTAACAGATGTTTATGTTTTATAAATTACTTCCTTTGCAGAATCATATAGTTCAGCCTATTTGTAGCCACTTCAATATCCAAATCATAGACAGGAGATTGTGGTTGATGTTGCTTTGCTGGATGCGACCCACACTCTAATTGTAACTCGAGTAAGTCCTGAGGCCTCTCATGGCCAGATTCTGCCTGCAGTCTCAGTCAAAAGAAAACACAGTCTAGTACCAGAAGCTCTAAAGAACATATCTTTTTAATCTGGGTTTTTGTAAAAATCACAACTTAAGGGGCTGGGATTGTGGCTCAGCGGTAGAGCGCTTGCCTCGCATGCGTGAGGCCCTGGGTTCGATCCTCAGCACCACATACAAAGCAATAAAATAAAGACATTGTGTTCATCTACAACTAAAAAAAAAAAAATCTTTAGAAAAAAAAAATCACAAGAGTTTTATACGTCACACCACATAAACAACTTCTCCAAAATTCTATGCCGCCACCCTGTTTCTCTACCTAACACTCATGGCTGCTGAACCTCTCTTGGTCTCTCTCCTCCAGTTTCTCACTAGTCCTGAAGCTCTACTCATTTTTTTAAATATATATTTTACATACAATTTTTTCCCTTATTTTTGATCAGACACAAATACGACCTCCAGTAATCTCACAGTACGCCTTGGATTTCTTTTCCTACTTCCCAACTGGATTGTCTCTCTCTAGAAAGGCCAACAGCTTGCTTTCCCCTGATTCCTGAATGTCCTTTACTTTCCATATACAGAGCACCCTCAAAAAGGAAGGTCTTTATTTGAATAATTGCTTTTCTTGAGAGAAATTCTAATGTAGAATTTCCTGAGAATAAAATGTTTCACCTACTAACAGTAAC
Source organism: Xerus rutilus (assembly GCA_028644305.1). Lineage (NCBI taxonomy): Eukaryota > Metazoa > Chordata > Mammalia > Rodentia > Sciuridae > Xerus > Xerus rutilus. Next base: position 108,076,784 of record CM053402.1, on the reverse strand, counting down.
ACCATTAGTAGCCATCATTTTTGCACTCTTTGAATACATATTTAATACTTGTAAAATTATCCCTGCTTTACAGATGAAAAAAGCTGTGCCCCCCCCCCCAATAAAGTAATTCACTGCAGCTAGTAAATAATGGATGTTATTTGAACCCAGGCAGTTTTATTCCAGAATTCTTCCTTTTATAAGTGATATAAACACGCCTGCCAATTTTGCTTCATTCTCTGTGCTCTTGAGTGTGCAAGAAAGGGATGGTTGTGTCTGATTAAGATTATACATGTAGAAAATTAGGTGTTCTCTTGCGCCCGTGTTCTGTATTTGTATTAGGAAAATGCAAATTCTAAATCAATGCCACAAATCTGCCTAATGAAGGGACCTTTCTTGTTTATGATTCCTCCCAAAACCCTTGGCACATTTAAATTGTTTGCATTATCTCATATTAGTCTATTCTCTACTCACCCTAAAAGAAAGGAGCAGCAGATGTGTGAAAGCCCCTTGGTTCTTAGTACTCTCTATTTGCTACCTCTGGAGTTCTCTATTTTTGAAGCTTCTTAAAAGTCCTTTTGGATGAATAGCAAAGCTTTCCTATGTGTCTCTAGCTCATCTTTCTGTGAACAAAGGAATTTGCCATTTCCTTTTAATGTTTTGATCACTAAGAAAGGTGAATAAAGGGCCTGGTTATTTGGAATTCAATTGCATGATAGTGAAAAGGGTCAATTGGGTTATTGGCATTAGACCCTGTGGTACTCCACAGAAGAATGATCCTACTAGGTAGGGTTCTGGCTTTTAGGGCAGATGGTCAAGGGCTTAGTAATTTTGGCTTAGATTATACTACCATGGCACAAACAATGTACCAGTGTGCAGTGCACCAGCAAGAGAACTTTCTTGACCTTTCAACTTCCTTTTAGCTGCTCCAAGGGCTCAGAAATGTGGTGCATAGTGTCTTTTTGCATGATTGCAAATGAGGAAAGCCTTTGCATGACACAATGTCCAAACCCTGCCTGCCCCCCCCCCCCAAACAGTTAGACACAATTGCTCTGGGGTCTGGCTGGACTGTCTGACTCCTGTTGTAAAGCACCAAGCTTCAAGGGCATGGCTCTGTACATTTTCTCTCTGCACCACTCACATGTGGTGTGCATGAGCTTAAGTTTCTCTCAGAAACAGAACAAGGAGACAATTTTGGTGTGTATTGGAAACACACTGGACTTGTAGCCAGAAACTGAGTTTAAATCCCAGTTCTGTCACTTACTGGTTTGAACAAATCCCTCCCACTCTTGGAAACTTAACTCTCCATTGGTAATATGAGAACGATAAACATAATTTTAACTCAATGTTTTAAATATGTTAACAGAAAAATACTCTTTTAAGGTGCTTTACCACTTCTTCTTTGTGGTCCAAAATAGGATTTCAGATCAGTAAATTTAACTACTGACTGAATACTGACATATTTAAACAGATGCAAGATTTTTATCCTCCATTCTCTCTCCCCCACAACCCCAGGATTCTCTGTAAAAAATCAGATATGAAATTTAAATGTTAACCTCATTCAAACAAATATACATATTTTAAAACTACACAGCTAATATCTGTATTTTATAGTCAGAATTTCCTCCCTCTCCTTCCCCCCTGCAGTGATACCAAAGTTTTTAAAAAAATGACAGCTGCCTAATTTTTAGAAAAGGTTATGTCTCATTTATTACTGTTTTCTTAGTTAGACATTAGGAAACTCAGAATTCTATCCTCTCAGCTGGTCTAGCAACATTATTTTCTCAAATCTTCCATTGAGTTCCTTAATTCTCTTTTTTGGGGGGCGGGGGAGGGGGCAGGTGTTGGACCCAGGGCCTCATGCATGCTAAACAAGTGCTCCATCACTGTGCCACAACCATCCTGGCCTCTAGCCCTTTTATTTTTATTCTGAGACAGGGTATTGCTAAGTTGCTGAGGCTGACCTTAAACTTGGAATCCTCCTGCCTTAGCCTTCTGATTGCCGGAATCGCAGGCCTGTGCCACCACGCCTGGCTGGCAGAATTCCTCAACTCTTCAGAGGATATGTTTACATCCTTATATTCATGTGCAATTCTAGAACAGATTCCTCAGCCAATGATGATTTTTAGTGACTGGGAATAAGATGACCAAGAACCACTCCCTGACTGCCTTCCTTTTGCAGATACTTCTACAGATATCTGTAGTACCTGCATGTCTCAGAGCCCAAAGTTTGCAGAAGCATTACCCAGAGTGTTCTTGGTAATGTTTCATCTGGGTTCCTGGCTGTCTCTCGACCCCACATTACCCACATTATTGGTGAGAGCTATAGCCAACCCTTCTTATGATGCTGGGAGTGAATAGAGACCTGGCGACATGCCCTTTTAGAAGGGTTTCAAATGCCTGTGTAATGCTGCAATATGTCATGATTGGTATTAACATGAAGCTATCATTTAATTCCCCAAAACAATGGACTGACCTTACCAGATACCAAGATCCTACCATGTAGGTCTCTGACATTCACTGAGAGGATACATATATTTGATAGCTAGAAAAAAGTATAGATAGGATTTCTAAACCATCAGATATTAAAACGCACACAGCCAAGAATAGAGGGTAATTTAATGATGAAAAGCATGTCAGTCAACAAAAAATCCAGAAAAGGAGGGGAAAAGACGTAAACAATTAATATGATAGAAAACATATAATAAAATGGCAGGAATAAGATAAACATATAACAGTAAATGTGACTAGGCTAATTCCTCTTATAAAATCAGTAATGCTCAGATTCATTAAAAAGATCATCTAGTTATATGCTGTCTTCAGGAGTTGTATGTAGACCAGAGTTGCATAGGATGAAATTAAGAAATAGTTGGCAAATACTAACAAATAAAAATGGGATAATTTAATATAAAACTGTAGGATTAAATGTAAAAATACCTTAAGGTATGGAAGAATAAGAGATATAAATCCAAAAAAGATTTATCAGTAATAACTCTTGATGCACTGAACATACTATCACTGAATTAGATAAAGCAATATTTGTTAAAAATGTAAATAAAATGATATAAACAAATAAAAATGTAAACAAAAAATTTTAAATAGATAGTTTCCCATAATCATATTGGGAGACTAACAAAATGTTTCCAGACTTTGATTAAGTAGACAAAAATAAGTAGAACAGAATATTTGAATAACATCAATATCATTATCAACTTAACCCAACAAATAGGAAAAGCAATTTAAAAAAAACCATAGGGGTATTTACAAAAATCAGTTAAGTACCTGACTAAGAAAATCTTCAATTATTAAAAGAAAGTCACATTGGGCACATATGACAACCCAATAGTATTAAAGTTTTATTTTATTTTGTGAGTTTTTTCTTTTCATGCTTTTATTTATAACTGATGCATGATTATTATATATATTTATGGAGTAAAGTGTGGTATTTCAAAAAGTCCATGCAAAGTGTAATGATCAAATCATGGTAGTTGGTATATTCATATATATTTATCATTTCAAATATTTGTCATTTCTTTGTGTTGAAAACATTTAAAATCTCTACTGGACATTTTTGCATATATAATTAATTGCTGCATATATAATTAATTGCAATCATAGGTATTGTACTGTACTATACACATTAGAAGTTACTCCTCCCATCCAGTGGCACCCAGTACCCACTCACCATTATCTCTTTATCTTCCTGCTTCTCCCCACCTTTTCCTGTCTCTGTTAACTGCTATTCTGTTCTCCACTTCTGGGAGATCAACTTCTCTTTTTTTTGGCACCAGGGATTGAACTTGGGGGCACTCTACCACTGAGCCACATCCCCAGCCCCATTTTGTGTTTAAGTAGAGACAGAGTCTCACTGAGTTGCTTAGTGCATCACCATTGCTGAAGCTGGCTTTGAACTCGTGATTCTCCTGTTTCAGCCTACCAAAGTGCTGGGATTACAGGCGTGCGCCACCACGCCTGGCTTGAGATCAACTTCTTTAGTTTTCATGTATAAGTAAGAACATATGACGTTTGACTTTCCATGTCTGGTTTATTTCACTTAAAATATTGTCCCCCAGTTCCATTCATGTTGCTTCAAGTGACAGGATTTCATTCTTCCTTTCTTTCTTTTGGCTGAGTAATATTCCATTATGTACAAATACCACTTTTTAAAATCTGTTCATCTGCTGATGGACACATGGACTGTTTTGTATCTTGGCTATTATGGATGGTTCTGCAGTAAACATGGAATGTAGGTGTCATACTGAGTCTGTTTCTTTTGGATGTATAGCCAGTAGTGGGATTGCTGGAGCATTTTTGAAGAACCTCCATACTGTTTTCCATATTGACTGTATTAATTTGCATTCCCACCGATAGTGTATGAGAGTTTCCCTTTCTCTGCATTCTTCCTCCAGCATTTGTTTTTCATTGTTTTTGTTTTTCATAATAGTCATCCTAACTGAGATGAGATGGTATCTTATTATGGTTTTGATTTGTGTTTCCCTAGTAGTCAGACAGCTGAACTTGCAAGTTGGCCTCAAGTTTATCAGGGAATCATGGACAGGTTAGTTAATCTTTGTAAGCTTGGTTACTTTACCTGTGAGGTAGAGATGACAGTACCTACCTCACAGTTGTCAAGAGAATGAAGTAGAAGTATGCGTGTAAAGTACTTGGCTCAGTGTCTGCGTGTAGTAAGAATTTCATAAATGATTGCTGAAAAAAGCCTGGGTAGCATCTCTTCAATCATTTCTGGGTGCTGGTGAGATGATGAGAGTACTGTCAGTACCTTGGTACATTTACACAAGAGCAAGGCAGAAAGCAGTATTTAGACTAGCCAGGTTCTGCCTACCCAGATGAAAAGACCGGACATTTTGTCAGTGACAATTTGTGAAATATGCCAGTGGTAAGGGGTCGAATTAGTGTCTGTCCTTTAGAAGAAAAAAATCTATAAAGCACAATGTTCCCAAAGCAATAGTGGTTCATTAGCTGAAGAGCAGGTCCTAGTCCTAGGGAAGGGAGTGGCAGTTCTGCCATTCTGTACTTGTCCAGCTGTCCCGAGTGGGAAAGCAGTAGCCAGGAGGCCCTCCTCGCCTCATCTGACCACGCACACTCCTCATCAGCCAGGCTGAAACCCTTTTCCCACCCCTGCAGCCACAGTAGGTTCCTTAGACATGATAGTGGATTCATGAGATCTTGGGAGAGAGACAGTAGGCACGAAAGGATTCCCATAGTAAGCCCAGAAAATGTTTAATACCCTACCTCTTTTTATCTGTATTTAGGACTTGATAAGAATTTGTGGTTTCGGATAAAGTTATAAAGTGTCTGGAGTAATTAGAAATCTTAGGCTTTTTTAATGTCTGTAGATGCTATACATCAAACCATTTTAATCAATTATTTAAATCTGTTCAGTGGGGTAGGGTCAGTGGAAATAGTTCAGCCGTGTCTGATGGTACAAACAAGAACTAATTGACAGCTGTGCTTCCTCCACTGCCAAGACAACACCGATTGTAAAGTGTACCAACCGATTAATGACAGGTAAGGAAAGAAAAAAAGGGCTCAACATTAAATGCACATTTTGGTTCTAAGAATGTTAAAATATGAAGGAAAAATGTTAGCGCTGCAAACATGTGCCTTAGAATTAAGGAAATGCAGAATTTCACTCAGTTGGTATCTTGGTTTTGATGTTTTGCTGCTGGGTAGATGCTACAATTTTATGAAAGCAATTAAAACATATTTTTTATTAATACACATGGGCAGGACTAATAAAAATTGAAGGCAAATAAACATTTTCTCAGGCCCATAAACTTATTTTATTATTTTGTCAAAACAAACAAATCATGAGTGTTGGGGGAGGTATTATACCTGGTGAACCTGGAGCATTTTTTAGTACTGGAAAGTAAGAAATGCTTAGAAAGAAAAAAATAGAAAAACACTGAAAGGAGTATGTCTAAGGAGCACAGAAACCCAAGGAAAGGACTCCTAGCTCCAAAGGCGGAATAGTTTGGGCAACAAAGTGGTGTTGAATTATAACCCCAAATATAAAATAAATATCTACAAGGCCATACTGATATGAAATGATGGAAAGTATTAATAAATGTGGAGAAGTAGCAGATCTTCCATGCAGAAGAATTCCAAATAATTTATATGGAACTCCACCCTCAAGGACTTCTTTCCAAGGAGTATACCTGGAAAGGAGGGATGGGGAGCTGCCTTGCAGTAGAGAAACAGACAAACATGGCCTCAGCCCAGGGATCAAGCCCAGCATCCACATTATTAAATCATACTGATAGCATAGGTACTTGATATGATGTGATTAAAATAGTATGTTGCCTTTGTCCTCTTCTAAATAACCCCATCTTATTTTGAGAAAAATATCAGACAAATCCTGTTGTGGCACATTCTGCAAAGGACCTCACCAATACTCCTCAGAACTGTTACACTCATCAAAAACAAGGAAAACCTGAGAAATTGTCACAGGCAGGTGGAGCCAGGGAAGACCTGGTAACTAAATGTGATGCAGTATCCTGGACAGGACCTAGGAACACAAGTACCTTAGGTCAAAACTCAGGAAGTCTCAATAAACTCTGGATGGTAGCAATAGTAATGTTTCAGTACTGGTTTACTAATTGTTACTTATGCAACAATTTTGTATCACATTATGTATCATATTAACATTATATGTTAATTATGGGAAACTGTATGTAGAATATATGGGCACTCTCTGTATCATGTTCTCAATTTTCTGTAAATTTACAGCTATTTCTGAAAAATAAAGTCTACTAAAAATTTTAAATGCCTAAACAGGAAAAAAAATCATAGACCAAAAGCCAGGTCAGGGATTTAAAAGGAAAATTATAAAGCATTTTGTTAAGACCTTTACTAATCTCACACAGAGCACAACTTAAGCAGAACAAATGCAACTGCTTAGTTGAAAAATGGAGCTTAACCTAATGTGTGACATTTCTAAATACATTCCGATAGAATCATTATTTTTCATCCATGTAGCATTTTGTTTTTCCAAAGTTCTTTGCAATGTCTGACTCCAAGATATTGAAGTTTTATCCTTATTCGTATTTTAAAACTGATGCCATGTCTCTAGTTTGGACAGTTATCTTGGCTTCTAGCTAATCTAAATGTACAATTCAATCAGAAAACTAGCCATCAACTGTCAAGATGCTAAAATAGTTATGAGTGTTTTCAAAGCCAGAACTGCAATCGTGTGGTAAGACTTCAGAGTTTGACTGTTGTCCACAGCTCCGACTCTTAGGACTACTTTCTTTATCCAGTGTGCTCATATGCAAAACCTCACTGGGGAATTATAGGGTAATATTTTCAAGACTTGGAACTTTTCTATAGTTATCTTGCTAAAATAAAAAAAAAATCCCTTTAAAAGCATTTTTCAAAAATATTTTTTAGTTGTAGATGGACACAATACCTTTATTTATTTATTTTATGTGGTGCTGAGGATCGAACCCAGTGCCTCACACATGCGAGGCAAGCACTCTACCACTGAGCCACAACCCTAGCCCTAAAAGCATTTTTAAAAAATAATTTGCCAGGGTAGCCAAATAGAAACAATTTTGGGGTTTCTACATGGAATCAAGTTGTACAAATTGCAGAATATTCCCCTTGGTCCAGGACATGGTTTTACGCCCACATACCACTTCCTACATCCACAAATTCCAGTATATTTGGACCCTCCTGAGAGCTGGGGAATTGTAAAAGAGGAAGGCACTAACCACAGAAACAAGAAAGCTGGCAGTGGCACCCGGGGACTTCTTGCTGAGTCCCTGCCCCAACTCTCTTCCCGTCTTCTCCTGTCCAGGGCAGAGAGGGGCACATCTGGACACTCCCTGGCTCTCTTGCCAGGCAGTGTCAGAGGATTTTAGCCTAGGGAAGCTAACAATACATTGGCTTTGTTTTCTAAACCAAGAATTAAGGCACACTGTCTGACAACATGACTAATTAGACGGCATGTGAACTTGAAATTCTCCCAGGAAGTCCAGGGTGAGTGGCCATGATTGCTGCAGAATCCAGAAATGGGAGCAGAGACCTGAGTGTGATCCACTGATGGCAGTTCCCACCAGAGAGGAGCATGGGAACTTCCTGGGAGCAGCACCATAGAGAGGTTTTCCTCAGAAGTCTGTAGGCTCAGCAGCAGTACCAGGGACTGCCCTGATAACAGGAGAGTGCCCAATCCTGGCTCCACTGCAATGACCACCCCTTCTCAGTTGTGGAACTTAAAACCCTAGGATGGAGAACCTGGAACTCTCTCTCTTGTGCTCTCTCTCCCTTGCCCCCTCACCCCCCACACACCTTCTCCCTCAAAACAGGGTCAGAAGTGCCAGGGGTTCAGAAAGTACTCCCCCAGGGTTTATTTCTTCTTTACCTGTGTCCTAGGAACACCCAGAAGAAGCTGGGGGACCCCTGCGAGGAGACAGCCATTTCTGTAGGCACAGGGTTACCCCCTTATGAAAAAGCAGCCAGGCGATCTTATCACATGCCTCTGAGTGAGTAGCAAGGCAAGTGGAAGAAGGTGCCTGTGAGGAAGTGCAATGTCACATGCAGCATTTACAGGAAGCCAGCCAGAAGATAGCAGGGGACTGAGCGCTTGGGCTTGGCCGTTTTCAGCGGATTAAAACAACAAAGGTTAGTGCTCCCCGCCACCTTTGAAAAACCTTTCAGAGCTGCTGTAAAACACCTAATTGATTCTCTCTCCTTGAACTGTCTTTATTTCTCTAATGGGAAGAAATTGCTCTGGCTTTGAATGTAAGAGCCAGCGCATAGCTGGTAACTAACTGCACTTTGTTAGAGGAACAAACATTGAGCCACAATGGCTCAATGCAATTCTCAGAATCTCTTGCTTCCCTGTTTAGAACTTCTATGCCTTTAAAAAAGAAACAGAACAAAACTTCAGATGTTTGTTAAATAACTTATTTCATGGAATGCAGCTAAGCCTCTTCTCATTTTTACTTATTAGCATAAATCTGAAACAGGCCAGATCATTGCAGACATATGTGGGGCATTGGAGCATACAGAAGTTCTGTGCACAAAAACGTGCCGCGAGGCTATATGCAAAAGTTGGTTGTTTTTATGTATTTTTCATCTTGTGAAACACATCTTTTGGATTATAGTTCACGTTAAAATAATTTAATGTCTATAAATTCTTGTTTTGTTTTTATCTTTCTTCTCGTTAATACAAAATGGGAGTAGAGAAGGGGATAGGGCAGCTTGAATGTGAAATGAGGAAGTCCTTTGCATGCACCAGTTTAAGAAGCCAGCACAGCCTGGAGCTAAGGCCAGCAGGGTTTGGAGAAGCCCTGAGGCTTGGCTGTTACTATAGCTTTCTGTCTTCAGACTTGTGTTTCCTCTAGAAAGGAAGATTTGAAGAGTCTACAGAAGATCCAGAAAGATGGGTAAAGGGTTAGAAAAGAAGAGCCCAGACACATCTAAAAGGCCCAAGATTATTTATCTTATGGCCAATGAGGGACAGTTTGATAAAGAATAGCACATCAATCAAGGGTTCTGACACAATGACCTGCTGCTTTCAGACCTGTAATGAAAAAGGAAAATGTCTCAAGTCTGAGCTAGAAGGAGGAAATTACTTCATTCTTGAACTGCTGTTAAGCGTGAGGACAGGTTAGCCAGAGAGATTTCCCAGCTCTTTATGGATGTTTTGGAAAACATCCTAGGTTGCTTTTTTGGCCATGTTCATATGTTAATGGAGGCAGGGAGGTAGTGAGGGGAGCATAGTAGGACTCGGAGCTTCCCTTTTCATCTCTTCATTCCAGCCTGCATGTTCTCAAGTGTGTCTGTACTGAAAAACAACCAGGGGGTGCAGGCTCAGTGGACTCACGTGTTGTTTATAGTTCAGTCATACAAACTATGCAGAACAGTGGTGAAAGAGGAAAAGCATGATTGGTTATGTGCTCAGATTGCCGCGTATTTTTTTTTTCATTTTTTACTACCATGTTGTGCAAGAAAATGGAGAAGATGACAACAGGGAGGTTCTAGCTGGGATCTCAGCCCTGGTGGTTTCAGAAACTTTTCACTAGCTCTGACCGAGGCAGCACACAGTTTCACTGGGTGTAGGGTGGGGTGGGGTAGACTTCACTGTCTCCAGGAGCGCCTGGAGGAGGTGCCCAACTGGGAACTGTGTAGTGCAGTGGCCTGTTGCACTCGAGCCACCCGGAGCCCTGGGAAGAAGCTTAGAGCTTAAGAGTTGGCCAGCATCCCTTGAAGGAGCATTTCTTTCCGTTTTTATTTTGCTTTTTAAAGTTGTCATAGAGTTTTGATGTCAGGGAGTTTTCTATTATGCTTATCTGATGCTTGTAGTAGAAAGGGGCTTTTAGTTTTGTTAAAATACTTCCCAGATGGACCTGATGTCTTCTTTTGTGAATGTGTCCTTCCAGAAGCCTTTTCCATTTCTTTTTCTCTCCCTAGACATTTATTGGCCCCTTCTCCAGCCTTCTACTTCCTCTAGGTTTGTTTGTTTGTTTGTTTCTGTTTTGTGTGTGTGTGTGTACATGTGCGCGCTTTTGAATTACAAGAAAAGATTTAAAGGATTATCATTATGCAACAGCTTTGAACCCCAGGCCTGGAAGGGGTTCTGGAAAAAAAGAGGAGGGCACGGGATGACAGAACGTGGTGGATCATGCTGGATGGCAGAGTGCTCCTGGAATAGTAATCTTGTGTGTAATTTTTAGACAGGAATTACTGCCAAGGTGAGCGCTGAGTTCTGTTTGAAGGTGAAAGTGGTAAGAGAAGAATAGTCACCTGTAATATGGAGATAAAATGATGAATTTTATGGGGAAGAACAGTATGAACACTTTACTCTCTAAATAGGAAGAAGAGTGGCACTGACTTCATGAAGTTCTCTTCTCCCCGAGACCCTGACTTATAGGCAGCCTCTTCTCCCCAGAATCCCACATGACACAAGAGTAACAAGTCAGCATCCATAGATGTTTGGGTGGCCTCAATCTTAGAGGGATAAAATGGTGACATATACAAACATTCTTGTTAATAGGGAAAAAGAAAATAGAACTGGTGAGTGTCACCTTTTAACTAAATTCATTCGTGGTTGTCATTTTGAGTTAGAATGAGCAAATCTGGAGGCCTAGCATTCTGGGTTTCTCCGAGAGAAGTTCCTGGGCATGGGTAATGAACTTTTGACATCACCATCACATTGGGAAATACTAGAAGCTATACATTAATTATGTTTAAGTACCCATAACATAAAATTTGCCATCTTAACTAGCAAGTGTGCAGTTCAGTAGCATTAATATTCTCATAGTTGTACAGCCAACCTCCAAAATTTTTCCATCTTGCAAAACTGAAACTCTGTATCCATTAAACAACTCCTTATTTTCCTTTCTTACCAGCCCCTGGCAACACCATGCTACTTCCTGTTTCTACAAGTTTGACTCCTCTAGGTACCTCACTCAGATAAGTGGAATCATACCGTATTTGTCTTCCTGTGACTTCCTTATTTCACTTAGCTTAATGGCATTAAGCCTTATCCACATTGTAGCATGTTAGAATTTGCATCCTTCTTAAGGTCAGATATCCCACTGTATGTATATGTCATATGTTCTTTATTAACTAATTCATCAATAACATTTGGTTACTTCTGCCTTTTGGCTTTTGTGAATCACGTGACTATGAATGTGGGTTTGCAAATCTCTTTGCGACCCTGAGTTCAGTTCTTTTGATATGTACTCAGAACCAATATTGCTGGATCATGTGGCAAGTTTACACTTAGCTTCTGATCATCTAGTGCTCTAATACCACCTCCTTCCAAACACGGAGACTTGAAGATAACTCACATTACAAAATCTTATTATTTCCTTCATGCATGCTCATAACAAAACATTCATGTCTTGCTTCTGGGTGTTAAGGATCCAAAGGGAACTTGGACTGTTGACCCAGGAAAATAAGTAAGCCTAGTTGGGCTGTTCTGGAGGGATGGCCACACTAGGTATTTAGCTTACAGATTTTCTGGAAGGAAATGGTACAGAAGGTGTGAGAAGCAGCCTAACTCAATAGTGGGTGGTGATTCTTTTGCTGGAGGTGCTGTCTTCTATGAAATATGAGTGCTAATGTTGACTCTGATACTACCAGGGAAGGGATTGCCTGTAGGCCTGATAGTTTTCACTGGGCCATTTCAGTTTCCCTCAGTTTCTTCATTAGTTGGAAGGTTGATCCTGTTTTTCAAATAAGCCTCTAAGTACCCCTCCCCTGCGCACACTCCAAAAGCATCAAAAAATGACAAAAACAATTGCTTTTGTTTATTCATGAAAATGAGGAGTGGGTGTATTTGCTTACCTATGAAAGGGCTTAGAAAGTTTTTCCTGAAAAGAATAAACTAGAAAAAGATGAGACTTTGAAATGGAACTGTCTTGCAGCAAACTGAATTTAAGAGGGCCTATTTCTAGTTTATATGACATTCTGTCAACCAGATGTATACCACTAACATTGTAATTTCTCAATGCTAATGAGAAATTACTGCTTTGAGACTTAAGTACCTAGATACTTACCAGAGTATCTTTTTTGATATTTTCTGGTATGAATTAGATTTCCTTTGTACGATTTTATTATGTCATTTTTTAAGTTAAATGTTTTTTTTGGTAGCAGAGATTGAACCAAGGGACACTTAATCACTGAGCCACATCCCCAGCCCTTTTTATATTTTTATATATTTTTTATATTTTTATATTTTTTTACATTTTATTTTGAGATAGGGTCTCCCTGAATTGCTTAGAACCTTGCTAAGTTGCTGAGGCTGGTTTTGAACTCGCGATCCTCCTGCCTCAACCACTTGAGTCGCTGGGATTATAAGTGTGCCTTTGTGTGGCCTTTGTATTGATTTGTAGTCCTAGTGTGGCTTTAAAAAAAACTCTTGTATTAGGACAAGCATTTGCCCTGGTACCATACATAAACAAAACAAATTTATATGTATATGTATGTATATATAAAGAATTTTCCCTATTAATATATTCATATACATATATATACATACATGTACATGTATATAGGGTATGTATTTCCTTGTCTAAAAGAGATTAGATGATATCTTGGAGCCTACAGTTATTTGGAATATGCTATTAACCATAGACTAGGAGGCTATGCATATATGGGTTTGCTAGTAACCAGCTAGCTATTCTTTCAGTAAGTCAATGATATAAATGGTAGTGATTGGGAGTATCTTTGATTTTTAGACTAGCAATGGAAAGATTTGGTCTTCCTTAAAGGCTTTAGAGACCTGTAGAATGATCCTCCTGAGAACTGGGTATAGGCCCAGTAGAGAGGCTGCCCAATACCTCACCAGCCTGCTATGTACAAAGCTGCACGGAAGCAGCTGTTAGAGGAAGAGAATTGATGCTCCAACTCTACTTCTCACCACAGTGTGACTGCTTAGGAAAGTCCCAGTTCTACAGATCATTTAAATGAACATTCTTGATGCATTGCCACCAGAGCTTCTCCCAAATCTCTTCAAAGCAAACAGTTTATTATATCCTCACTCTTCCTCTTCTCCCAGTCTTTCCTCTTCTCTCTTCCAGCTTGCATCTCTGCCATTTCATGCCCATCACCTTTTGGAAATTTAGCCCAGAACCTATGTGCAAAAACCATGTGCTTCCTCCCACAGCCCTTTTTCCTAGAGTGTTTAACAACCTTCCCTGCAGAGCAGGGACAAAACAATGCTGATGAGCATAGTTACCAAAGTAAAAATAGTTGAGAATTTTCATATAAGAAAAATAAATTGGAGAAAATAATGTTATAAGATTAGGAAAGATGAAATTTATAAAAACTTTTTTTATGGAGTCATAAGGAAGTGGCAGTAAGAGAAAGAGAAGTGAAAAGGCCAGAGGATAATTTGCTCTAAAAGACAAAAATGTCAGGTTATTTAAAAACTTCTCTTTCCCTCTATTTCAGTGCCAGGAACATCTGGTTTTGGGAAAAGTTTAGAAAAGAGGCTTTCAGACGCTATTGTCATTTAAAACTTAAAGAGGTAGGTAAAAATAAAAGCTTGGATTTTTTTTTTCCCTACAGTACTGAGGGCTGAGCCCAGGAGTTTGGGATTGAACCCAGGAGAACCCAGGAGTTTGTGCTTGCTAAGCAAGCACTGTACCACTGAGCTACACCCCAGCCCTAATTTTAGTATTATCTTTTTTTTTTTTTTGAGACAGGGTCTCAATAACTTGCTGAGGCTTGCCTCAAACTTGTGATTCTCCTGCTTCAGCCTCCCAGGTTAAGATTACAGGCATGCACCATTGCACTGCATCTAGTGGAATCTTGGATTCTTTTTAGAAACAGAAAAGACCTTAAGAGAGTCCCATCCTCTTTGTTTTTAAATTTGGAGTCTAAGGCCCAGAAAAGTCCAGTGACTTGTGTGTGAATCAGAATAGATCATTAGTGGTAATAGTGGCACAGAACAAGGCCCCTGACTTGAGCACTGGCCACAACATAAGGAAGCCATGTTGAGGGGTCTCAAGGACTTGGAACCCAGATAAGAGGTACCCCTCTAGGCTCTGCAGAACCAGATGCATGCCTAATGGAAGTAGACTAAGAGATTAAGGATTTGGCAAAGTGATCTCTCCTTAATTCCTGGGAGACAGTCATATGGTTGTAATTTTGTAGGCAGAAACCTAATCTATCCTACTTGGGGGTAGTTTGTGTGCAATGAGCTGGTCCTCATGGATAAAGAAGAGGATAGGCTCAGAGAGGAAAAATTACTGATGGGCTCAGGAGAGGCCAGGAAAAGAGACTCAACCTTGTAGACATGAAAGTGGATTAAAAAGTATGGATAAAGATTTGTTGTGAGGTATAGATGAATATCAGCGCTCACTGTGACCTGGATTAAGCAGTCCTCAAAAGTGTTAGCCCTCCTTAGCACTGATTCCAAGGTCTCTGAACTACCTCTGAATGCTAACTCAGCTTCCTGGGTACCATTATCACAGAAGGGTAAAATCTGGACAGTGAACCTGGTCCATGGAAAGAAATGACATCATTTGTAAATTCTGGTATGCCCAGCAGCCCTTGCAGATTTCTAATGGGGGTCAGCCATTTCTAAGTTATCCCTCTGGCACCTAGATAAAACGGAAGTTTTAGGACCTTTTTTTTGACAATGTCTGTTTGAAGTATGGTAAACTACCCCTAAACCAACTCCAACTCAGATGTAGTTTCTCCTAATGTAAACTCGCAACACAGACTGCTTCTGTGACCCTATAAAGCGTGAGCATATTTTCCTGCCAACAATCAGTTAATTCTGCTGTGGACACCAACTGGGTGTCTTAGTCAGAATCAGTTCTGACACTGTCCACCTGGAAATAGCATCACACTCTTTAGGTTGAGGGTTCAGGCCCCAAAACTGGACCTGGCTCCTACCTTGCCTCCACCCCCTCGCACCACACACCCATTTTAGATACTAGTCACAAGCTTCAGGTCATTCTACGTGTGCTTCTGACTAACTGGCTATAAACCCCATTCCCCCAACCTTCTCTTGGGTTCACTTAGTTTGCTAGAGTGGTTCACAGCTTACAGAACTCAGAGAAACACTCAAGTTTATATACCAGTTTATTATAAAAGATGCTACAAAGTATAGAGATGAAGAGAGGCATAGGGTGAGGTATGGAAAAAGGGGCATGGTTCTACCCGCTACCCTCCAGGAACTTCCCCTGTGCGCTGTTTAGGTATCTGGAAGCTCTCCATCTGGTTCTTTGGGGGTTTATGAAGACTTCATTGCATATGTAAAGCTAATACATGGAGTGGGGAAACCCAGGGAGGCCTGTCTGTTCAGCATTCTTATTTTCCTGTCTGTGCAGCATTCCTTCCTCCAGGGCATGGGGCAGGACCAATCTGGAATGATGAGGGTCTTTTGATCTACTATCTGATAGGGTCTGGATATTTTGAACATAGAACTAACAAGATTAACTCTTGGATTAAGAAATAATAAATAGAAGAAAGAAGTCAAGGATGATTCCAAAGTTTTTGGCGTAAGCACAGGAAGAATGGGAATCCCATCAAACTGCAGTGGGCAAAGCTGTAGGCAGAGCAGTGTGGTATGGAGTTTGGCTTGGGATCAACTGAGCTTGAGATGTTTGTTAAACAGACATCCACACGGAGATGTCAGTGGAGAGCTAGATACACATTTCTGAGATGAAGGAGTGAGAATCCTAGAAGAAATTCATTATTCATTTTTCTTTTTTTTTTTTTTTGGTACCAGAGATTGAACACAGGGGTACTCAACCACTGAGCCACATCCCCAGACCTGTTTTGTGTTTATGTAGAGACAGGGTCTCATTGAGTTGCTTAGTGCCTCACTTTTACTGAGGCTGGCTTTGAACTCACAATCCTCCTGCCTCAGCCTTCTGAACCACTAGGATTACAGGCATGCCCAGTAAAGTTCATTCTTCTTAATGATCTCCGTGGTTTAATATATAAAAGTCCTGAAAAAAGCAACTTGGAATGGGACTCTGCATAGTATCTTATTCACTGCTTGATTTCTAGGACTGATTCAGAGAATTCTCTTTAAGGTAAACAGCAGTAGGAAGGGCAGGATTCTTGTCTCAAACTTTGTCTTTCAGGGTTTAAGCCTCAGCGATTCCATACTCTTATTTTGAAAAAAGACTTTTTTTTTTAACAAAATGGGCAAAAGCAATGCCTAAAAAAAGCAAGCTTTCCTTTGCTTGTATGTCATAGCAATCAAAGGAAATGTTAAGAGATTGCTAGAATTTTTATGTTTATGTGAATGTTATTTTAAATATGATTGGAGTTGCATTTATTATCCCTGAAACAGACAATGTCTAGTTATGCAAATTTTAATGAAGTAATCTATGCTGTTTTCCTATGGAAAAGGAGGTAGACTCTTCATTCAAGAGGTAGAATTCTGAGTTCCCATTGGTTGAATCTCAGTCCATACAACAATATTAAGTTTTGTTTTCACATCTAAAGTCGCCTTTTTGTTTTTGCTTTTTAGTCAGCTTGTATGAACAAAAAGCATCTATTTAAAAAGTACCTACAGTAGTTCACTGGAATAATACTGGTGTTTCCTGGTCCAAGCTGAGATGAAAAGTGTTTAATTCTCAATCATGCCATCAACTTATAAGAACGTTTATCAAATTTGAGTGATCTCGCTAGGTCCTCAATCAGCCAATGAAGCAGGTTCTGTGATGAGCCCATGTGCAGAGGTGTGAATTGCTTCAGAGAGTGAAAGAATTGACCACATTCCACTGTCAAGAGCCAGAATTCAGACCAAGATCTGCCTGCACCCATAGCTCCCCCAGGCCACTTCCAAGAAGCATGGAGTAAATCAGGGAAACAAACCAGGGCATTTCAGTAATTCACAAATTATTTCATGGTTTTACATGTGGACCAAATGGTAATACAGAATGGTGTTCTTTATGATAAGCCAAAAACCCAAGGGGCCATTCATATATTTCAGGGAGTGGCCAAACCAGGCCTTGAGGTAGGAGGATTCATGAACAAGTCTTTTGCTTGCCCTCTACCCCATGCAGTAGTGGGCTTCTTGGTTGGAATGTCACCAGTGGGCTGATAACATGCTGCTCCATTAAACCCACAGAGGAACACCCAGCCCTCCCTTCCACAGAAGCCTGTTGGTTCAGTGCCAGCTGGCAGCAGCTGTTCCAGGCTGTTCCCTGAAGGTGCCTGGTAATGGGGAGACTGCCAGCCAGCTACCCTCGGGAGTCCTAAGTGAGGGGTTCCAGGAGTCGTGGAAGTGGTCCAGAACCTGGAGGCTCTGCCTCAGCTCAGGGCTCAGGAAGAAGGGCTGGGCTGTGTCCCCACAGTGCTGGCCAGTGAGAGCACTGTAGGACAACCAGGTTCACTCCCACACCAGTAGCCCTCCAGGGTGTGTGAGGAGGTACACCCCCTCGCCGCAGTTGAGAGTCAGTCTTGTTTGCCTTGATACAGACATACTGGTTGTTAAATTGTTGAGATGCTTCAAAACTGGTGGGTGAATTGTCAGTGCCCTTAGTTGCTTGAGTGTACTCCACAATCCCTAAGAGTTCTCCTGTAATTCCACAATTGGAGTTAGCGCTGGCCACAGGACGGCTGCCCTGGGACCCTGCTGTAGCATCAGACATGATCCTGATTGTTCAGTGCCTGTGCCTCTTGTTTGTTAAATATTTTTAATGTCACCCCCATTCCATCCTGATAAAACAAAACATTGAAAGCATTTTTTTTTTTTTTTTTTTTTTGTGAGCAAGTAATGAGAAATTTTGATTGGGGTCCTGGAAGACAAAACTGAAACTTGCAATTGTGTCCCTAGTTCTCTGATTCTCTGATACAGAGCTGTTGATATTATCCCAGGCTCTTCTTTGCTACCTAGAAGGAAAGTGGTTACAGCAGTTAAGACTTTCAAGTAACAAGCAGTGCCCCTGGAAGCATAATTTCAATTCATACTTTTAGAGGGCCCCAAGTTTGAATTTTGAATTTTGCAGGAAAACATCTTCCTCTGTACTTTCTTCTAGAAAGGTAGTTATTTTTCAAACTATGACTTGTTTGCTTCCATAACCCAGTTGGTGACCACTTGCCCAGAGGAGGTGAAAGATTCATTATAAGCCAGGCTCCAGTAATCCTGATTTATTGGTGCCAAACACTTGCCTTTTGCAGCTGTGAGGAAATTTTCAAAGTTGATTTGTTTCTGAGTGGACCAGCAGTACCACATGGTTAAAAAAAAACACAAAACTCTCACAAACAGTAAATGCCCACAGGTGATAGATTCCAGGAGCAAGTGAGAGATCCTTGTGCCCATCCTCAAAGCACCAGACTAATTTTTAGATGGTACAAGATACACTACATACTTCAACACAGGAGCTCTTAACCTGATGTCTATGAATTGGATGAGAGAAGCAGTATTTATATATTGTCACTAATCCCTCATTAAAATTTTGCATTTCCTTTGATTATGAATGGAGCCAACAAACTGCAGTAGCTTTAGGAACACTTGTGACATTGTCACCAATAGAAATGGTAGATGTTTTATGTCATCATGTGCTAGGCAGCTTATAAGATGGTACCCAATGATCCCCACCTCCTGAAATTCATGTCTTTGTATAACCCCTTCCCCAAGTATGGGCTGGATTTAATGATTCACTTTTGGTGAATAAAGTATGATGGAGAAGATGAGATTTTCTTATAAAAAGATGCCACTTATTTCTTAAGGTCTCCATTCTTTACAATTGAAAATCAATCGATTAACAAGAAGAACTTTTAGGAGGGCCTTGTGATAGGTGGTGCAGTTATCTCTGCCTTGTGAGGTTTATAATTTAAAGTTCATTTCCTGAACTTAGCAGCTTTACAATCTCTGGAAAATTAAAATGAAGATGATCATTTCCTTATAGGTAGGGCTAATACATCAACTGACAGGCATGGGTGCCAGTCAGCCAGAATAAACGTCAGCCTGAAAACCAAACAGTGGGTAGCAGTGAATATGAACTTGCTTGTAGGAGAGTGTGAACTCAGGGAGTCAGGATGTGTGCACCCCTGGGCACTCTTGACGTAAAGAGGGGAACTGCCAGCTGTCCTTCCCTTTCCTTCCTCAGATAGTGTTTCCAGAGTTCAACAGTTATCCAGTCATGGTTTCTGAGATGATCACAGGAGACATGTGAATAAACACTCTTTATTTAAATAATTATAATGTGTGCTAGAAAAATTACAATACCATGTGAAATTCATGACTTCATGAACAGTTTTTTAGTATGACACCAAATTATGTATTTAGATTTGTTTAGCTTAACTAAAAATAATAATAAGTTATAGTCATGTGTCACAGTATGATGGGGACATTCTGAGAAATGTGTCATCAGGTGATTTTGTCAGAGTGTACTGTATGAACTATGGTGGCACCAAGCAATATAATCTTATGGGACCACTGTTATCCATGCAGTCTCTTGTTCACTGAAATGTCATTGTGCAGTAAATGACTTTATCATTTTAGTGGTATGCTGATGCCACAGAATTCTGGAGTCAGTTGTGAATATTTGGAGAAGTTTGGGAACTACTGCCTTAGGAAATTGATCAGGAGACCAGACATATATGCACATTCAGAGATAACCAATTCAAGGCTGTGAGATCTAAGTTCAGTCAGACCTGGAAGGCCAGGTTTGAAGGAGAGAATTCTCTGCGTCACGTCTCCCAGGCTTCCAATAACATGTAACATTGCCGCTTTCCTCCCTCCCAGAGCATGAGAAGGGGGTAGACAGTGACACGGGGACCCAAAACATCTTTCATGTTGTTCTCTCATCAGTAAAGTTAAATTTAATTTAATTTAATTCCACAAATTCCAAGGCATAAAAAATTTTCCTGTTAAATTTCTCTGTGGGAGCTGGAGTTGTAGCTCAGTGGTAGAGCACTTGCCTGGCACATGTGAGGCTGGGTTCAATCCTCAGCACCACATACAAATAAATAAATAAAATTAAGGTATTGCATCCACCTACAACTTAAAAAAATATATATTGAAAAAAATTTCTCTGTGGGTCATTGTCTAATCCTGCACAGTCCAGTGCAGTGGCTACTTAAAATGTGGCCAGGACACATTGAGACAGGCTACATTGTAAGTGCAAAAGCCACATTGGATTTTGAAGACAGTACAAAAAGAAGAAGGTAAAATCTCATAGAAATTTTTATTTTAATTAGTGCCAAAATGATATTTTAGATATTTTAGGTTACATAAAATACATTCTTAAAGTTGATCTCACCTGTTTTATTAATTAATTAATTTATTTATTCTAATTAAGCATATATGACAGAATACATTTTGATTCATTTTACACAAATGCAGCACCACTTTTCATTTCTCTGGTTGTACATGATGTAGCATTGCACCATATGTGCAGTCATACATGTACCTAGGGTAATGATGTTTATCTCATTCCACCATGGTTCCTGACCCCATACCCCCGCCCCCTCTCCCCTTTGCCCAAAGTTCCTCCATTCTTCACCCCATCCCCAATTATGGATCAGCATCCACTTATCAGAGAGAACATTTGGCCTTTGGTTTTTTGGGATTGGCTTACTTCACTTAGCATGATATTCTCCAGCTCCATCTATTTACCTGCAAATGCCATAATTTTATTCTCTTTTAATGCTGAGTAACATTCCATTGTGTATATATACCACAGTTTCTTTAACCATTCATCTATGGAGGGACATCTAGGTTGCTTCCACAGTTTAGCAATTGGATCTCACCTGTTTCAAATCATTTTTTAAAATGTGGCTACAAGAAAATTGCAAATTGTGTATTTGGCTGCCATTCTATTTCTGATGGACAGTGCTCTTCTACCTATCTGTAGCAAGAGGAAGTACCCACATGTGTGGGAGAGAGGATTGGGGACGTCTGTAGCTATGAACAGGTTACGCTGGCCTGCAGCTCTGCTTGTTTCTTCCTTGATATCCAGTTTTATATCTCCACTGGCCTTACAAATCCACTTGATATCTTTCTGGATCTCAAGCTCAGTGTGTACAAAAAATCACTTCTATCTGAAAGATAGAACTTAGAACAATAATAGTTTCTTTTTCAAATATCAGCATGCTTTTTCCTTATACTTTCCCTCTGGTAATAGTGGTTTGTTGGTTCTGTCTGATTGATTCTTTGACTCATGCTGAAGAAATAACTCCTAGAGCCAGACACCTAGATTCCAGTCCCAAGTTGGATGTGTTACCCAGGACCCTGAACCTCCCTGAGCTTTGGTTGTCATATAGAAACACTGAGACAGTTTACTCAGTGATCTCTAAAGTGATTTCTCTTTCTGAAATTCTAAAACATTTTAAGGCTTCATGAGTTTTGAAGTTGGGGATCACTAGTCATAGGTGTACATGCTTTTAAAAATATGAAAGTGGTCCTTCTAAAATATTATTTAGGAACATGCAGTTTAAATATATGGGTCATTATTCTGACCCACTGAGGAAATCAAATTAAGATACAGATTTTCTAAAGCTGTAATGTTTTCTCTTGACAAAATAGAGCATTTTTAATATCACCCAAGGAGTGTAAAGCTTCCCAGCAGGCCACTTGCCCTATGTATCAAGTGGTAATTGTTCAAACTCTTGGCTCCGATATGTCTATAGTATGATCCTGGTTGCGCACAAGAATTTGTTTATAAGGATATTGATATCAGCATAATTATGCTGACATAAAAGCAAAGAAAGAATTAAATAACTGGCAATAGGAGAAAGTAAAAGTAAAATTAATGAAGAAATTTCATACAATCATTAAAAGTTAACATTTTCAAGGAATGTTTATTGGCATGAAAGAATAACAAAAGCTGGATTCAGAACTACATATATTATAATCCTAATTTTAAAATACTTTAGATATTTATGAAGACTAGAGGAAATATTCTGAAAAGTTAACAATGTGTATTTTTATCCATAGCTTTACAAGTAATTTATCTTATTTAAACTTGTTTGTCATTATTTGGTAAAACAACCACTTAAAATGTAATGCCTGTCAAATGCAAAGCAGTGTGCTGGGTGCTATAGGGGCAGAAAGATGAGAGGATGCGACACCTGGCTTCTGGCAACACCATTTTGTAAGGGCTGCTGATTCACAGAAATATCTATTTGGGGCAATGAGGACCCAATGTGAAGGACTAGCTCACAATAAGAAGAAAAGAAGCAGCAGCCATGGTGCCTCCCCTCAGTGACACCTTGTCTGAGTTCACCTCTGTTCTGCAGTGCTGGTGGGGACACTGCAGCACCACCTGCAGGGATGTACTCTTTCAGGGTGAGCAGGAGGCTTGCCATTCTTTTGGCCACACCCTTATCTTGAATCGTAGGCAGACAGACCTCCAGAGAAGCCGTGTTTACCATGTATGTTCTTGTTTTGGTGAGTTTTCAAAAGTGCTTTGTAGAAATTATCTTGTCAGGCCTGGTGTGCCTATAATCCCAGCTGCTCAGGAGGCTGATGCAGGAGGATCACGAGTTCAAAGCCAGCCTCAGCAATTTAGCAAGGCCCTAAGTAACTCAGAGAGACTCTGTCCCTAAATAAAATACAAAAAAGGGCTGAGGATGTGTCTCAGTGGGTTAGTGCTCCCAGGGTTCAATACCCAGTACCAAAAAAATATACATCTTGTCAGTGAGCTCAGTATAGAATAATATATTATGTGAGAATAGGACACAGTATTAAAGATTAGGATGCCATATATATCATACATCAAACCACGCGTGATGTGACCTTATAAACATGAGAAGCACAATTTCTAGCATGGTTGTGGGCAGATCCAGTCTCTCCCTACTTCATATAAAGTTCCTGAAGATTAGAAGATTAGAGTTTTCTTTGTTGTTTCCAAAGCTCCTAGCAGCTTCTGGCATATAGTAAGCATTAAGTAGTTCTTTAATTAATAAATATATACATTAGTAAATAAGATGCATAACAAATGAAGCCAAGAAAAATGCTGATTGTGAGATAACAGGAGAGTAAGAAACAGATCATCTGTCAGGCCTCCTTAACAGAGGATGAGCAATAACGAAGACAGGAAGCCCTGGACCAACACCACAGGTAGCTGCCTGCTGGGTAGAACTGTGGACTCTGGAGCCAAAGCTTTAAGTTCATATGAGCTCTGACACCTATAAGCTATGTAGCCTTGGTCAGGTTATATAACTTTTCATCACTGTCATATATATCTCATAGAGATGTTGTGAGATTTGAATGAGTCGACAATACTTGTGGAAGTGCCTAGAGCGCTCTTAGCACATAATAAGAGCTCCGTGGATCCTCATTATTGTGGTGGTTGTTGGTAGTTAGAAAGACTGAAGATAAGGATGCTGTTCATGGAACCTGGAAATCCTTGATGTGCCCTCAGTCCCCAGAGGTGGATGCCCTCCTCTCCCCTGCTCCAGGTCTACTTATGCACTGGCTCAGCTGCTGCTTTTTGTCCCCTTGTTTTCCCAGTGTCCCTCTCCACAGTTTCCAGTTCATATGTCTGAGACAAGGAGGAACTAGGCTTGCAGTGGGTTCCTTTTTCCTTGTTTGAGCAGAGATTTTCTGGCCAGGCCCACTCCAGCCTGAGCAGCGGCCACCCTGGTCATGGGCTTGTTCTTGTCTACTTGGCCGTGGCTGGGTGGACCCACTGCAGTACAGATGAAGAAAGTTGTTGTGAATAAAGAATTTAAAATTGTTCTGAAACGAGGGCTTGTAGAATAAAAGAGAAAGGTTATAAAGGACTTAACTGTGCAGAAGAGACAAGATGATGTTTGGTGTTTTCCCCCTAGCATACTGATTCATTTTCTAAGGCTCGTTAATTATTGTTAAAATCCACACCGGAAATGATGTGAGTCAGAACTGTGGAAATGAAAGGAAACCTCAGAAGCCTTTGTTGAACCCCTGCCTTTCTAGGCCATGCCCTTTCCACCTCCGAGTCAGCTCACCTTGCAGCCTGTCTCTGTTTGATTTTTTCCAGTGCTCGGGCCAGCCAAGAAAACATAATGTAGTACTCATACCATACAGAGGGATACCGATGGGCCTTCTGATAAGGTTCTGTAGTTGAGTGGAACGTGTGGGAAAGCTCTAGGGGACACTGACACCATGTGTGCAAGTTCCCACTGCTGCTGTCCCCAACCATTCCGGGGACCCACAACTTTCCACCACTCCCTATGGCTTCAAGGTGATCGGAACGTTTCACTCCCAGAAAGTCAACCAGTTGCCACTTTAGACCACACAAGCACTTGAGTCACTGCTGCTAGAAGTCACTGCCTGCTCTGGTGCCTGTAGCTCATTCTGTGCCAACAGCATGGAACAGGTGAACGGTTAGGAGGTGTGCTCTACCGACTTTGGAGATCATTGTTCCTTCTGGGCTTCTTTTCCAGATGCCTATGATTTGCTATTTCTCATAGCCCTTATTATTCAACGTTTTTTCCAGAGCAGCCTAAAAGGTTATGTTGGGTTTTATGGGCTGCGGAGGATTGCTGACGGGTGTACCACCTAGAAAGATGAACTGCGGAAACTGCAGGCTTGGAACAGCCTTTGTGAGTCCCCCATGAGCAGGCGATTGAGTGGAGACAAAATCTCTGCTTCCTGTACCCAGCTTAAATATTATAGCTAGCCCCCGAAGAAGGGAAAGTGTCATTTAAAATATTTTAATTGTCCCCACATGAGCTCTGTGCCCTAACTGTTTTGAACTAAAAAGCTCACTAATCATTTGAAGGTTCGCGACACAAGCTTTGGATACTAAAGGTTAATCATTCTTTCCTTTTTCCTCTAAAAACAAAATAAAATACGATAAATGGGCCATCAGCTATGAGGTGAATTTCCTTGAGTGAGCAAAACTAAAGGGCTCTTTGGGCTTCCTTATCCCCATTAGGAATAAACACCTTAAAATAGCAATACAAGCTGGGCACCTGTGGCACAGACCTGTAATCCCAGTGACTTGGGATGTTAAGACAGAGGATCATAAGTCTAAGGCCCGTCTTAGCAACTTGGTGAGATCCTGTCTCAAAATAAAAAGAGCTGAGGTTGTATGTAGCTCAGTGGTAAAGTACCTTTGGGTTCAATTCCCAGTACCAAAAACAAAACAAAAAAACCCAAAAGCAGGATTAGGGGGAAAAAGACCAACCAATTTAAAGTCTTTTGCTGACACAGATCTTCTCAAATAAAAGTTATTTGAAAAAATAATAATAAATAAGGCTCTTTTTTTGGAAAATTTGGTGGCAGTGACCCCCTATTGTTTCAGAGAAGTAACTGCTTTTACAGAAAACTCGGATTTTCAAAGCCAAATAAAATGTGATTTTTATCACTAATGTGTTTACTTAATTTGAAGAATATTTTCAAATGAACAAAAATTGAAAATTCAATATTGGTCATTTTAAAGATGGTAGATGTATTTCAACTCAAGCTTGACCAAAGAAACAGGTAACTTAGGAACCACCCACCTTAGCTCTCCCAAGACAGTACTGTGGAGGGAGGACCCATAGAAGGGCCTCAACAAGGGAGACATCATGTTTTTCTGATCTAGTATTGGCTTCAGGAAGTGATGTGAAAGTTCATTTGTCAGGAGCCCACCTGTCCCATGGAGACAAAAGAGGGAAGCCCTCTTTGATACACATGATTCCATTGGATGTAACAATCTCCTCTTATTCCATCCTGACCTGGAGATGAATAACCCTGCCCTCTCATCCCTTTTGGCACAGAACAAAATCACTGGATAAATGCTGACCTTCAGTTTTCCTGCATGTGTGTAGCCATGGCCAAGGTAAACTGGTCTCTTGGGTTTATTTTGAGTTGAAATTAGCTGAGCTGTTTGTTTCCTCAGAGCCGTGCACAAATGCATTTTGAACTATCTTTGTGTTTAAGGGCTTTTTTGTTTTCCTGGTATCAGCATACCACTTCCTCCAAGTCATTACTTTGAACAATTTTGCAGAGGGAAATACTCCTGCCATCCCTTCCAAGCAAAGTGATAATTGAGTACAGCTTTACTGTGTACTTCATGTTTGGGAACAAATTCATGGAATGATCGCTCATCCGTTTATTTTTTTAATAGGGTGAGCTGTCTTCATCTGAGCTCACCAGTAGAAAACTGCATTTTGTGAGTATCAGGCATTGGTTCCCTGTTTGAATGATAACTCAAAGGTTAGGCTAAAAAATGTCTTCAGATTATCTATGCCTGCTCTTTTCGAGAATTTCATGGAACTCTTTTGAATATAGATTCCTACTTAATGTTTGATACTTCCAGGTTCTCTGGTCCTGACAAATTTTAGAAGATGCAAGTTTAAGTAACACTATTCTTAACGTTCCTATGGTCATATTTTAAATACTTTTTATCAATGAACAACCACTGGATACTTTTAAATGTTGATATACAAATGTAAACAGTGATTTTACTAACATGTTTTGTAAATATCTCCTTTTCCATAAATTCATAAATCTCCTTTGCCATGAAAATAGTAGTATTTTATAGTATCTCACAGTAAATTCTAAACCTTTAAGTATTTTGCTACTTATATGAGATAGAACTAGAGATTTAAAGCATAATAAGCTTATAGTGATTGTGATACTCAGATTTATGCATTAAAAGCGATTTGATTCCTATCAAGTTCTGATTTTATATTTTAAGAATACAATTGTTTATTTTATGTAGGAGGAAGGAAGAGTCACCCTTAAGTAAAATCACTGAGGAGCTGGCCCAGTCCTGTCATGATCTTGAGTTTTGAAAAGTTGAACTTTTGGCAAAGTGATAGCAGGTATCATTCACTTCCCTGAGTAATATCTTAAACACTATCTTTTATGTTGTTTTGGAGAATTTTAGAATAAAATCATGTTGTAATTTTAAAAAGTTGGTTTTTTTTAGATGTTGATGGATCTTTATTTTATTCATTTATTATTTATACGTGGTGCTGAGGATTGAACCCAGTGCCTCACGCATGCTAGGCAAGCGCTCTACCACTGACCTACAGCCCCAGCCCCTTAAAAAGTTTTTTAAAGCTGCATTTTTAAGACTGATTATAGGCAGATAATGCTTTTTTCTTTCTTTCTCTCTCTCTCTTTCTCTCTCTCTCTCTCTCTCTCTCTCTTTTTTGGTACCAGGGATTGAACCCAGAGGCACTTAACTACTGAGCCACATCCTCAGCCCCTTTTTTATACTTTATTTAGAGACAGGATCTCACTGAGTTGCTTAGGCCTCGCTAAGTTGCTCAGGCTGGCTTTGGACTTGTGATCTTCCTGCCTCAGTCTCCTGAGCGCTGGGATTACAGGCATGCGCTGCTGCACTAGTGATAGTGGTCTTTAATGGATCCAGAGTAGTATATATGTTGTTTTTATTCATTGCTTGAATTTCTACCCATTGCTTTTGCTATTACTCTTCTCATCTTTGTGTGTCTCTTGTCATTTCTGAGGAATTCTTATCTATATTTTCAAGGTATTGAGGTTGGGGTTGGGGAAAGCCATAGAAGAAAACTTTATCTCAAGATTTGTGCCGTTAGAGGTTAAAGAGAAATGCAATGGACAGTGCTTGTGAGGAGTGTTAGAAATGTGCTTCCGCAGGTGTTTTGAATTCAAGAGGAGTAAACTGTGGATGAATAGGATGCTCTGTGTACAGAAACCTTTGTACTTTGGAAAATGAAGTTTCCCATTGATCTTCACACTGGTTTTCATGAGTGCCCCTCCAATGAGAGCTGGAGATGCTGAGCGTTTTCTATGTGGCGTTCAGTTTTGTCAAAGCTGTGTTCAGCCCTTGGCACTGGTATGTTTCACGTCATAGTGCCCTCATCTTGTGGTGGCTGAACTTGGGCATAATGATAGGAATCCAGGTTTTGTTTTCTCACTTACTCAGAGAAACCAGATCTGGCCTCGGCCTGTTTCCTCTCGGTTCATTATGTGCCACCTCTGGAAACTTTTACAGACTGTTACTGTTCTCTTTGTTGAGTCCTCAGCCACTAGAATAAAGCAGACTTGAAAATAAGCATTGTCTTTCATATTCCCCAATTGGATGAGACTTCCCCAAAGGGCCTTTGGACATTCTCTAAATGGACCGAAGAGAAGTTCTGGTCTTTGCAGCATAGGATTTAGGGATGAGTGGCTCCCCATTCCTCTATCAGATCTTTTTTTTATTTTTTTATTTTTTATTTTTATTTTTTTGTAGATGGACACAATGTCTTTATTTTATTGCTCTGTATGTGGTGCTGAGGATCGAACCCAGGGCCTCACGCATGCGAGGCAAGCGCTCTACCGCTGAGCCCCAGCCCCAGCCCCCTCTATCAGATCTTTAACTTACCTACTTACTGATTGGCTGCAGCTCTCTCCAGGTGAAATGAGGACAAGCCAGTGAGCATAAAATCAATGTACTAGCTCATCTTAACTTTTAGGAGAAACTTTTTTTTTTTTTAAGTTTGTGTGTGTTTTTCCCCAAGTTTTATGTTCATTGAATCTATTGATATTTGGAATTGCACAGAAATGCACAGGAATTAGTGACTGAAATTGGGCCCAAGACAGATGGAAGGGATCAATGCCAGAATTTAGATATAGAGCTAAGTGTATTTGAGAACTTGTTGTAGATAAATGGTATAAATGGAGTTTGAAATTACCCATATTTAATGTTTATCAAATATCAAATAGAGCAAATTCTTCATTCTTACATTGCAAACAATTATCCCTCTATAAACAAAAAGAGCCATTTCTTTGCCTTCCCTTTCAATCTTGCCCTCCCTCCCTAGCCAGCTCGTTTCCTCCTTTACCAAGTAGCACTAATTGAGAAGTCTGGCTCACTTAACAATAGTAATGCTAATGTGTTGAGTGTTAGAATGTGCCAGGCGCTCTGCCCGAAAGCATCTGCCTAATTTAGGTGTACTGAACATCTTCCAAGTCCAGGAGTGAGAACTATAGAAAGTGAAGATCTTGACCCTCACTTGCCTTAGGTCTTGACCTGGAAGAGCCAGGTGGAAAGGAGGTCAGAGGATGTCATTGCAGTCTAGGTCCTCTGTCAGTCATCATGTACATCACTAGCGTCACTTTGAATGACCGATGCTCAGAAAGAAGTTTTGATTGCCACGTTTTCAATCATTTCAAAAAATCCAAATTAGATTTTACTTTTTCCAAAATAGTGCATAATGGCTAATTAAGGTGATGAAGCTAAAGGAAGCTTGGCTACTTGTTAGGTCAGCCTGAATTACTCCTTGATTCCTAGGAAATTCGGTCTTGTGAAAGATAGAATAAGATAACTCAGGGTCATATAGCTGCTTCCTGTCTGCATGTGTGTAACATAAACCCAGGCATTCCTGCCTTTGTCTTTGAGACAAGAAGAGCTGCAGTGAGATGTGCCTAGAAGTGCCACACCCTCTCCCAACAGGGCATGGAAACATTTCTCACAGACTGCACAAAACTACCATAGCTGCACATCAAAAGTGGCCCTTGACTTAAGAACATTTGCTTAAGAACTCACAGAAATGGTCACTGCTATCCATCCAGTGTCCCAATAGTTAAACATTTCATTTGTTTTTGAAAAATCATGGAGCGGTCTGGCAATGTAGCTTGGTGGTAGAGCACTTGTTTTTACCATGCAGGTCCTAGATTGATGCCCAGCTCTGAAAAAATGAAATCATGGAGCTTTTAGGTAACCTTGTGGTTCAAATGAGAGGAAAAAGATCCAAGGGATGTGAGTAGAACTCAGCTGTAGAGCACTTGCCTAGCGTGTGCAAGGCTCTGGGTTCAATCCCCAAGACAACAAAAAAAGAAAAGAAAAAAAAAGATCCAGATAACGGTTCATTAATAAAAATGCATTAACAACAGAGGATATAGTAAATGCATGAAATATTGTCAACCTTACTAATCAAAGAAATGAAAATTTAAACAACCCATATATAGTTTTTTACCTATCAAAGATTTTGAAAAGTGATAATGACACATATTAAAAAGTAATGGGTACTGGTAGCAGTATGCTAATTAACACCATGAGAATGCAGTTTAATAGTATGTTTCCAGATTCTAAAATCAAATGAACAAACAAAACTCTGTTCCTGCCATTTACTATAATTATCCTAAGGAAATAATCTGAAATTATTGTTAGTCGTCAGACATCTAAATACAAGCATATTAATCATAGTAGAATGTATAATAATGAATTTGGGTGTTATTTTAATGTCTAAAAATTTTAAAGTTACAGATAATAGAACACTTGTAAAATGAAATATTAAACTAGTAAAGTTATTTTAAGAGTATTAATATGGGAAAATGTGAAGGGCACATACACACAGAGTCTGATCCCATTTGAAATACACAAAGAGAAGGCTGGGGGGAGGATAGCTCAGTGGTAAAGCACTGGCCCAGCATGCATAAGGACCTAGGTTTGATCTCAGCACTGAAAAAAACTCAAACAAAATAAAATTTATAAAAATAAAAATGAGAGAGAAAAAGTATTAGAAGGAAATTCTAAAACATTAATTATATTGTACCTATCTCCAACCAAGTATCTTCTTCTGTTTCAATAAAATTAGCATAATTTGGGTTACACACAATAAAAGACTACAACTTGATTTCCTTCTGGTGGCTCAATGAGATCATCTTATCCCAGGAAGGAGAATTATGATCTGGAGGTAAAAGCATTTGGAGACAGGAGTGCATTAGGGTCCTCAGTGGAGCCCAGAGAGTTCAGAGCTGGTGAGGTCAGCGGGAAGAAACCCAGGTTGGGGACCACAAGATTTGAATGAATCCTTCTTTCTCACACTCTTCCCATAAAAGTGATGGACCTGAAACTGAAATTTTAGTTTAGTCACATTATGAATTAATTAGATTTTTGTAGGCTGGCCTAGAAGGGTACCATCAAGTCTGTAAGTATGAGAACCATTGAAATGAAAATTAAAATAGTCATGTGTTCAGTTTTCAAATAGAAACAAGTAACTCCCATAGGACGTTTGAGCACTCTACGTTTATTTTTAGGTCAGCCTGCCTTAGCCCTCTGGCAGCATTCTTGGTGAGGCTGTTCTATATAACATAAATATGAACTGAACCAAGATGAACACCTGCTCTGCACACACAGGGAATGATTTTATTTAACTTCCATCATGCCATCAGTACAGATATGAATGTAAGCTCCTTGAGGGTGGAGAGTTTTGTCTGTTTAGTCATTGTAATATCCCCAACATCTAAGAATGGACATGGTCACTTGATAGATGCTCCATATTTGTTACATGACTGCTGTGCTCAGGAGCCCTAGCACAGTTACTCACTAGTAAAAGGGCAGTTACAGCTATGCAGATAAGAAGATCATACTACCTACAACACTCCAATCCCAGACAGGAAAGTATAGCTTTGTGTGTTGTTCTTTTTGGCAGGAGAAGATGATCAAGGGATTGAGTGTAGAATCAGGTCAAGGGAAGAAAGCAGGGATGGCAGGGACCTCAGGGTTGGAGAAGTTAATGTGAAGGAGGAATCTGTGGAAACAGAAGCTGTGGTCAGAGGCTGGACAGTGTTGTGGATCACGGTCGAGGTTATATCAGGTTATTCTGACACACTGGCCTTGGCCATGATGCTCCGGTAGCCTTGCCAGGACACAACTGCTACCCAAAAGCCAAGAGTAGCACCCAGGTGGGGTTTTAATTGTTGTTTCATTTTATTTTGTTTTTTATTTATTTAGTGGGGGATGGTGTTGGCAGGGAGAGACCTTTTGACTTTTTTTCAAACTCTGTCCATTTATGCTCTGTGGGTGTCCTACAAAACATAGACCACATTGGGTTTTTGTACCTCAAATCTTGGTGGTTTGTTATCCTCAAATTAGTCAATATTTAAATGTAGTCATGGAGCTGCTTTTTGCATAAGCCACCAACTGATCATTCTGTTGGAAGGGATCTGAAGCAGGCAGAATGGTCCAAGACTTTGACTTAAGCTGATCTGTGTTGCAGAGAAGGAGTCATTTGGTCAATACTAAGCAAAAACCAAAAACCAAACCAAACAAAAATACCCACACAAAATGGTTTAGCTGATTACTTTATGATTACCTTTTCTGATCCTTGCATATATGTTTGGAAGCAGGAAGTATTTTCCAGAGTCTTTCCTGTGGCCTGATAGGGTATTGACCCCATTAGAGACAACCTGGAAGTGTTTTTCTAACAATCTGTTTTCCCAGTCACTCATTTGGAGAATCCGGAGCAGCCAAATGGGAGGGGGAAAGTTCTTGGAGGGAATCTGGGGTCACTTGGGTAGAACAAATTCTGTTTTGGCTGAGCCACTGAGAAAAGCAATCTGCTAAGACACATGAGGGAAAAAAGCACACAGGCCTCTGGACACTTTTGGGAATGAATGGGAAATCCCTCCCAGGACAGGAGATGAGCAGCTGTGGGGGTCCTGGCTCTCCCCACTTCCCATACTGGATGAGCAGGTCCCTAAACAGGACTAAGAACACCCAGCATCCCCAGAACCATTATCAGAAGCTGTAACTCTCAGCTTCATCTGACCCAGTGCCTACTTTAATAACAGTATTTTCTAATGCTTCCTCCACAATTCTCAGTGAACCTCATAAATGATATGGTCTGATCTCACTTCAGTCTAATTAAAAAGAAATAAAATGAAAGCAACTTTTTAATAAAATCAGTTCAATTTATAAGTGATCAGGTGCAGCTCATTAAAAAACAAAATAAGTTGTCAGGTATTTGCATCCATATGCAGAGTCACTGTGAATGCAATGTGGCCACTACCACTGCAGATTAACTTTTTTTTTTTAAATTTTTTTTAGTTGCTGATGGATCTTTATTTTATTCATTTATTATTTATATGTGGTGCTGAGGATCGAACCCAGTGCCTCATGCATGCTAGGCAAGCACTCTACCACTAAGCTATAGCCCCAGCCCCCAGATAACTCTTGTTAGAGGCTTAAATACCACAATTGGCAATGTCCTTGGGCATGTGATTTTCCAAAGGAGGTAAATAACTCTTGGTAAACATCTTGTCAACCTAAAAAAGCAAAAAGCAAAACAACAAGATTCTCTGAAAAATACCATATTCATTTGGGAATAGCAGAGCGCTGCCTTGGGAACACACCCACCATAGTAAACTGTAAGTGGATTCAAAGGAGTTGAGGTAAGGGGAAATTTTTAAAAGCAAAAATGAGGATTTACATCAGATATTTTGAAGCAATAACCTTTGGCCACAATGATTTTGGCCACAAGAGTGGTGTCAGTCAAGGGTGAATGAACAGTTACTGCACAGACATCTCTGCAGAAGTCCTTTTGGTATAAGATAGGTGGTGGCGGCCTCTGTGTGAGCTGGTGGTTCTAGCAGAGTCTTTGTGGTTAGTTACTATCAGGCAATCATGTGTAAGAAGTCTACCTCCAGAAACTCCTAGCTTTATTTACTTTTGTTGTTATGAGGGCTGACATAGTGACTTCATTTTGATTCTAACAACTTTCACAGTCTGAACAAAAGTAATTCATTGATTGGACATTTGCATTACTGGGACATTCAAGGAATAAATGCAATACAATACAGATATTCCCAGTCTTACATCGTAAATCAAAGAGTATCTCCTTGTAATCGCTTTGAGTTTATATATTAACTGGAGTGAAGTTCTAGGCTGAGATAATTCTAAACAGTTTCTTTACCTACATCAGTGTCCACCAGGACCTTTGAAGATCATGTGGGACAATTCTTTACTGAGTGGAACAGTTTGGTACTGTAATACAGTTCAAATCTTCTGAATCCAAGGAAAGCCTCCCTTTATTGTGGCACCCACAAATTTCCTTCATTTCCTTTTCATGCACAAAGCAGCTGAGACTGCTTCTCTCAGGCAGCATCACCGGCCAGGCCTGGCTTATGTGCATTAGGGCCCCAAGGGGAATCTCCAGTCCCTGAGCATTTCCTGCAGCATTCAGGCAGGTGATGTCAGGCCGGAAGGTGCAGAGCTGTATCGACCCTTGTTTCCTGACAGCCCAGGGAGGTTTTCAATGTCCTCATGGCTCTCTCACCCAGAAAGAGACACAGAGTAACCACTGGGCTACAGTCTGAATAAGGACCTAGATGGCCATTGCCCCACCCCAGAAATAATTGTAAAAGCCCTCCATTGCTTTCAAACCTAATGATAGACAACCAATAGGAACACACTGCTTTCTGCATGCCAGTAGCTTCTCCCAGTGTGTGTACTAGAATATACACGGCAGGATGTGAAAAGGGACTTTCCATCTTTTGCCCTTTGGGTTGTAAAGAAATTGCTCCTTGTATTTCACAGGGGTTTTCTCCTGGGAACCATTTGTATTGGATGTTGGTGACCAACTGGGAAATTTTTGCAGTTTAATTACATTACCTATGACAAGACGGCCTTTGAAAGAAACATAAATGGTCTTTCTATGTGTGAAAAGCATTTTTCACTCAAGAAATGAAGTGTGTGGGGTTCCAACTTCAGAATTTCTGTATTTGCTTTGTGGTTTGTTTTTTTATGAGTTTTTGTTTGTTTTTTGGGGAGGATTTTGCTTGTTCTTTTGGGGGAGTACTGGGGATTGAACTCAGGGGCACTCAACCACTGAGCTATATCCCTAGCCCTATTTTGTATTTTATGTAGAGACAGGGACTCACTAAGTTGCTTAGTGCCTCACTTTTGCTGAGGCTGGCTTTGAACTCGTGATCCTCCTGCCTCAGCCACTGGGATTACAGGTGTGTGCCATGGGGCCTGGCTTGTATTTGCTTTGTTTTGTTGTTTTACATCTTCTGTTTCTGCTGAGCATGCACTGCCACATAGTATGGAGAGACAAGGCTCCCACTGCATCCTCAGTACCTGGAGTACTGGGCACTCAGTGCTCCAGAGACAGAGAAACATGTTTGTTGAGTAGAAGTATGTGAACTCATTACAGGAACATTTTTTTTCTAGATAGTCCTGAGTTGGTCCCCCTTTTCTCCTTCCAAGCTAGTCACTTCACCACTTTCTAATTTAAGTAAGAGACCTTGTCCTATCTCTGACGCTTACTTGAGAAAGCGTTGCTAAATGTGTTGGCAGGTCTCCCATAGGGTCTTTTGAGTGGCAGTCCTGTATTACTACAGGTTAGGAGAAGCAAAAGTCTCCATAGGTCTTTTTGGAGGAGCAAACTCAGCACATTTCTGCTTTGCCGGGGCACCTCCTTGTCTAGAACCCGGTGTGTGGCAGCAAAACCACAGTCCCAGGTTAAGAGAAGGATGAAACTCAGCATGGAGTGGGAAGCTTTTAAAATTCATTTACACATTTCTCTCAAGTACCACAGTATGTCAGATATTGTTCTAAGCAGCTGGGGAGACAGCAATGAACAATACAAGGTCCCTGCCCTCAGGTAGCTGCCCCTCCAGTGGAAAAGCAGCTCCGGGTCAGTGGCTGACCTGGATGGAGTGAGAGAGCAGGCTGTGTGGACAGCCAAGAGAAAAGTGTCCTTGGGAGAGAGAACAGCAAGCACAAACACCTGAAGAGAGTGAGAAAGTGAAGAAGGGCAAGAGAGGAAGGGAATGGAGGGCTGGCTCTGGCCAGAAATGGCGAGCACTGCAGACTTCACCTAGTGTGAAATGGAAAGCCACGAAGGCTTTAGAGTCCATGAATTTCTTCTGAGCCTCCATTTTCTTTTTTTTTTTTAAATATTTTTTTAGTTGTAGTAGGACACAATATCTTTATTTTTATTTATTTTATGTGGTGCTGAGGATTGAACCCAGTGCCTCACGCATGTGAGGCGAATGCTCTACCACTGAGCCACAACCCCAGCCCCTGAGCCTCCATTTTCAAACTATTATATGCTACAGTATCTCTTAGCCGAGGATTCATATATTGTAGTGGGATTGTTAGCACTAAGACTCCAGGAAGGAGCATCCAGTGTAACTTCAGTCCTGCAGGCCACAAACCCAGGAATACCCAGCCAATGTCCTGAATAGCTCCAAGCCACTCTTCTTCAGAACTTACAGCTATGGCCCAGAGTTGGCCTTGGACAGAATGGGACTATCCCAGGACTGACACTGATGGAGCATCTGCTGAGTGCCATCAGGGCATCCTGCCAGGAAAAAAGATGAGCAGATCAGGCCCACGCCCATCAGGCCTGCGCTGTCTAGAGTTGTTTTTGTTCAGTATGGTTGCAGGTCTGAAGCACTTACAGTGTCATCAGTGGTAAAATACACACGTGTCTGAAGACTATGTGTGATAAAAAGGATATAAAATACCTAGTTAATAGTTGTTAAAAACCATTCTTGGTACATGTAGTAGTAGTCTTTTTGAAGTAACTGTGTTAAATAAAAGATACTGCTACACTTTCACCTCTTTTTACTCTTTATAACATGGCTAGCATAAGTTCAAGAATTGCACTTGTGGCTCAAATTATATTTCTATTGAATAGTCCTAATCCAAAAGGATGGTTGTTTTCTCTCCTTCCTTGGTTGGATGTTGGAGTTTTTATTTTTACTATTTTATTACTACTCTTAATAGGTCTTGGATCTGGGGAGTTTAATCCTTTTCTCGGAAGAATGACTTGAGTTCGGATGGGAGAGACTTCAGTCTCTATCTCAGTTCATCCAACAGTGCAAGGTAACTCACTCCCAAGTCTGAGCAGGTTTCCAATGGAGTGAGCAGACCTCTTCAACAGCCTCTAGTGGATGGAGAAGGAAATGAACCACAGTCCTTGGGGGGTTTTTTTGTTTTTTTGTTTTTTGTTTTAAGCTTATCATTATGGAAACATTTCAAGTACCTATGAAAAGTAGGCAGAAGGGTAAACCGAACTGCCATGTACTCTTCACCCAGCTTGGAAGATGATCATCTCATGCTGCTTTTGATTCATCTGCACCTCCACCCACTTCTCCCTTTTTCCATATTACTTTGAAGCATAAACATCAAGTCATTTCATCCACAAATATCTCAGTATGAATATCTAAAAATGAAGGACTCTTTGTGAAATACAACATAACTGCAATAATATGATCACACCTAAAAGTCAGTAAAAATGTCGCTAAATATTCAATAATTTTGAATTTCCAGTTGGCTCATGTTTCTTTAGTTTATTTGAATCAGGACCACGTGATGTCCACACATTGTGTTGCTTGTTCTGCCTCTTCAGTCAGCTCCCCACGTACTGCTCTGGCTTCCATCCAGGCCTCCACATGTTAATAAGGTAGCGATGACACTACCAGCCCTGTCCTCACACATCCTAGAATAAGTCTCATTGCATCTCCTTGATTCAGATGTAGTCACATGTTCCTCTCTGAACCAGTCACTGTAGCCAGGGAATTCCATGGCTGTGCTTAACCAGGGCTGCTCACTTTGTATTCCTGAAGCCAGAGTATCTAGCCCAACTGAGGCTAGAAGAGCAGAGTGCAAGGTCAGTGGACCTCTTCCCAAATCTGAATTTGTTACTGTCATTTAGGAGGATGGATACTGGACAACCCAAAAGCAACAAATACATATATACTGTTTATCCAGGGCTCACACACATCTTTCCATATATACAGGCCAGAAATAGGTAATACGTTGCACTCACCATTTCTTCCCCCACAAAAGAGAGACAGCTAATGTAGATCCAAGCCTACCTCCAGTCCAGATTCTTCATTTTTTAATTTACTCCTTGTTCATGAGGTGAATCCCAATGTCACAGTGACAGTAATGGTCCATTTTTCCCCAGATGAAAGAGCATAACAGTGTACTTGGAGATACAGTGAGGAATCAGACTTCTATGTTCCAGGCTTGTTTTCTGACATGGTTCTTACTTCCTTGCCCTAACTAATGTCAGCATAGCAGGGAAATGTTGGGTTTTCCACCCCACAAAGCCTCCAGATTATTTGATTCTCACCCATTTGTTAACAAAACTATATTTTACCCCTCTGTGCTCCCAGTCTTCAGCCTAAGTTTCTCTCTTTCCTAGAGGATACTCCCAACATCCCAAGTGTTTTCTGCTGAATCCTTTAATGATATGCTCATGGTCTTAAACCAAGGATTCAATAGGTGGCAGCATAGCTAGCAATTTTGCTATCATATAACAAGGATTGCCATCTTCTAGCACTACTAGTCGACCCCAACCATAACCCAGCCAGTTGCATATTTTAGGGTTAGTTATGTCCAGTACTCACTTCTAGTACCAGTTCCTTCATCACTTAAGATTCTAGTGATAGAAAACATGGCTGTGCTAGCTTAAGCAAAATGGAAAATTTATTTGTAAATTTAAAAGTCTAGAAACAAGCTCCAGGTGTAGCTAGGTTCAGGGATCAGTCAACAGCATCAGTACTTGGTTCTTTTCCATCCCAATTTTCTGTTGTATTGTTCTCAGCTTCAAACCCAATGTAGTCAAAAGATGAGTGTGGCAGGTCTTATCTCCTCACAGATATGATTCCAGAGTTATCCCTCAGGAAGAGTACTCACCTCTGACCACAAGTTTCCTTGATTCTGATGACATCACAGGCCATCACAAAAAAAAAAAAAAAGTCTCTACAGCCAAGTAAATGCAAGGCTTTGGTTAGCCAACCCTGAATCACATGCTTTTCCTATATCTGCATGGGAGTGGATGCCTCTGGAGCCACGTGGACTGAAAGGGAGGAGTTTCCACACAAAATAAAAGGAAAAAAAAGGGGGAATGGTTGCTAAGTGCCAAAACACAATCAAATATATTGCACATTTTCCCCCAAGTAGTATTACAGCAATTTATATTATCAGGTCCTGAAATACTATAAAACTTGGTTTTAATTTCTTTTTTGAGTTTATAATTTTAAAGAATCAACCCTCTCTTTGTTTAACATGCTGATCACTATGTGGAGCAAAGGATTGTTCCTTGAATGCCTGCTTTTTTAAATCACACAGTTCCCACACTTTAACTCCCCCCACCCCCACCCAATGCTGGGAATGGACCCTAGGGCCTCAAGCATGCTAGGCAAGTACCCTCTCACTGAGCTCCACTTTCAGCCCCCATACTTAGACATTTTGAAAGTAGGTTCCTCTTATAATAGACACATACATTTAATCTGGTAGTGCATCTTTTTTCCCCTAAAAATCTATCAGAGGGGCATTTAGCTATTGAAGAAGGTGTTTCATAATTGAGGAAGTATAGGATTATCAACATCTTTGTACAATCAGGGTAAAACTACTACACTGTAGCAAGTAGGAAACAGTACTTGATGGACTAGAATTGCTGGAAAAAATACTGATGTTCTCATATTTTATACAGGTCACCATTGGACTGATTCAGTAGGTATGGGTTTGGGGCCACTGCAGGACGGGGGTTGGCTAAGATTCTTTACTGCTTTTCTGAGACTGGTGAGACCTACATTTTTGTTTTATGATCTTCTGTTTGCCCTTTTTTTATTGTTATAGATAAATATGGAATATTTTTACCTAATTGACTGAAGAGCCTATTGATTATTATTTTACTCTATCCTAAGCTCGGACTGATCTGTGTATTGAATGGGGAAGATGTAGGCATCTAAATTTCTCCTTTAAGTCCAGCTTTGTGATTGTCTTCATTTACCATTTCTTGTGGGCCTTTAATCATAACAGCCACTATGGTACAACTACTACCCTCATCTTCCCTCCACATGACACCTTTTCACTCTTACCCCTCTTCCTTCTGCCACTTCTTGTGCTTTTAAAAAGGTGTTAGGTGAAATTGCCCTCTGCCTCTAATATGAGGCTTAAGACAGCAGTGGCCCTGGATGATGGAGTAGGAGCCCGGGCTTCTGGCACAGCTCTGCTGCTGCCAGTTGTATGACAGGGGCAGATTACAGTACCCAACTCTCCAGATTCCTATTTCTTCATCTGTAAATGATGGTGTGGACTTTGATCTCTGTGGTCTCCTTCAGCCATAAAATTCCTTTTTATTTATTTTTTGTTGTTGTTCTTAGTTATACATGACAGTACAGTCTATTTTGACATATTTATACAAACATGGAATATATCTTATTCTAATTAGGAACCCAGTCTTGTGGATGTACACAATGTTGAGATTCACTGTGGTGTATTCATATACATACAGAGGAAATTTATGTCAGATTCATTCCACAGTCTTTCCTATGCCTATCCACCGCTTCCCTTCATTCCCTTTGTCTAATCCATTGAAGTTTTATTCTTTCCCTCCCTTCCCTTGTTGTTATGTGGTTAGTTTCCACATATTAGGGAGACCATTTAACCTTTGATTTGGGGGGATTGAATTATTTCACTTAGCATGAGTGGCAAATGTCATGAAGTCATTCTTTATGGCTTATAATATTCTATTGTGTATATAGGCCACATTATCTTTATCCATTCATCTGTTGAAGGGCACTAAGGTTGGTTCTATAGCTTAACTACTGTGAATAATGCTGCTATAAACACTGATGTGGTTGGATCACTGTAGTATGCTGATTTTAACTCCCTTGGACATATACCAAGGAGTGGGATAAGTGGGTCAAGTGGTGGTTCCATTCTAGTTTTGTTTTTTTTTTTAATATTTATTTTTTAGTTATAGGTGGACAGAATATCTTTATTTTATTTTTATGTGGTGCTGAGGATCGAACCCAGTGCCTCCCGCGTGCTAGGCGAGCACGCTACCACTGCGCCATAACCCCAGCCCCTCCATTCTAGTTTTTTGAGAACTCTCCATGCTGCTTTCCAAAGTGATTGCACCAATTTGCAGTCCCACCAGCAATGTTTCCCCCATATGCTTGCCAACATTTATTGTTACTTGTATTCTTTATAATCGCCATTCTGACTGGAGTAAGGTGAAATCTCAGTGTAGTTTTAATTTGCATTTCTCTAATTGCTAGAGATGTTGAACATTTTTTCATCAATTTGTTGACCATTCATTCATATATCTTCTTTTCAGAAGTGTGTGTTTAGTTCTTTTGCTCATTTATTGATTGGGTTGTTTTGTTGCTGTTTTGAGAATTTGTTTTTTGTTTTTGTTTTTGTTTTGTTTTTGGTGTTAGGCTTTTTGAATTTTTTGTATAGCATAGAAATTAACCCTTTATCTGAGGTACAGGTAGCAAAGATTTTCTCCCATTCTGTAGGCTCTCTCTTCACGCTCTCTATTGTTTCTTTTGCTGCGAAGATTTTTAGTCTGATACCATCCCATTTACTTATTCTTTTATTTTACTTCTTGCACTTTAGGAGTCTTGTTGAGGAAGTTGATTTCTAACCTGACATGTTGGAATGTTGGGCCTACATTTTCTTCTAGTGGGTGCAGGGTTTCTGGTCTAATACCTCAGTATTTTATCCACTTTTAGTTGAGTTTTGTGCAGGGTGAGAGAGAGGGGTTATGTTTCATTCTATTACATATGGGTTTCCAGTTTTCCCAGCACCATTTGTTGAACAGGCTGTCTTTTCTCCAATGTATGTTTTTTGTGCCTTTGTTTAGTATGAGATACTGTATTTATGTGGGTTTGTCTCTGTGTCTTCTGTTCTGTTCCATTGGTCTTCATGTCTGTTTTGGTGCCAATAACATGCTATTTTTGTTACTATAGCTCTGTAGTATAATTTAAGTACTGGTATTGTGATGCCCCCTGCTTCACTTTTCTCAGTAAGAATTGCTTTGGCTATTCTGGATCTCTTATTTTTTCAAATGAATTTCATGACTGCCTTTCTATTTCTATGAAGAATATCATTGGACATTTAATAGGAATTGCATTAAATCTGTATAGCGCTTCTGGTAGCATGGCCATTTGGACAATATTAATTCTGCCTATCCAAGAACATGGGAGATGGTTCCATCTTCTAAGGTCTTCTTCAGTTTCTTTCTTTAGTGTTCTGTAGTTTTCACTGTAGAGGTCTTTCACCCCTACAATGAAATATTTGATTCCCAAATATTTCATTTTATTTTATTTTTGAGGCTATTGTGAATGGGATAGTTTTCCTAATTTCTCTTTGAGCTGATTTCATCATTGCTGTATAGGAACACAATTGATCTGAGTGTTAATTTTACATCCAGCTACTTCACAGAATTCATTTATGAGTTCTAGAAGCTTTCTGGTGGCATTTTTGGGTCTTCTAAA
Source organism: Xerus rutilus (assembly GCA_028644305.1). Classification (NCBI taxonomy): domain Eukaryota; kingdom Metazoa; phylum Chordata; class Mammalia; order Rodentia; family Sciuridae; genus Xerus; species Xerus rutilus. The sequence continues at coordinate 108,034,435 of CM053402.1, read as the reverse complement.
GATAGGATCATGTCGTCAACAAATATAGTTTGAGCTCTTCTATTCCTATTTGTATACTTTAATTTCCTTTTTTTTTTTTTTTTTGCCTAACTGTTCTGGCTAGAGTTTCAAGGACTATATTGAGTAGAAGTGGTGGAAGAGGGAATCTCTGTCTTGTTCCAGGTTTTAGAGGAAATGCATTAAGTTTTTCTCTGTTTAGAATAATGTTGGTCTTGGGTTTGACATATATAGCTTTTACAATGTTGAGGTATGTTCCTACTGTCCCTGGTTTTTCTAGTGTTTTGAGCATGAATGGATGCTGTGCTTTTTCAAATGCCTTTTCTACATCTATTGAGATAATCATGTGATTCTTGTCTTTAAGTCTGTTTATGTGGTGAATTACATTTATTGATTTCCTTATGTTAAACCAACCTTGCATTCCTGGAATGAATCCCACTTGATCATGGTGCACTATCTTTTTAATGTGTTTCAGTATGGGATTTGCCAGTATTAATAATTTTTGCATCTATGTTCATCAGGGATATTGATCTGAAGTTTTCTTTCTTTGATGTGTCTGTCTGGTTTTGGTATCACAGTGATACTAGCTTCATAGAATAAGTTTGGAAGGATTCCCTCCTTTTCTATTTCCTGAAATATAAAATTCCTCTTTTGTAGAGAAAGTGTAGAGGTCTTTCACCTCTTGCTAGCTTGATTCTCAAAATGAAATTTTTTGAGGCTATTGTGAATGGCATAGTTTTCCTAATTTCTCTTTAGCAGATTCATCATTGGTATATAGGAACTCAATTGATATATGGATGTTACTGGAAAAGCTGACCCTGATCTGGGAACATGGCTTCACAGAGGAAGGGCAGACACGACTGTTAATCCACACCTGTGTGTCCTGCATTGCAGAAGTGACTTCCAAGGCCTCTAAGTTCATGTGGTTGAACTCTGCCCTACACGTGATCTCTCCCTGTCTCCCAGCTTTTCCTGCCTTATTTCCTTTATCTTTTTATTTCCTCTCCTTCTTCCTGATTGGTTTATTTTTCTTAACCCATTTTTCTATCCCCACTGCCCAGGAATATAAGCCACTCACACTGCATGACACCACACACAGTGTTGAGCCCACCTGCTGACCTTTCCTCTGGAAAATTTCTTATTAACAACTTTTCCCCATGAATGCTTAAGTCTGGTGTTGGCATTTGTTATTTACTGTTTAAGGAGGAACAAAAGTTAGCTGTTACAGCACTGTTACATTATGGTAGCCTCTGTAAGAGATACAACTTTCTTTTTCACTTGATGAACACTTTATTGAGCACCTCCCTAGAGTCAGACACTGTATTAGATGCTGAGACAACAGCAGAAAACAAGACAGATAGGACTCCTGCTCTCATGGAGCTTGAATTCTATCTAGTGAGGAGAGACATACAAATGAATAGGAAAATATCGATTGGTGACATGTGCTGTGTGTAGAAGAGAACAAGTGCAAAGGTGGGACATGGTAGAGGGCATTTTTGCTGATATCTGAAAAATGAGAAGGAACCAGGAGAGGAGCATCCCAGGCAAGAGGGTTTGCAAGATGCAAATGAGCTTGGTGCATTTAAGGAACAGAGGGCTGAGAGGTAAATTAGCAAGAGGTGCATTGAGATAGAGTCTAAAGGCTAGGGAGGGACAGATCTTGTGCATCCTTGTGGGTCTAGGCAAAGAGTTTGGACTTTTTAAGTGAAATGAAAAACCATTGGAGGTGTTTAAGCAGAGGAAGAACATTATCTGATTCATGTCCTGTCGTGTATAATAGTCACCTCACAAATGTGTCCCATGTTCACTGCTTTTACAGGTTTTCATTACAGGTGGAATAGACCCAAACTCTACACAGCTCCTCCCTGGCATTGTTGGGGGCTGCTGCCTTTCGGTGACATGCTGCCTTCTTATTGAGCTTTCACTAGTGGATAGCCATGAGCAGTGTGTGTACTGAGTTTGTATGTGCGTGTATGTTTGGGGTGCTTTACCTAGTGAACTTCAAAATAATTCTGTAAATACATAGAGAAATCATCGTAATTGCCATGTTCTCTTTTTAGATCTAGCTGTAATTAGACTTCCCCAAAAAGTCAGTCAGGCATTTAAGTTTTGAGTTGATCAAGTTTTTAGTTGTCCCAAGGGTTTGTGGAGGAGAAAGTTGATGATAGCTGCAGACCTGTAACTTTGTCCAGCCTCATTCCTGTGTGTATTTCTATATTAAGTGTCCCCTGAACTCCAGGTCCTACATTAGACACGAGGAAAGCAGTCCTTGCCTTCAGGTGGCTCCAGGCAAAGTAGTGACCCTCTGTCACCAATCCATGGATGCTCCACTTCCAGGAATTGTGCCCGTGGCCTGGCATCATGAAACTGCTGCTGAAATTCAACTGGTATCTCAGAGAATTCAGAGTTTGAAAGAAACCTTAGAAGGCATCCATCCCAGTACTCCCCAGTAAGAGCACTGTATGGTTTCTGGAGTGGGACTATTCTGAGCACCATAGGAAATTTCATATTCCTGGCCCCACCCACTGAATTCCACAGGCCCCTCCTCACACCAGTCCCACCCACTTTTCCCCCACCTCAACTGAAAATGCTTCTGAGCATCTCCCAACAGTGACGGAATGACAACTTCTGTGTAGCCCAGGCTTCTCATTTTGCAGGTAACTTACGGAGCTTACACACCTCTTTGCTCTGAACCCAGCAGAATCAGGACTCATCATGCACATTTTACAAGGAAGTTAGTTTCTGAAATATGCCTCTGTTTTTCATTCTTTCTATTGATACTACTTCCTTAGAGTCACATAGTATGGGTTGCAAATATAAGTCTGAATCTTTCAGGGGGGTCAAGAGAAAGTTGAGCATTTTCAGATTATTCTGTACATGAGTCAGGGTTCTGATATACTGTTGTCTGTATATGTTCCACTGCATTCACCTTTAAATTGAAAAATCTGACTCCTTCTGACTACCTTCTTTTTCTGAATGCTTTTGTCAAGCATCTTCTGGGAGTTATGTTACCCCACTAAGTAAGGAGGGTGGAAACAAAACATTTGGGCCTACACAGCCGTGGATCTGCAGCCAGCTTGGACTGTGTGTCATTGATCCTGACTTAGGCACCCAGATCACATTTCAAAACTCATTTGCCTTCACACACCTGCTTTCTTCATCTTCATTTGTTACTTTCTCCCTGCACACTCGAATGTTCTGTAAATGAGGATCACTTAGACTAATTATCAATGCATTTAAGAGCTTTTATTTCTTAAGACACTCTTCTTATTATTACTAAATGGAGTACTCAGAATTGAGAGTGATGCGTTCAAAGAATTCTTGTGTAGGAATCTCAGTCTCCACAAGCAGTTGTTTTTGTTGAGGTATCTGGAATACTGGGGGGCTGCTGCCTGGATAGTGGGGCTGAGCCCTCCTTGCCCCTGCACGGATGCTGTATTATACCTAGTAGGGAGGAGAGATGTTCAATTATTTTTAATTTTTTTCTTTCTTTGCTTGCTTCTTAAGTAAAGCCAATCTAGTTTCTTTTTCTGTAGTAAAGGAGGAAGGAACAAACAACAAATTAATCAGACAGGAAGTGAATACCGCAGAAGGACGTCTGCCTCTGACTCAGTGTGTCACATCGAACAGGCCAGAGCTGGTCCAAAATGGCTGACCAGGCAGGACCCCACGTCTGCTTTGGAAGATGATGCTTTGTTCAGGGGTGGTTTTCTCTATCAGCTCATGTCTTGCTTGCTCTGTCTGCCCGTGTCCCTGATCATGCCTTCCTACAGTTCCTTTTAACGGTAAGAGAAATCGTATTCAAACTGAATTTATTTTATCAGTGAGAAGGGAGAACTAAAGGCTTTAAATAGGCCATCATATGTGGAGATGAAGTTGTTCAACTTTTCAGTAGAAGACCATGTGATTTTTTTTCCTGTTGCCCATTTTGATGATGGTGGACGATTGACAACTTGTGTTTTTAGCCAAACTCTAAGCAAGATTTGCAGTACAATTTTCCTATTAGTAAATTCCAGTACAATTTACCATTAGACAGATTTGGATCTAGAGGTCAGTAAGCATATCCTTTTGGTGAAAAGTACAGTTAGTTGTCCACACAGCTGCCTTTGACTCCTCAGTTTGGCCCATGACAACAGGGCTTTAAAGTAGAGGGAGTCATTGGCAGTTTCAAACAAACGTGAGGAACCAAGCACCAACTTGGAAAGAAGCTGTTGCTGCTGCAGATGTGTTAAGTTCAACTCCCAAACTAAACCATTTCTAAGCAGAGTCTGTTAGGGAAAAGACCTCTTGTCTTTTAGAATAATTCTGTCCATATCGAAATGGTGCAGGGCACAACTACTACTGCAAGTAAAAATCTGTAGCATTCATCATAACTATTTACATTTAATGTAAATGATATTTTGGCAAAAAATCATTTAAAAGATTCAAGCTACGTGGTCAGAAAGCTACAGAGCAGGACTAAGTATACCATTTTACATTAAGAAAATTATCTAGGTTATGTTTGAGAAAGCAGCTTGACGTACACACTTTTTTCCCCTCAGAGAAATATACAGTAAAGCTTTAAAAATTAGGAGGGCATGTACAACTTTAGTCAATAAGTACAAGTTCTTTTTAATCATTTAATGACATAACTAGTGCATACATTACAAATGGAGATATTATAGATGAAGAAAAGTCTGCAGAAAAATTAAGGAAAGTAGAACAGCTTAGTAGAGAGACGGGCTGGGGTACAGGAAAGACTAGGGGAGAATGGTGAGAGGAGGGTGAGGAGCAGGGAGAGGTTTGGGATCTGTGTGGAAGCCATACTCACAATTCACGTGTGTTGTAGGTGGTAGAGTTTTACATGTTATATTCAAAAAGTTTTGAAGTGGAAGATGATCGAGTCACTCTATTTTTATAGATCTGAAAAGGTTAAAGGATTTACCTAAAACCACAGTCAGCTTTTTTTACCCTCTTTGGAAAGTTTCTCCTTGGGTTACTTGTTCACAGCTCTTCAACAGCTCTACCATCTTAATGTTGAGTAGTGGCCGACTGTGGAGGAACTGTAATGTTCAGAAAACCCCTTCAAGGGAAACTTATTCCCTGGGTTCTGCAGCGATGGTTGAGAAATCAAGTCCTAGATCTGGCCTTGAGGGTGGAAGTTCCCAGCCTATGATAAAACGTAAGAGGAAGTGAGCTGCCTAATTCCTGGACCCTTGGAGTTTTATGCCCTTTTGAAGGGTATAAAATGCCTGTCTGTATTTTGTGGCCTAGAAATTAAGACTGGGGGAAAAAAAAAAAAACACTAGAATAAGAAATGCCTTAATCAGTATGTTTTTCTGAGAGATTAAAAGTCTACTTTATACATGTCCCTTTACCGTTCTTCTGTGATACGGGAGTTTGCCTGGGTGGGCACACGTGGGCTGAGCTGTAAGTCAGCTCCTGGTTTCTCTTTCTCATGTTTAGACAGGGGGAAAGATGTAGCATTTACCAGCCACTTAGCATGGCTTATGCTCTTTACTTTTGCTTATTTTGCTTTTAACAAATGGCTAATACTTATTAAGCACTGCCTCATTTAACTGTTCACCCTATTAAGTAGGTACTGCTCTCCCCATTTTATTGTAGAAACTGAACTGAAGCCAGGCAATTTGCCCAGAGCCACCTAATCACTGGGTGTGGAGGAAGTTTTCTGAATTTTCAAGAGCTCTTTTCACAAGTGCAGCCTGAAACCAAGGTGATAAATTGCACAGTTTCTTGAGGTCCTTTCCAGTCCTGGGAATCTGGGATTACAAATGTGTTGTTTCAATAATAAAAATATATAAAGACAGTAAATATCTTTAAAATGGTAAATCTCAAGTAAGGTATTTTCCTAAATCTTTTGACCCTTTCAGAAGTAAATGTGGTGACCCTTCTGCTTACGTTACAAGGTTATACTTTCAAAGGTAAAATGAATACAATATACCAAGTATGTTCACCTGTACCTTGTGAGTGTGCACACACACTGGGGAACAAAGACAGATCTTACTCCCTTAGGAAAGTGAGTGTGGTGCTAATGATTTAGGAAGACATTAGCATTGAGATTTGAGCCCCTTAAAGAGAGTACTTGGAAAATACTGGAAGTAATAGGAGAACTGACACTTTTTAGTCTCACGGATAAAGTAAAACAGGGTTTCCTTTCCCCACCCACAGTTAAATGTCAGGTACCTTAGTCACCCAAGTAAAGTTCATTTTCTCCCCACCAAAGGGGTCGTGGGTATCTATGAATTTGTATTAATTTTGAAGTTAATTATGTATGATAGTAAATTTAAAAATAATTTTATTTCATAGCAACCTTGATTTCCCCAGCAGTGACTCTTAGAGTAAAATTGTGAGTTTGTGTTCAAGTTCCTAGTCAATCTTAATAACATAGATGCTTCAAAATGTCTTCTTTGAAAAATGCTTTTCACCACTCCCCCCAAGTAAATCAACTGGTTATCTACAGGAATTCTGAAAGAAGCATGTCTAAAGTAGCCAGTACCCTCTAAAGCAGAGACATAAACCTTTATCATTGAGAAGATAACCTAAGCAGAGTCACTTACGGTATTACTTTAAATGTTGATCAACCGAGAAAAGGGCAAGTACATTTTGAGAGATGAGGGAGTCCGCGCACAGCAAGTGTGTGTTCTACATTTAGCACAAATGGAGAATAACGATGATAAATAACTGGGTGAGGCTGTTGATTTGCTTATAAAGGAAAGCTGGCTTCTCTTCTCTACATTTTGCTTCCTCTTTGGTGTAGCTGCCTTTTCTGTTTCCTCTCTTGTTTCAGTTGCCTCATTGCCCTGAGCAAGGACCTTCAGCCCGGGGAGGAGAGGAATAGATAACAGCAACAAACCTTTCTGCAAAGGTATTAAGAATTTCTAAATGTCCAAAGGACAGATTTGGGTGGGGAGGCAGAGATGCTGCACAGTGACTTATATCATAAAATATCAACTATGGGCCACTACAGCTGTGAAAAGATCATGTTAAAGAAACAGGATGACTGTGGTTTACTGTGAGCATCGATTTTCCTGTTGAGCATTTTCACAGGAAGTTGAAGAACAAAGCCGAATTCATCTTAATTAGTTCTAATGGTTTTCACATCTTAAAGATATCTAAGTTTGCATCATGGTCACTATAAGAAAAGAATCAAGAATAATTTTGATCCGGAATCCCAAATCTATGTGCTTTTTTAAAATTCAGAATTTTAGCAGCAATTTGAGTTTGGTAAATTATTTTATTTTTGCCATTTACCTTGAGGTGGATTCAATGCCTTTGTAATGAATGCCCTTGAAATTGTTCTTTATGGTTGTAATAACTCAATATGAATTTGAGCCTTGAAACACTGTTGAGTTACACATAGTATCGATTTCCTTCTGTTATTATCTTTTGGTCAAACAATTGTGTGTGTGTGTGTGGGTGTGTGTGTGTGTGTGAGAGAGAGAGAGAGAGAGAGAGAGAGAGAGCGCACAAGGGACAGTGAACCCAAGGGAGGGTGTATACATATATTTATAAGCTGGAAGGGTATGTATCAGAATTACAAGAGCTGTATCTGGGTATTATTCACCTCCAACTTTTTTTCATCTAACATTTACTTATCATTGAATGCTTCCATCAGTAGCAAATACAACTTTTGTGTTTTATTTTCCTTTTTGTGTTGCCTATTGTTTGCCACCATGCTCCTTTTGGAAGCAGGAGAAAAAACAACAACTACAAAAATCTAACTGAAGAAGCCAAGAATACACAAGAAGTACATATGTGACAACAAATGAAGAAAATTATCTATAAAGTGAAATATAAAGGAATGTAAACAAAAATAAGACAATAGAAAATAATGAGGGAAGAGAGCAGTTGGACCTCAGATCTGTTCCACTGCACTATTCCTGTGATACCCTCCCCACCCCCATGCCACAGAGCAAATAAAATGCCTTTCTATTGATTCAAGCTTTTGCGGGGTGGAATGTTTACTTTTCTCCAGTATTTTAGTTAGCGTAGTATCTAGTGGTGACTTTTGGCAAGATTTATTAAGCAAAATGTTTTATTTTTTCAAATAATCCATAGTAGTAATAAAACAACTGGTAAAGCTGGTTCTTGTCTTCTCTGATAGAACCCTTCCCCCAACCAGGGTTTGAGACTCACCTGAGGAGTGACAGCTGTTTCCCTGGGGGGATGTTGGAAATCTTTCCCCTCAAGTCATTCTGCTGTTTGGGTCTCCCGCAGTGTGTTCTAGAATGAATTTTAAGTTGGCTATATAAACCAAGAATTCATTCATTTAAATAGCTGATTGTCTTAATTCTAAGATCGATCACTGTACACTCAGGAATAATTCTGCTTTCTTAGCATATTGAAGAAGAAGCCATGAGTTTCCTGATGAATGTCTGGACTGAACTGTGGGCTATAGTTGAGCCTCTAGTTGGCCACCCCTTTAGGGAGACTAAGTCCCCTCTGGAGCAGGGAGTAGGCTAGTGACACTGTTTCTCAAGGTGTTCCTGTTAGCTAAATAAATAGCTAGTGAATGGCTTCAAGATGCCCACATTGGTCTGGGATCAGCGTGTGATGTGGTCAGATGTGAGTATTAAACCATGATGTTGCGTTATAGTACAACCAGTGATGCCAACCAGTTCATTCACAGAACTAGGACATTCTAGAATTTCTTGATATTGATGTGTACTCTCTGCGTGTGTACGCATGCATACCAATCAATAGTTTTTCAGTCACTTATGCAAAATATCCTGCTTTGTTCTCTCATAACTTCTTTATAAAAGTTAAATGGCAGATCTTTTGCCTCTCCTCAACTGTTCTTCATCTAAAATTTGATGATTCCTGGATGATTCATTTAGTTATTAGATAAAAACTTTGACAACCATTCATATACGAAGGTTCAGGCTGATTTTTTTTTTTAATTCTCTAACATCTTAACAGTCCAGATATATCATGAGTGAGAAATCAGTTGATGGATATTGTATTCAAAAGCCATTATCCTATTTCCACAATGGATAATAAACAAATGTGTATTGCTAGAACTGTGTATATTAATTTCCTACGGCTGTCATAACAATATCTCACAGACTGGGTGGCTCAAGTAACAGAAATTGATTTTCTTACAATTCTGGAGGCTAGAAGTCCAAGATCAAGGTTATCAGTAAGGTTGGCTTGTGCGGAAGCTTCTCCTTGGCTTGCAGAGAGCTCCTTCTTTCTTTATCTGCTCATGGTCTTCCTCTGCCTGTGTACGTCCCTGGTGTCTCTTCCTGTTCTGACAAGGATATTAGCACTGGATTCAACTCTACCGTAATAGTCCTGCTTTTTATTTGATCACCTCTTTAAGGCCCTATCTCCAAACATAGTCACATTTTGAGGTACTAGAGGTTAGGTCTTCAGCAGATGGATTTGCAGGGGACATAATTCAGTTCCTAATGCTGTGTATGAAAGCAAAAGCCTTTTCCACCCCTGGAGTCTTTGCACATATAAAACCTAGCATAACAGGTGAACATTTGAGAAAGTGTGGCTGGTCTCCTTGTGATGAAAGTTATTTAAACACTGAAATTAAAGAAATTAAATCTAAAAGTGTGTATTTTTAAAAGTTCAGTGCTTGGAATGGGTCGGGTAGGAGGACAAGGCTCCACACATTGCCGTGTGATTGGCCAACTGTAGAGACTCTACCAGGGTAAGCAGCAGGACAGGACAGCTGATTCTGATGCAGGAGAAGACAGACTGCTCTGTGGGATCCAATGCCCCAGGCCTTTCCCTGGTTCACGGGCTGCTTCTGGCACCAGAATAGCTGCTCTTCCTGCCATGCTGCCTTCTCCTGAGGGAAGAGCCCAGTGCAGCCCTGGAGGCCCGGTGGCTTGGCTGCCTTTTTCCTACCTGGTGCAGCTCTATTTACACACAAAAGGCAAAGCCAGGGCTCCTTCACTCAGTCCATCCCTCCTCTGTCAGGTTCTCAGCCGCCTGCACACCAGCAAGACCTGTCCTTACCATCAGGGAGGACAAATCCTAGACCTGTCCACGGATGCCTCACTCTCCCAAACCCTGCTGCAGTCTGACACACAACATTTCACTCTGCCTTCCCAGCAACTCCTCATTTAACAGAAGGGAAAGGAAAGCTCAGAGAGATTCAGTTCTGGACCCAAGCTAATAGGTGGCAGAGTAAGGATTCAGAACCACATTTGCTTGACTCAGGTCTCATATGCTCACTTTTTCATTCCTGAAACCATACTGGTGTCTGGTAAAGTCCAAAAGACTCCTTCTATGACTGTATATAAGCTCATAAAATACAGGGGATTACAAAGGAAATTAATTATATTGAAATATACCTTCTTTACTAATGTTTGAAGCAACAAGATCTAGCAATGGATCTAAACATTGCCAGAATTTCAAAAGAATTTCAAAAGAAATCAGCAACACTGTGCTATGGAAGTATTCTGTGGAAAAACATTCAACATGTGAAGGAGTCTTAGGCTCTGTGATTGGTGGTCTGCATTTGTAATGGAAAAAAATGCGAAATAATTTATATTTTTGTCCATCTGCATTCAGGATACCCTGATTCCATCCCTGGACTCTGGGTGTGAGGATCCAGGCAGCAATGCCTAGTCAGTTAGGGTCTTTCTCTGGTACCAAGAGCCTTTATAAAGGCCCACCTCTGACTCTGACGTGAGCTGTCAACTTTGTGGAAGCAGGAACGCCCCTGTTCTTTCCAAACCTTGGGGATTTACTTTGTTGGAGAAGTTGGGGGCTGCAAGGAAAGAAAATCCCAGTACTTAGTGCTAACAAGCCACATGAAGTAGCACTGATTCTTTGCCCATACCTCACATTTCAGGTAGGATGAGGTTAAGAGCCATTCTCTTGGCAAGCACTTGGCCTGTGTATGTGATCTTTGATTCTCACTCCACACGTATTTAGTGAGAACCTTAATTTGTGCCAGCTATTGGGAAGACCTGGTATAGTCTGCATTCTAGTGGGAGGACAGCCAAATGGGTCTGGCGGCAGGCCCAGCATGGTGACATGTAAGATTGGTCTTTTTTGATCCACATGGTGAATGACAGGATTGGAGACTGGGGTTTCACAGACTCTCCTCAAAGCCCAGCCTGCAGTAGTTCAGACCATGCCCAGCAGCTGTTCAGCTAGGAAGGAGCAAGGAGTACATGGCAGACTTTTAGAATTGAGGTGGGTGTGGGATAGTTCATCTGGGAAGCAGGGAGAGATGGATATAGGGAAAATGGCAACAAATGTCCTCAGACACAGAAGAGTAAAGAGAGCGCTTAGTTTTGCATCAGCCTTAGAAAGTGAGAGCACCCACTCATAGATCCTCTTCCCTGTTGATCTAAGGTGGCCAGGAAAGGACAGCCCTGCTTCATGCAAGACCCTGAAGCCTTTGATAGTTTCTTGCTCTTGATTTTGCCTGTGTGTTTCTGCAAGCCGGCCATGGCCTTGACCTTGACCCAGGTGTTCTCTCACACTAGCCTCTGGTTAGCACAGTTAGCACAGTCCTCCCTCCCGCCCCTTCAATTGTGGTCCGGAAGTTTATAAACCAGTTTGTACACAGACAGTTAGTACTCAAACTGCAACAGCAGAGATTGTAGAATAATGAAGGAGATCTTTGAAGGCAGCCTGAAAGAGTCCCCATTCGCAGTAGTCCCTGAGCTGTGCAGTAGAGAAGTTCAATTCGATCTCTAACCAGAAACTGACTCGTGAGAACCAAGCCCAAAGGGGGTTCCTGTTAGTTGACCAGAATCCATCATTCCTAGGTATTAGGATAGTATGCAGAAGGATGGTGAACATAAAATCAGACAATATAAAGAGTCTTGAGGGACATCATATCCACCGAACACATGGATGAACTGTGTCATGAAATGCATCTCTCGGGCCCACCCAGCAGACCAGGCTACCCTCTGCCTTGGTAAGCTGCCTTCTTCAACTGTTAATATTGTTGCTTGGGCTCCAGCATCCTTCATAGGCCCGTGTTTAGCTTCAGATCCCTGCCCTTCCTCCTTGTCCTAGAAGACATCCAGCCTCAAGGCCTCTAAAGGTCTTCCACAGCAAGAAAGCCCCCTTCATAGGGTCAACCAACTCTGCTGACAGTGCTCAGTTGGCCCCATGGGGGATGGATTGGTATCACACAGGAAAAACCAATTTGAGGAACACATTTGAAAAGAATTCTTGTCTGAGACAGTATCTTATTAAAAAATAGCCTTCCGACTAGTTAACTTGTGAACTGTAGCACTAGTTAGCCTCCCTGAAAATGCTTGAAAGGGTGGGAGCTGAGCAAGGCAGTATAGCCTAGTGGAGGGGCAGGCACCAAAAGGGGCCGATTTGAATGAATTGCCGTGGAGCCCTCTAGTGAGTGACAGTTTCTCTGAGTGTTGCGTCCTCTGCTATAAATGAGCACAGTCTTGCTAGCTTGCTCTGTTGCTGTAGGCATTAGTGACAGTGCAGATAAAGCGCCTAGATCCACCAGTGCTCAGGAAGTGATAGCTGCTCCTGCTGCTGTGGAACGTTTTTAATTTTCATTTTTCTAGACAGCCCACTTGGAAAAACTGTTCCCAATGGTCTTCATTCTTGTTTTCCAGTGGCTGTGACAAGTCCAGCAATGTCCTTTTGATGGCTTTTCCTTTCCATTTTGTTTAAAGAAAGTAAGCCGGGGCTGGGATGTGGCTCAGTGGTAGAGCGCTTGCCTTGCGTGCCTGAGGCACTGGGTTCGATCCTCAGCACCACATCCAAATAAATCAATAAAGATATTGTTTCCACCTACAACTAAAAAATATTTAAAGAAAAAAGAAAGTAAGCCACCCAGCATTATTTCAGTAGAAAGTATTTATTTCCAGGTAAATTGTTCCACATTAGCATTTAATGGTTGAGCTAAATTAATGTTTTAAGTTCTAAGAAATGGTTCTCTGCAATCAGAAGACTATTGAGAATAAAAGGAAAATAATTCTGCTGAATTCTGCTGTTTGAAATTTGGGACATATGTGGCATGGAAATTGTTACTCTGGTGGCCAGTGTCCTAGGCTGCCCACTGGTTTAAGGCTCCAAACTCTACAATGAGGCTTCTCAAATGTCAGTTTCTCTGGACCATCTAGGGATCTTGTTAAATGCTGATAACAGTTCAAGGGGTGCTGAGAGGAGAGGAATTAGAGAGGAAGTTATGTGGGAGCCATTTCTACTGCATTTCCTTTCCATCAGGATATATTTCTTTCTTTTTTCTTTTTTGTTTTTACACTTAGAAAACAAAAATTTTTATTGCTTTAAGTAGCACAAAGAAGTGAGGGAGTTAGTTTGTTGAGAACATGATGCAGTACAGGCAGCCAAATAAAAACAATGGTATGTCACATTTACATTTTGACATTTCTAGTACTTTCATGAAAAGCTTCCTGCTGACTAGGCTGTAGGCCCCAAAGTCCCCTCATTCTGTTGGGGTCTGCAGTGATGGGAGTGGAATTGAGTAGGTTTGAGCACTGGATTTGACTTCTAGTCTCTTTAAGCACCTCAATTCAGAAGTGCCCCCCTGCTAAAGTCCTTCCAGAACAGTTCTGTCTGAGCAAAGAGGAAAACAAAGTAATCTTGTTCCTTTTAGAATTTGACCTGCATAAACGTTATCACTTTGGTGGGAAAGCAGGGAGGAATATTAGGACAGAGTATTGCTAAAAAAGTCTAACATATGTCTGTTTTGTCTTTACAGATTTATCAAGACTGTTGAAAGCGTAACCATCCAAGATGCCTGTCCCTCCCCCGCCAGCGCCCCCACCACCACCAACATTCGCATTGGTGAGTGTCTCCTCTCCGCTTACTTTTTGTGAATAAAGCAAGTCAAACAAAGTACAAACCTGGCATACAGGCATGTATTTAAAGGCATTTATTTACATTCTGGTGTAGTTGTGACACAGCAGGCTTTGCCAGGGCCCTGAGGAAGCCAAACCCCGAGACCACCCGAATCCAAGAGCACGAAGGGTTTGTCTGGTTAAGGTCTCCTATGAGGTATGGTATGTGGAGTACTAGGTTTCCCCTGCCCTGGCCATCAAAGGAAGCAATACCACCCAAGACAGGGATTTGCAGGAGCAGTTTGGAGGCCAGCAAGCACTGTTTCATTCAAATGAACTCAACATCTAGCCTTTAACTGCGGTGGGGGCCACCATCCAGAAATACAAGTCTCTGTCTGCAGTGAATGCAGTATCTTCAAGTTTCCTTTCTTTATCTCTGCTTTCTCCCCTCTTTCTTCTCACTCTGTTTTTGACAAATATCATTCCCACCACCTCTACCCCACACATGCCATCCCCATTTAAACCTATGCTTGCATTACAGTGTTGACTTCCCAAAAGAGTTTCTTTACTTATCCTGGTCCTTTGATAGGCCTGGTAAGGGAAATCAGAGCATTGTCTTCCAGGATGCCACACCCCATTACAGAGGCCTCCCCAGCACTAAAGCCTTCACTGTGAAGGAACCTCACAGTAATGGTCCCTTCATTATTCCTGTGGGAAAACTGAGACACAGGAGAAAAAAAGTCTCTTACTCCAGGTTGCTTTGGAACACATTTAGATAATTCATCTGAGGTTAGAATGTAGTTGGGAAGAATTGACCTTTAATCACCTCACTGCTCCTGAACCTGTGATCCTCCACCTTGTTAGTGTCCCAAGAAGATAAGCACAGAGATTGAGAGTGGGTTGGGAATCATTTAGAGCAATTTGATGGTAATCATGTGTCTGTTTCTAACACTGGATTTTGTATCTTCTTCTAAAACCAATTCATTTTTATAATAATTCATTGTTATTTTCCAAAATATCAGATAATGGATTAGAACAAAATTTTAGAAACTGGTTCTTTGAGTGAAAAAGTTTGAGAAGCTCTGATCAGGACTAGTTTATATATTTCTCCCAAAGTATGAGCTGTATACCACTGCTAGGTAGTATATGAATTTTTTTTTTTTTTGGTACCAGGGATTGAACTCAGGGGCACTCAACCACTGAGCCACATCCTCAGCCCTTTTTTATTTTATTTAGACACAGGATCTCACTGAGTTGCTTAGCACCTCACTGTTGCTAAGGCTGACTTTGAACTCTCAATCCTCCTGCCTCAGCCTCCTGAGCTGCTGAGATTATAGGCATGCACTACCGTGTCTGGCTAGTATATAAATTTTTAAAAATTTTAATGCTTATGTATTTATTTTAACATGTTCTAAAAATTAGAGCACATCAAACCAAAGGTTTGATAGTGAGTTAATTTAAAAGAAAATGTTCATTAAAAAATAGTATAGGCAATAATATAGTGAGTTGACTTAATGAAAAAAATCAAGACAGGTGGCATGAAAAGATGCAAAAATCATGAACAGAGTGTTCCTGTTGCATCTTTAATCATTCTGTAACACAATGATTAAAATTTGGGAAACCTTTGTTTATACTACCAACTCATTTTTTTTTTTTTTTTTTTAAAGAATTTTTTTTTTTTTAAATAGATGGACACAATGTCTTTATTTCATTGCTTTGTATGTGGTGGCGAGGATCGAACCCAGGGCCTCACGCATGCGAGGAAAGCGCTCTACCGCTGAGCTACAATCCCAGCCCCCTATACTACCAACTCATTTTTATCCATTATTACCCAACTCAAAGCAAGATCCTAGAGAAATAGGATATAGAGAGGAGAAAAAGGAAGGGTAGGTTGGGACCTTGCCCTGTGGAACAGTACAGTTAAGGGCCCTGGACTGCCACACAAGAGAAAACAGCATCCAAGAAGGTCAGGTATGAAAATAAATTTTGAAGTAGAATAGAAGGTCACTGAAGGTTGTTGACCCCAAATCACTAAGACATCTAGTGTGGACATGTTCCTTAAACTCCCTGGGCCTTATTTTATTTCATTCTTAAAATGAAGACAGTAGGTAATTTTTAAAGCTGGAAGGAGAGCTGAGAAGCTTTTCACAGGCTGCTCCCAGGGAGTGTTAAGGGCAGATGGGGAAGGGGTGTTATAGAGGCCATATTTACCCTTCTGTCAGATTATAGGGAGGATCCTGGAGTCAGACTGCCAGGGTTTGGATCCTACATCCTCCTCTTAGTAACTGGTGATTGGGAAAAATGACTTAACCTCCCTATATCTGTTTCTTTTCTGTAAAATAGAAATAATAACCAATAGGGTTGATGAGAACTAAGTGAAATAATATACATAAAGTACTAAAACTACAGTGCCTGACCCAGAGTAAAAACCATATAAATGTTAACTGTTATTATTATAAGGAAGTAATATGTTATAATTTAATTATTTTAAAATGCTTCCAACTTAACATAGAGTAATCTTTTATAGCCCCCTTCAGAGTTCTGAGCATTCCCTCTGCCTCTAACTCTGATAATGAAAAGCTGAGTGTGGATCAAGCCACACCCTTCTCCAGATTTCTGTCTTCTGGTCCTGACTCACTTATTTGAAGTCACATCCCTTTCGTAAGCGTTGGACAGCCCAGCAGGACCCTCAGGTCTGCTGGAAGGACCTTGGGCTTTGTAGTAGTCACCCTCACCCTGGGACCAGGCAAGGCCCGGCCAGTTCCAAGTGTGACAGACACAGGCAGATGCCTACTTCCAAGCTCAAATACTGGGTTTTTTGTGTCCCCACTCCTAAAATAACCCTGAAGCAAAGGAACAAGATCCCAACTTCATAGCAAGGAGCTTTCCCAGGAATTCTGAAATGCAGGAAAAAACTCAAACATTTTAAAGCAGTACTTTTATCCACTTTGCAATTTCAGTGAGCTAAACATTTAAAGGAACTGAACATCAGACCCACCTTAGACCAAAGGGACATGAGGGGACTTCTTAGAGTAATGAAAATGTTCTACATATTGATTGTGGTAGTGGTTACACAATTGTATGTATACCTCTGTCAAGACTCATAGAACTGTAAACTAAAAGGATGATTTCACTATAGATAAATTATATCTCAATAAATACGACTTAAATTTTTTTAAAAAGCCTCTCTGTCAGTGTATTCAAAGGAAATTGTTTTCTAAAACTGTAGTGGGTTTTAAAACCCCTTTTATTGGTTAGAGATCATATTACCCTTACACCAGGTTAATTCTGAAAGATGGGAAAGGGATTCTGTTCTTCAGGACCCACCCTGGAGAATGAAGCCTAGTCTTGTCCTGCAGAATCCTCTCAGACTTAAAGTTCCCTTCTCGTGAGTAGCCATCTCACCCTAATTTGGCTCTGTTGGTTAAGGCCAGACTGTGACCTGAATTTTCAGAGATTTTTATCAGGGACTGACTCTTCCTGTCTTGAAAATGAAAGCAATTTATTGCTACATCTGCTCCCAAACATCTGGGTCTTAAAAAGAATGACATGGAGTCTAAAACTTGTGGAGAATTTACAGGCTATCGCCAAGAACCTTAATAACAAGCTTCCAATATCCTGCTGATCCAGCTGAGTATTATAGTGCATGATTTTAATCCAAGAGCCACTTACGAGTTTGTGTGGTTTTCTTTTGAGGCCAATACAGAGAAGCCTACCTTGAATAAGACTGAGCAGGCTGGAAGAAATGCTCTTCTCTCTGACATCAACAAAGGGAAGAAATTAAAGAAGACGGTCACCAATGACAGAAGTGCACCAATATTGGACAGTAAGTGAAAAAATCTATTTTCCACAGAGATAAATGGTTCATGGCCTAACAATCAACCCTACACCTCCCACCAAAAAAAAAAAGAAAAATTTTTTTTTATTAACAACAGCTGCAAAGCTAGCAAAATAAGTGACTGTATCCCTCATTGTAGGCCACAGCTTTGGCTTGCATTCCCCTCTAATGCTACAGGAAGCCAGTATAATAATTCTTTGTCCAAGGCATACACAGCAGCAATTCTCTGAATTATTCACACTTTTTGGAGGTTAACTCATTGCTCCTGGCACCACAGATCTGGAGGCAGCATGAAATATGGAAAGTGCCCTAGCCATGGAATCAAAGCATGTGGGTCCAGGTCCTGGCACATCCATCATATACCATCTCCAAGCTTGTGGTCTTCATTTGTGGAGATGGTACCTGTCTTACTTACTGCCTTGCAAGCTTGTTGTGAGCTTAAGATGAGATAACCTTTGTAAAAGGCCTTTATTGTCTGGAAGGTGTAATTCTAGTGTAAGATATGATTACTTGGAGAGAGGAAATAAGATCACAACTTTGCTTATCTATCCATCTGAATCTAAGATACTTTCTGTACCAAAGCAGGGTACATATAAACAGGCAAATACCCACAACACAATACTGATCATTAACATTTACAATGGAATGAGAAACCATCCACCACTAATAATTAATTATTATTCACCACTAAGAATCTACTAATAATTAATAATCATGGCCTGAGACTGTCCTTTCACATCCCTAGACCTTTCCACTACTCACCAAATGTCCCCAAGATTCACCCTAGACCACAGATCCCATTAGACCCTAACAGGAAATAGACCTGCCTTCCAAAAAAATCATCAAATGGAGCTTTGTAGACAAGTGAATAATGATGCAGGGTTTTAGTCAAGTAGAGGATTAGAGGTTTGGAGGGAATTGCTGGGAAAAGTGCCTAATGGGTAGAGAAGGAAGAAGGGTCAATCAGAATTAGATGGGAACGTAAGTGTGGGAGAAAAATAAAAAAGATGATCATGGTAAGTCTTCTGAATGCTTCTCAAGCAAGGTGATGAAAATAAGAATGTTTCATTCATCAAAAAAGGAACTAGGGGGTTTTGGACTGTTGACACTTGCTGTCAAAATGCCCATCAGAGTCACAAAATTCCCAGCACAATCAGTTATATCAGAGTGCCTTGTTCCAGCAACCATCTGAGTTGTGGTTCCTAGTATGGAGCCACAGAAGCTACTGAACTCTATAGGACAGAGGTTAGTTAGTTCCTCTGCCCTCCAGATGCTCTGTGATGTTTCAGAGTGCACTCTACATGGTGGAAGTGAGGTGCAACTCTATGCATGTCTTTGTCATCCCTGTACCTACACTGCAGTCACAAGCTCCTTACAATTGGCAAAGTTCTTCCATGGTTTCGTATTTGTTTGCACGTGCAACCTCCTTGGGGTCTATATCAAAATATGGATCATGATTATGTGTGATCGCTCTTGAATTTATCTCTATCCTACAGTTTTCACAAAATGACTGGTAGCCAGTTAGCTATGCTCAATTTTAGCCTTTGTATTAGTCTTTTTTTTTTTTTTTTTGATACAGAGTCTTGCTAAGTTGCCCAGCTAAGCCTTCAGCCCTTCCACTCCTGCCTCAAGTAGTTGGGATTATGGGCATGCCCCACTGGCTCCATTTTCTGTTATTAAATGTGATACTTGGGGCTGGGGTTGTGGCTCAGTGGCAGAATGCTTGCCTTGCTCGTGTGGGGCACTGGGCTCGATCCTCAGCACCACATAAAAATAAATAAACAAAATAAAGGCGCTATGTCTATGTACAACTAAAAGATATTTTTTAAAAAATGTGATACCTCACTTTGGGTACTTTAATAGAAGAAAGGACTCTTAATTAGCTCATAGTTTTGGAAGTTCAAGGGCATGACGCTGGCATCAGCTTGGCTCTGGTGAGGACTTCATGGCAGATGGCATCACAGTGGTGGAGACACAGGCAAAAGGGAAAGAACACATGGCAAGACAGGAAGCCAGAGAGAGAGGAAGGGGCCACTCTTGCTTTCTTTAATAACCACCCACTCTCAAGAACTAACCAGAATCCCATGAAAACTACATTAATTCCTTCTGAGGGAAATTTCCCCAGTAACCTAATTACTTCCCACTGGACCCCACCTCCAAAGGTCCCACCACCACTCACCTTGCCACACTGAGGACCAGGCTTTCAACACATGAACCTTTGGGGGATACATATCCTAACTACAGTGCTTCTGTATTTGAAAGATGGACAGATGTTCCAGGTTAAGAACACTGATGGATGATACCTGATTGTATAGTGATCTCTTTGAAGTTTCAGTGCCATGTAAATGTGTCCTATGCAGCATTTCAAAATGTATTATTCATTACTAAATAGTGTTTGAATGACAAGGGCAGTGTTAATATTGGTAATAATTAAAACTGGTTAAATGTTTTTATGTGAAAGCCATTTTGCCTACGCTCTGGAAATTGTTATTCTAATTTGATTTATCCTGTTAGGTGAAGTAATCCTCAGTTCATTATCAGATTATTTTTTGTATCAGCAGAGCTACCAAAAGCATCCCCAAAGCCCCACACCTGGAAAAGATACAGAGCTAATGCCAACTTATGATGAATCTAACACAGAAAAAAAGAAATGCCAGTGAATAAAATGAGAACTCCAAAAGCAGATAAAAGAATAGAAACAGATTTTCTAAAATTAAGCATAGTATAATGAAGGTACATTTTAAAACATTTAAAATATTTTAAGATCTTTTATTAATTTTCTAAGAAAGCATAAATTTACCAAGCTTCACTTAGGAAGCCTCACTGAGTAAGGAAAAAGATGAGACCTTTATCAATTACTTTCTCTCCAAAAAGTGTTGGATCCAGTTGATTTTATTTGGAAATTCTTTCAAATTTTAAAAAAATAGCTAATTCAAATGTTGTATAAATCATTCCCAAAGAGATGGAAAGCTAGCTAGCTGATAGGTAGAATGAAACTGTCATCATCCTAGTGGTGGTCAAAATTTGGCAAAGGCAGCACTCAGAAAAGAAATTTGTGCATAAGTGATTTTCAGTCGGGGTGATTTTTGCCTCCCAGGCAATGTCTGAAGACATTTTTCTAAATCTTCCTTCTTTCTCTTTTTTCTTTTTTTCTGTGCTGGGATCAAATCCAGAGCTCAGTGCATGCCAGGCTAGTGCTGAACCACTGTGCCGCACACCCAGCCCCTGGAGACATTTTTAGTTGTCACACCTTTGGTAGAGGTGGAGGACACCTCATGTGTAAAGACCAGAAATGTGCAGACATTTTATAAAGAATAGGACTACCACCCGCATCAAAAAATCATCCAAAGTAAAATGTCAGTACAGTAGTTCCAGCATGAAGAAACCACTTACAATCATGGGTGTGAGAATATCGAGCAAAAACCAAAACATCGAATTAAATAATGTGTTAAAAAAATAATTCACCAAGACCAGGTTTTCCCCATTTTTAATGTTTGATTGAACATCTGTTTATCCATCATATCAAATAACAAAACCATATAATCATTACAGTAAATCTTAAATTGATAAAATTCTATGCTGCAAGAAAATCTCACAAACCCAAAATAGGAGGATACCTCCTAACTATAAATATTTAGAAAGGAAAAAAAAACTATTTTAAACCAATAGTTAATATTTTAACTTTGAAACATTAGAGGTATTCTCATTAAAATCAGAACATGCTTGCCTTTAGCAACATTAATAATTTACATGGCTATAGAAATATGGATATCAAAGTAATTCCCTGTATAAAACAGAAATCAAATATACAGCTCTTAGAAAACAGGAGGCAAAACCTTTGTTATTTACAGACCATATATCTACTAGAAAATGCAAGTCATAAAGTTTTTGTACATTTTAATTTGGGATATGTAGCACAGTGGATTGTTAGATATTAAATGAAATTTTAGCACAGTGGATTATTAGATATCAAATGAAATTTCCTGATGCCTATAGTAACCATTTCCAAACTATAATAGGAAAAATGTCCCTTCCACAATTTCAACAAAAACATGTTCAAACTAACCCTACCAAGAAGCATGTATAATCTATAACAAAAACTACAAAACTTTTCCCCAAAACCCAGATGACATGAATAAATAAGAGAATGTACCACATTTCCACATGCGAAGCCCAAAGGTCATGAACATGTCAGTTCTTCCAGATTAATTCGTAGGCCTTACATGGTACTTACCAAAGGCTCAGTATGGTTGGAGGGGCAGGGAGAGCAAGACTTTCAACAATGTTTAACCTCATAAATACAAACAAGCCCACTATATAAATTATTAAACGATTTATTAAGAGGGTTATAATCATGGCCCTCACACAGATATAAAATGAGTGCAGAAAAGTTTTGAACTCACTAATTAATGAGGAAACCAGTATGATATTATCAGTTCAAAGAAAAAACACAAAGTACCATACTTATAAAAGCATAGATGTGCTGAAATGAATTATAATTAGGTGCAAAACAAGTCAATAATCAATTGCCTTCAAATGATCACAACCAATTTGCATTTTCTGACAAATACAATTTGCATTACTAGCAGTTTTCTACAACTTAAAAGAGTTGTAAGATAGCTCAAAGACAATGGGAAATAATCCAGAAGACTAGGACAGGATACCCAGTAATCATTTTCTTTCTTCTTCTTTTTTGTTTGGTTTTGTTTGTTTCCCATTTCAAAATCTTTCACAATTTTTTTGCACATAGATGCAAAATAAAACAAAATTTCACCCTTCTCAAATTTCAAAGAATTTTTAAATTGTTAAAACCTATTGTAATTGGACATAACTTTCCTATGTTCATATATGAATACATGATGAGTGTAAGTCCACATCACGTTCAAGCACAAAAATGGAATCCTAATTAGAATAAGTTATACTTCATGTATGTATGTCAAAATACATTTTACTGTCATGAATATCTATAAAGAACAAATTTTTAAAAGCCTACTGTTGGACTTCATGATATTAAAAAATTAAAATCAATCAAATAAGTGGGTGGGTAAATAAATTATAATACATTAATGTTCCAAAATGCAGTGCAATCCTGGGGCTGGGAATGTAGCTCAGTGGTAGAGCACTTGCCTGGTGTGCACAAGAGCCAGTCAGTCCCCAGCACCACCAAAAACAAAGCTTGGGAGGGGGCTCTTCCTTGGAAGATCTTTTTATTTGCTAATTCTATCCTAAGAGATATTAGCCCATGTGGCCAGGTGAGGAATGTGGAACAAATCATTTTTTATGATCCCCCCCCACTGGCCCCCGGGCCTAGGACTGTCCTACAGTGGAAAGAAACCCCTCCTCCTGACAGAGAGTAAAGAAAACCCTTAAAATCCTGCACTTGAATGAAGAAATCCCAGTGTCCAGCAGAGGACCATGTTTAGCCTGCTCCCTGCTTCCTCATTCTATGGTTTCCAGGGGCTACAACAGGTAGTGTACTCGGATGGGTGTTTTCATATGTGTATTTTCTTCCCTTTGCAGAACCGAAAGGTGCTGGTGCTGGTGCTGGTGGAGGTGGCGGCTTTGGAGGAGGAGGAGGGGGCAGTGGTGGCACAGGAGGTGGTGGACCTCCTGGATTGGGAGGACTCTTCCAGGCTGGAATGCCGAAGCTGAGATCCACAGCCAACAGAGATAATGGTATCAAGAGTTTCCTTCTCTGAGTAATTGAATTTTGGTAGTTTAGAGGCTGGTAGACCCACTAAGGCTCTGTGCCCTTTAAGACATTTTACATTGGGGCTGGGGTGGTGGCTCAGTGGTAGAGCACTTGCCTAGCATGCGTGAGGCACTGGGTTCGATTCTCAGCACCACATATAAATAAATGAATAAAATAAAGGTATTGTGTTCATCTACAGCTAAAAAAATATTTTAAAAAAGACATTTTACATTGTTTGAAATGTTACCACTGTCTTCCTTCCTCCTTTCCTTCTTTCCTTCCTTTTTTCCTTCCTCCTCTCTCCCTCCCTCTCTTCCAATGTCCTTTCCCAGTATATTTGCCCAGTGTCCTTGGGGGTAGCCTATCCTTTTTTGTACTTTTCTAAGGGTAAGCTAGAGTGAGAAGGAAAGGAAAGAGCAAATGGAACTTGCCACACCCAGAACTCTGCCCTCTGGCCTAGCAAGTGCTGCTTTCTTTGTGAGGTCACCTGCCCCAGCTTTCTAGCAAAGCAAATGGTTGTGTGCCATTTTTGAAATATACTATAGAGCACCTCCTAGGGAATGTAGTTACAAATCTCATTATTAAAAAGTTCTTTTGCGGGGCTGGGATGTGGCTCAGTGGTAGAGCGCTTGCCTTGCATGCCTGAGGCACTGGGTTCGATCCTCAGCACCACATACAAATAAATCAATAAAGATATTGTTTCCACCTACAACTAAAAAATATTAAAAAAAATAAAAAAATAAAAATAAAAAGTTCTTTTGCGGGCTGGGGCTGTAGCTCAGTGGTAGAGCGCTTGCCTAGCATGCATGAGGCCCTGGGTTTGATCCTCAGCACCACATACAAATAATAAATGAATAAAATAAAGATCCATCAACAACTAAAAAAAAATATTTAAAAAAAAATAAGTTCTTTTGCATGGCAGACATAGTATTTCAGTGCCAGTGGTTCTAAGTACAGGTCAGATGTCCCTTATCAGAAATGCTTGAGACCAGAAGTATCTTGGATTTTAGATTTTGTAATATTTTCATATACATAATGCAATATCTTGGGGATGGGACCTAATTCTAAACACAGAATTCATGTGTATTTCATTATACTTTATACATATAGCCTGAAGATGATGTTGTACAACATTTTTAATAATTTTGTACATGAAACAAAGTTTCATGGTAGGGAATTTTCCCCTTGTGGCATCCTGTCAGTGCTCAGAAGTTTCAGATTTTAAGGCTGGGGGTATAGCTCAGTGGGTCTAGCATGTGCAGGGCCCTGGTTCATTCTCCAGCACCATTAAGAAAAAAAAGTTTCATATTTGGGAGCATTTTAGATTTAAGATTTTCAGATTAGAGATGCCCAATCTGTATTTTCTTCAGGGACCCATGGAAATTAGTCCTGCAGGATTGTCTTGAACCTGATGCTAGAGAAAAGTTGAACTTGGTCATGCCTAAACAAGATACCCTGCAGAGTACATGAGGCCCTCTGCTGACTGAGACAGAAGCTCAAGAAATTTTACTTTAAAACTTTTGTTTTATACTGTTTCTCATGTTAGAAGAATTTTTTTTTGCGTGATTCTGTGAGCTTTTGAAATGTCCTCTGGAAAAGTGTGAAATTCACACTTTGATCTGAAAATGAAATCGAATCCTCAAAGTTAACTATTTTAGCACTGAATAGTCAAATCTAGAAAGAGATAATATGAGAGAGTCTATCTTGTTTTTAATTTTAAATTTATTTAAAACCCACCAAAAAGATTTGAGGCAGCTGACAAATACACATATTCACCCAACAGGTGAAGAAATTAAGGCACATGAGAAAGAAAGAGAGCGAGAGAGATGAAGATAGAATTTAAGCTAGCACACAGAATGGTGTGCCAGAAGACCTCTATCTGTGTTGGTGGATGGCAACTACAGCTTTAATTTGAACTTGGAAGATACAACTTGTCACAAGTTGGTGATAGAATTATACCACCTAGTCAAGGAAAATACAATTTTTCCTCTAGTACTAAAGTCAAGATTAAAAAATTTCTCGAGAGTTTATGTTACTCCACTGAATAAATCTGCCCAAGTGCTTCCTACTGTACCTGGGATAAAATCTGAACTCCTTTTGGCCCACAAGGCTCTTTGTAACCTTGGCCCTTGCTGGCCACTCAAGCTCCATACTCCCTCATACTCTGCACCCTGGGCACCCAGGCTTCTTTTTTTGAACTTGAAGTTTATGCCCACATGAGGGCCTTTGCACCTGCTGGCCTACTACCTTAAGTGCCTCTCTGCCTCATCTACCCATGGCTGGCCACTTCTTGTCAGGTCTCAGCTCACATGTCACATCCTTAGAAGAGTTGTCCTTGGCCATCGTAGCTGTCTTGGCCTCTCAGGTACTCTTGATTCATCAGTCTTTCTTGGTGCTTTGAAAATATTTTTTACTGGCTTACTGTTTATTTCTCCCACAAGACTCTAAACGGCAGGAGAGCAAGATCTTGTCTGTTGTATTGATTTCTCAGTCTCTAGCATCTACAATAATGACTGGCAAATAACAGGTGAACAATAAATATTTGATACATTAATTAGCTCATGATTGAAGTGGTAGATGTTTTAAGGCTAACCATTTTTTCAGAAATTACCTTGGGTTTCAAGAGATTCTGGAGGCAGGTGTTCAAATTTTCCATATCTTTGTTTTCCCCTTCAGTTCTTCCCTAAACTTCCTTTGTTGAGCTGAAGCAGTTAGCAGGGTTGTTCTTTCCCGCCAGTATTGAAATGGAAGTTGTCCCAATAGGAAAGAGTTGTCTGCTCCCTTGCACAGTGTCAATTCTTTCACTTAAACATTGTCTAAGTTTCTTTATTTTGGGGGGTGGGGGGTAAGCAGGTACCAAGGATTGAACTCAGGGGCACTCGAACACCGAGCCACATCCCCAGCTCTTTTTTTTTTTTTTTTTTGTATTTTATTTAGAGGCAGGGTCTCACTGAGTTGCTTAGTGCCTTGCATTTGCTGAGGCTGGTTTTGAACTCTCAATCCTCCTGCCTCAGCCTCCCAAGCCACTGAGATTACAGGCACCTGGCTACTTTCTTATTCCTTATTGTAGTCATAACTCTTCTATTAAATGCCCCCCCCCATTTGGGGGCAGTTCTTTACAAAGAGACTGTGTAATCTCTGCATATGAATTTATATTGGAATAACTAATTTTTTCACCTAAAATAATGAATTATTTTTCAAACCTGAGAGAGAAGTCCAAGGGCCAGGGAACAAGGATGATGGCCTAGATAAAGCATCAACAGAAATCTCACCTGCCCAGCCATCTTGTTCTTATTCTCTCTCAATGAAAAGAGACTTCTCCAGATTTTTTTTCCCCCTGTATTAGGGAAAGAACTCAGGGGTGCTTAACCACTGAGCCACATCCCTAGTGCCCCACCTTGTTTTTGGAAACAGGGTCTCACTAAGTTGCTGAAGCTGGCTTTGAACTTGTGATTCTCCTGCCTCAGCCTCCTAAGTCTCTGGGATTACAGATGTGCGCCACCGTGCCTGTCAGTCTCCAGAACTCTTTACCAGTTTCATTTTGGCTTTTATCTACATTTAATGCTAAGAGATCTCTCTAGATCCCTTTTGAAAGCACATGGCTTGTAAAACCTGGAATTAGAAGGTAAACAGAGAACTGTGGTCTACCCCTGTGCCTCCAGTAAGAAAGGACTATACAAAACCCAATTTATATAAATAACAGTTACCTATGTTTTATAGCACTCTGGGAAAGGACTTCCTATAGCTGGGACTATACTCCAGGTTTCTGATTTCTTTAGGCTTCTGACTTCCTAACTGGATGTGTTTTCCTGTTCTTTAGATTCTGGAGGAAGCCGACCACCAATTTTGCCACCAGGAGGAAGATCCACATCTGCCAAACCCTTTTCACCCCCAAGTGGCCCAGGGAGGTTTCCTGTGCCTTCTCCAGGCCACAGAACCGGTCCCCCAGAACCTCCAAGGAACCGAATGCCTCCCCCAAGGCCTGATGTGGGCTCAAAGCCTGATAACCTTCCCCCTCCAGTACCTAATACACCAAGACCCATTCAATCAAGTCTTCATAACCGAGGGTCCCCACCAGTGCCAGGAGCCCCCAGACAGCCCAGCCCTGGGCCTACTCCTCCCCCTTTCCCTGGAAACAGAGGTGCTGCTTTTGGAGGAGGCTCCATACGCCAGACACCCTCAGGCTCCTCCTCGCCCTTCTCTGGCAGGCCTCCTCTGCCCCCTACCCCAAGTAGGGCCTTGGATGACAAACCTCCTCCACCACCCCCTCCAATGGGCAACAGGCCTTCCATCCACAGGGAAGCCGTTCCACCTCCTCCTCCTCAAAACAACAAGCCTCCAGTGCCTTCTACACCACGGCCTTCCGCCTCCTCACAGGCCCCACCTCCTCCACCGCCACCCAGCAGGCCTGGCCCACCTCCCCTGCCTCCAGGTTCCAGTGGCAATGATGAAATCCCCAGGCTCCCACAGCGGAATGTGTCCCTCACTTCATCTGCACCTCCCTTACCTTCACCAGGACGTTCAGGCCCTCTTCCTCCCCCACCCAGTGAGAGGCCCCCTCCTCCAGTGAGAGACCCACCAGGCAGATCAGGTATGGCAAGACATGGGTGAGTTGTCTCCCTAAAACCTACCCAAATGTCACCGATGATGAGTACATGAATATAGTCAAAAGCACAAGTAAACCCTCAGGCTGCTCCAGTGCTCTTAAGTGACACTGACAGGTATGATATCATCATGGCCTCATATAACCCGCTGAGAAAAGGGAGCAATATTTCAGATTGTGTTTTAAAGGTGAGGAGACAGAGTAACCAACAAGTAAATGGTTGCAGGCGAGTTAATAACAAAGAGGCTGGAGCTTGCTCCTTCCATGTGTGTGGACTCACCATTCCCTCCTCTGCCTCCCTAAAGGGAAACTCAGGCACCTTAGTAGGGAACACAGTCTCATCTTTTACAGGAGGGTCTGTGATTCCAAGGGCAATGGCAGTTATGTCAGAGCTAATGAAGGTCTCTTTGCCAGACTTTGAGGGCATTTCCTTGCTCCTTACAGACAAATGTTGAAATGTCCCTTTTGTCCTTCACTAAAATCTCTGATACACAGATCCCTTGGAGAATGAAAGGTATAGACTTTTTCTTCATAAAAATTCCCATATTCATAAACTCCATATTTGCCCAAGCTGGCCTTGAACTTGCAATCCTCCTTCCTCAGCCTCTGAAGTAACAGATTACAGGCATGCAGCACTGCACTCAGCCAGGAACCATTTTTAAATTTAACCTCATCATATATACCTCATCATGTCAGGAAATGGGGAATTTTTTTCTTTAGGAGAAGTTAACTGACCTTTGACCATGTGACCTCAGTAACTTAATACACTGGGATCACATGGGGAGCTTTAAAAACCACAAAAAACTGGGCTGGGTTTGTGGCTCAGTGGTAGAGCACTTGCGTAAGGCACTGGGTTCAATCTCCAGCACCATAAATAAATGAATGAATGAATGAATGAATGTATTGTGTCCATCTACAACTAAAAAAATTTAAAAAAACAAAAACAAACCACAGAAACTTGGAGTCCCTGCCTGGGAGATTTCTAGTATAATTGGTCTGGGATGCACACTGAGCATCAAGATTTTTTTTTTTAATTTGGGATTGAATCTAGGGGCTCTTAACCACTAAGCCACACAGCCCTAGCCTTTTTTATTTTTTATTTTGAGACAGGGTCTCACTAAGTTGCTTAATGTCTCACTAAATTGCTGAGGCTAGCCTTGAACTTGTAATCATCCTGCCTCAGCCTCCCAAGTCAGTGGGATTACAGGTGTACACCACTGTGCCTGGCTGGGCATCAAGATATTTAAAAGTTCTCCAGAGGTTGTAATGTGCAGCAAAGTTTGAGAACCACTTCTGCAAAACACTACACCATGGAATACTACAAATATTGAAAAATTATTAGTCCGTTAAATCCCATCCCTAGACATAATGGCATCTCGTTGAGGTTTCATCCATGAACAAATGAAAACAGGTAGTTAAATGCATAAAATGTGACATTTTTCTTCTCGTTCAACTTCTATGGATTTTCCTGCAAAGTGGTTGCAAACCTTTTTTTGCATGGATCTACCAAATGATGAATGAACAGATTAAATCTTGTTCAAAATATGAGAGGCAGTGACACACAACATATATTGTTTGTTTTGATTATGTAAGTTATACTTGTTAATTTAGAAATACAGGAAAGTATACAGAAAGTAAAAACCTATAATCCTACCACCACCATCCAGAAATAATCATTAATAACATTTTATACATATATATTCAATCTTTTTAATGCATAGATATGTGCATATTTGCAACATTGGTATCATACTACATATGTTAAGTGGCATTTTGCCTTTTAACAATATCCCATTAACATTTTCTGATATAGTTAACTATTTTTCTACAACCTAACTTTTTTTTTTTGGTACTGGAGATTGAACTCAGGGGTACTCAACCACATCCCTAGCCCTATTTTGTGTTTTATACAGAGACAGAGTCTCACTGAGTTGCTTAGCACCTCACCATTGCTGAGTCTGGCTTTGAATTCACGATTCTCCTGTCTCAGCCTCCATAAGTGCTGGGATTACATACAACCTAACTTTTAATCACTACTTAATATTAGATTCTACAAATGTACCTTGATGTACTCAACTAGTCCCCTCCCTTGGTCAAATGGATCTTATCTGGTTTTTGCTGTTGGAGGTAATGTAGTGATGGATCCTAGTGGCTAAACATTTGTGTGTACATCTCTATGTATTTCCTTTGGATGAATTCCTAGAGGTGGAACTTCCAGGTCAATGGTTATACATCAAAAATCATGGATTTCGGGGCTGGGGTTATGGCGCAGTGGTAGCGTGCTCGCCAGGCATGCGTGAGGCACTGGGTTCGATCCTCAGCACCACATAAAAATAAAATATATTCTGTCCATCTAAAACTAAAAAATAAATGTTTAAAAAAAAAATCATGGATTTCATAGGTACTGCCATATTGTCTTCCAGAAAATTCTACCAGTTTACATACCATGAGGAGCATATGAGAAGTCATCAAGGGCCATCTATATTTGGAAATGTGGTTTGGCTTCTCTGACTTTGGAATTGGACAGATTTGAAGTTGAATATGCACTCTTCCACTCTTTAGCTTCCTGATTTGAGCCTTTTAAGCTTCTAAAACCCCTCAGAGTTGTTGTAAATTAAATGAGACAAGCGTGTATAGAGGTTATCTTGTTCTCTGCCAAGTAGTCTTATTAATCAGTGAATGATCATTTTTATTATCATCCTGCCAATGGGAAATAGAAATCTGTCTTCTTTGCTGTTGTGCCAGTGTGGATTTGGAGCAGAGGTCCATGAGGTTGGAGAGTGAGGAACATAAAAATTTACTTAAGAAACAAAAACAAGATGAAGTTGACCAAGTTACGTAGTACCTGTCTCCATAATAACTTGGATGTCTAGTTTGCATTTAGAGGCAGGTAGGGGCTGATATCACCAGTGAAGTTAAACCCACAGCATGTGAGACACTTTTCCCCCAGTAAATCTACTCCTGCTGTGGCGACTCCAGCAGTAACAAGCAGATGGGACAATAAATGCTTTACAAAGTGAGACACAGAAGACTCCTTGAGAGAACAGCCAGCACTGGACAGTGCCTCCCATCCCCATTAGTGTTTGAGCCGAGACTTTCTGTTGGGATATCTGCAGTGGGCAGGTTGTTCAATTCAAGGTCTCTAAGTTGGATTCTGAATCTATAGGAATGAAATATCTGTATTTATAATGCCTTAAGACTGTACTTACATAAAACATCAGTATCTTACAAGTAGAACACACTACTGAAAATCAGGAATAATTACTAAGGCCACTTTGATTTACATGGAAAAATGCTCACATTTTATATTTTTAAAATTTACTCACTATCCATATAGCTCCTGTATTTGCAACAAGGGAAAAAGCAAGAAGAGTTTCTTATCAAAAAGAATTCAGGGCTGGGATTGTGGCTCAGTGGTAGAACGCTTGCCTCACATGCGTGAGGCACTGGGTTCGATCCTCAGCACCACATAAAAATAAATAAAAAATAAAGATACTGTGTCCATCTACAACTAAAAAAATATTTAAAAAAAAAAGAATTCAAATTTTTTCTGGGAACTTAGAATTTTCTGGTTATATTATATCATTGAATTTTTAAAAAACAGTTTCAAATACTGTTTAGATAGTACTTTTTTTTTTTAAATATTTATTTTTTAATTGTAGGTGGACAGAATATCTTTATTTTATTTTTTATGTGGTGCTGAGGATCGAACCCAGTGCCTCACGCGTGCTAGGCAAGCACACTACCACTGCACCACAACCCCAGCCCTAGATAGTACTTTTAACTTGCTTTTTGACTAATTACTCCTAGCAGCAGTGCTGTGAGAAAAGTGGCTCCTGGCACTCTGTGTAGACGGGAATCAAGCTCCACAGGACAACAGCTGGCTTAGGGGGCAGGACCCACTCTGGCGCCTGTAGTCAGGGATATTGATTAGCCATTTGTCAGTCCCTGTGCTCATCTGCCTGCTCAAAGAGGAAGAACGAGAAGGAACTCGTACTGTTCTCAGAATGTCTGGTTTCCTGATGCCTCTCTGCCTGAAAATGGATCATATGCATCACAGAAACATGCTTGTGTGGTTAGCAGTGACGCTGTGCCCTTAAAGAAGTCAGTTCTTCTGAAGACCTAAAATAACTTCGTTACTATCTTACTCTTTTAATTCTTTCATGATGTCAAAGTGATTAATTCAATGGCTCTTTAAAAGGATTATAAGACATTTTTTTTTAAATTATCACCTGTGTTCAGTTTCCCTGTATCATCTTCAGTGCTAACTCAAATCCAAACAGCCATCTAGCTCTCAGTATGCGCTCGCTGTGCATACACGTGTGTGCAAATGCGCATTTGTGTGTTTGTATATGTCACTCATTTCTCAATTCCTGGAAACTGTCCACCATTTCTCCACGTTCCCTAGTTAGAGGGCATGTATCCAGTAGGCAGTCATTAGTTGCATGCTGATGATGAACATAATAGTAATATGAGATGTAAGGCAGTATTACACTAAATGTCATCTTCCTTTTTGCCCCAGGCCCCCTCCCACCGCCACCTCCAATAAACAGAAATGGCAGCACATCACGGGCCCTGCCTGCCACCCCCCAGTTGCCGTCCAGGAGTGGAGTTGATAGTCCCAGGGGTGGGCCCAGGCCACCTCTTCCTCCCGACAGGCCTGGAGCTGCGGCGCCTCCCCCACCACCACCATCAACATCAATTAGAAATGGCTTCCAAGACTCCTCCTGTGAAGGTGCGTGGTGTTTGCTTGTTTCAGTTAAAGTTTCTTCATCGGTTGTCGTTATCACACTGCAGTGCACTGATGTCACTAAGCATTTTAGGGCCCCCTAAGACTTCACCTTCAACAGAGTAACCCTCCTCTCTTGCTTCCCAGAAAGGCAGATCATTTTTCTATAACTTAACTTGTTCCTTGCTTGAGTTTCATTTTGATTAACTTTCCAGAGATTCCAGAATTTTGAAAAAAACCACTTGGCTTACCTTCTTGTTATCTACATTTCTTTTTTTCTTTTTTTTTTTAAAAATATTTATTTTTTTTAGTTGTAGGTGGACAGAATATCTTTATTTTATTTTTATGTGGTGCTGAGGATCGAACCCAGTGTCTCACGCGTGCTAGGCGAGCAGGCTACCACTGCGCCATAACCCCAGCCCCTTGTTATCTACATTTCTAACTAGTTGGCTCTAGATAGGAGGTCCAGTGGCCTGCAGCTATTAAGCTGCTTCAGTCTATCATGTTATCAGAGTGGTCCCAGTTGTTCCTGGTCCCACTGTGGGAAGAAGGGTATCCTATACCTGTGACCCAGCTCCTGAGAGGGACAAGCTGGATCCTAATCACTCTAGTTTTTTGCTTATTTTGTTTTTGGTACTGAGGATTGAACTCAGGGATACTCTACCATTGAGCTACATCCCCAGCCCTTTTTATTTTTTATTTTGATACAGGGTCTCACTAAGTTGCTGATACTGGCCTCAAACTTGCAATCCTGCCTCAGCCTCCCAAGTTGGAGAGATTACAAGTGTGTACCACATAATCTCATCACCTCAGTTAAATTCTCTTTGTGGTTTCATCTCCAGCACTGGGAAAAAAAACAAAAAAACAAAAAAACACTGATTTGTAGGCCAATATATTTTATCAATGTGCTAATCAGTGACATTTGTAGCACTGTCGGCTTTTCTGTAAATTTCTAGGCATAAAACTAGAACTGATTTCTGCAGTTCTCTCTTTCATCTGTGCCTTTCATTACATAAGTCTGTAGCAGATTGTCTGTTGCTGAAGATACTGTTTGTTTCTCCTCCAGATGAGTGGGAAAGCAGATTCTACTTCCATCCAATTTCTGATTTGCCACCTCCAGAGCCATATGTACCAACGACCAAAACTTATCCCAGTAAATTGGCAAGAAATGAAAACCGGAGTGAGTATTTCTGCCAGGGCTTTTGGCAAATTCATACTTGAATAGCCTGGTTTATGTGTGGGATTTTGTAGGAAGTCCAGGCCTCTGACCTGGAGAACCTGATTTCGAGTTCTCTAAATCCTGGTAAATTCCCCTTGCACATGCAGAGAGGAGGTTGTAGATACTCAGAAAGGGGATGAGGAACAATTGCTATTATGTGTCGTGACAAGCTCAAAGACTTTTGGTTTGTCAGGATTAAATGCTATTATTTTTCCTCTTTGACTGTTCTTCCCCCATTTTGATCTTCCTCAGACAAAGTGAAAGGAGAGCCATTTTCTATTCCTACAAGTTTTGAGACTGGCAAAATGTCTTACTAATTATACCAAAAACTCACTGTCAACTCCTTTGATATTTTAAATGTATTATAACCATAGCTTTATGGAGCATCTAAGAATCTTAAATATATCCATAATCTCTCTACAGAATAGATATTTTAATAGGTTCTCTTCCCATTCTTCTCCATATAGTTCTGATTTTTTATATAATTATATAGTTTTTTTAGTGATAGGATTTTTCATAACATCGCCCCCCATTTTATCACATGGCTTTCATTCCATAGGCATCCAGGTTAACATCCAATAATTTACCATTGTTGGACATTTAGATTGTTTCTGGTTGTTTGCTAATATATACTGTAAACAAGTAAATCACTTTTCCTCTGTCCAAGAAATGTGAACAAGAAGGGAAAATGGATACACTGGAATTTCACAACAATAAATATTGTGACAGGACTAAGAAAGAATTAGCATGGTAGCTGGGGTGTAGTTCAGTGGTAGAGCGCTTGCTTGCCTGGCGTGTGCGTGGCCCTGGGTTCAATCCCTAGCACAAAAGATGGTGGGGTAGGAGAAGAAAGAAAGGAAGGGAAGGAGGGAGGGAGGATTAGCATGAGATATACAAATATCACCTCAAAATCAAATTGAGCAAGTGAAATAACAGTCTCCACATCCTCAGCCTGGTTCTTACTCCCGGGCAGAGCACCTTACACACACTCAGAGCCACTGATTCCTTCTTAACATACAGTTCTTGATTTTTGGTTTATTGGTTCTCACCCTCAAAGCAGTTGATAGCCGCTGAAGTTAAGAGCCATTAGAAGCAAAATCACTGAGTTGGGGAGATGGATGGCCAACTCAGGTCAGAGGAGGAGCTGGGAACTCAGAGTTTCTACTGAGTACATTTCTATTGGGTTAAATTAAATGAGCCAAATTGTACTTTGTGCCTCTGTTGAAGAATTCAAAGTGTTAGAAAATATTTGGGGCAAATTTCCATGAACAAATGCCAGAAATAAAAAGAACATTGCTGCTTAAAGCAGAAACTAATTCCTTGAAAAATTTATTTAGATGGAATGCCACATTCCTAGACAATGCCTAATAAAAAGTTATGACTTTAACAAAACTAGTATATACAACTTGGTAGTTAAATATTTGGATGAAAATTAAGTTTTCACATGGAACTATTACCTTTCAGTGTTTGTGTGTGTATGTGTTCGTTTAAAGAGGGGCTTCTGTCTGACAGAATATGGTCTGTCTGTCTTCCTTCTTGCACGCTAACAAATGAATTCACTTTACGGAGTTGTTTATATACTCTAAATACTTTTTCTGACTTGTGACAAGCATTCTTAATCTGATTTAAATATCATTTATATTTTTAAATCAGTGATAGAATCCATAGCTCCTAAATTTTTTTAATTTTATAGCTAAACACTTTCCCTCCCTAGTCTTTCTTCAGAACTCAAGTAAGCCACTGAAGGACAAGAACGATGCCCTGCACACTATTGCATATTCTTTGAATGCTACATAATACAGTAGACATTTTTAAAATATTTTTTAAATATTTTTTTAGTTGTCAATGGGCCTTTATTTTATTAATTCATATGTGGTGCTGAGGATTGAACCCAGTGCCTCACACATGCTAGGCAAGCGCTCTACCACTGAGCCACAACTCCAGCCCTAAAATTATTTTTAAATTGATGAATTTCCACTGCCCACTGAAGTGGGTTTTTGTTTTTGTTTTTATAGATTTGCTTTAAATACTTTTAGCATTAGTCATGCTTAATATTGTATAATAACAGCAGGTCATCTAACAAAAATAAATAAGTTACTATCAAGTACCATGTTTTCTTCTGCTTCTGTAGCTGCCCCAGCCTCCAAATCCAGAGCCAGGTAAGGTACCGAGACCTCCCTGAGCAGCACAGAGTACACTTTGAGCAGTGTTGAACAAGGCTGGCCCTCATTTTGCTAACCATTTGTGGTGTGTCAGCTGATGGTCAAAGCTCCATGGCAGGTGGCTGGTTTCTATTCAGATAAGCCTTTTCTCAGACATTTGCTCAAGAAAAGATTTGGTTGGGATGGTGAAAGGATGAGACAAAGGAGTGAACAGCTGATATTTTCCTCTAATTCCTCTCCTTGCTCAGATATTTAGTTCTATCTCAGAAGTCCCTAAGTGTGTCAGAAATCCCTAAGTCTGTAGGGTCAGTGTCAAGATGCCTACTGAGGAGCCCAGCAGAGTAGCCCATTGAGTCTCAGAGCAGCGTGAACACAACTACCTAACCAACATGTTCCTGCAGCAGACTTGCCCATAGCATCTGAACACCTGACTTCATATCTCACACCTGCTAGATCCTCAAAATATGTATGGGGGGTAAATTACTTTTTCCAATATAATTGGGTTTTAAAAGCAGTTGTAGTTGGTAGCCCACAGATGTGCATAGCTTTTAAAAAGAACATATCGACAGAGTGAAAAGGCAATCCACAGAATGGGAGAAAATATTTGGAAATCATATATCTATTAAGGGACTAATATTCTGATTATATAAAGAATTTTTCAACTCAACAATAAAAAATCAAAAATATATTGAATACTTGAATAGGCTTTCCTCTGAAGAAGATATAGAGATGGTCAATAAGCACATGAAAAGATGCTCAACATCGCTAGTCATTAGTGAAAGGCAAATTAAACTACAGTGAGCCAGGTGCAGTGGCACACACCCATAATCCCAGAGATTCAAGAGGCTGAGGCAGGAGAATCACAAGTTTGAGGACAGCCTAGAGAACTTTTGAGATATCCTGTCTCAAAATAAAAAGTGGAAAAGGTTTGGGGTATAGTTCAGTGGTACAGAGCCCCTGGATTCAATCCCCAGTACCACAAACAAAACAAAACAAACAAATCCTACAGTGAAATATGACTTAACACCCATTAACCTTACCCAACAAAAGGAGATGGATTAGATCAGTAAACTACAGTATAGTTCTGTATAGTTCTATATAATATAATGCACTGTGTCATTAACAATTCTATTTGCAAAGAGTATCGACTCTTGAAGATGCTCAAACTTCTGTAAGAAGGAAGGGAACTGAATCTAAATGGAAAGTACATACAAAATTGCATTGGTTATCTCGGTGATGCAAGATGGGTGAATGTTTTGTTTTTGTTCATCTATATTTTATAAATCAATAATCAACACAAACCGTGTGCTAAGAAGAAAAGCATTTGTTTTTACTTAACTCTGTGCAGGGACTCAGTAGCCAGTGGGGTCATCTTAGTGTTTATTCACATCATTCCACACTTTTCCTTTCTCATTCACACATGCCAATTAGCTGACAGCCTTGGTCATAAGAGGTGAGGTAGTGGGCACCATCCCAGAATTCCCACATTAAGATCATAAGCTTTCTAACCAAAATTATGTTTTGTCTGTTTTTTTCATGAAGGTGGATCCAACCGAAGAGAAAGGGGTGCCCCACCACTTCCTCCCATCCCAAGGTGATCTTGGCCTGCTCTTCTCTACCCAGACTCCAGAGCTGCTTCTCATGTTGCTGTCAGAGAATTGCACACCCTCCTCCCCACTTCCCTGTCCCTTCACTATGGCAGGCAGAAGAAGGGAGGGTGAGGTGGGAATGTGTGTGTGCATGTTGGCGGGGGGTGGGGGGTGTCAGTAAAGAGAAGCACCTCACTTCTGTTGTGTATATTCTCAAAGCTATTGCTTGCTTCAGCTACAGCCTGCCAGTATTGGCTGCTGGGATCGATAGGCTTTTGTGGAAAGTAGGCAGAGATGAATTGTATCCCAGCTTTCAACCAAACTCAAATATTCACTGCTTATTTGCTATACAGGCTATAATTATCAAAGGCCCCCAGAGCTGTTTTCGTCCATGCCTTTTTCGCACACTTGGCCTCCTGTCTGTTTCCATGAACCACATACTGCCTAAGCAAGTTGCTGAGCATGGCTCACGTGAAGCTTTTGCAGTTACAGGAATGTCCAATCCTTGGCAGACCAAGGTAGGCCCTAGGACAGAGCTGTCCAATAGAAATATAATGTGAGCCCTATATATAATTATAATTTCTAGTTGCCACATTTTTTAAAGGTGAAATGATAGCATATTTTATTTAACCTTATATACCCCAAGTATCATTTCAACCTATAACCTATACAAAAATTAGTAAGGAGACATTTTGCATTCTTTTTTGGTACTAAATCTTCAAACTACAGCGTGTATCCTAGACTTAGAGCACATCTCCGTTGGAACTAGTCATATTTTGAGTGCTCAGGAGCCACATGTGCTGGTAGCTACCCTAGTGTTCAGCACAGTTCTGGAAGAGGGACGCTTGTACCAAAACCTCTTGTTTTAAAATCAAGATTGAGCTTTAGCAATTCAAGAGGCACCAAAAAATAAAGTTAGGACCCAACACCTTGTTTGGCAGGCAGCTTGACATTTGACTTTTGTCATTTATTTTTCCCCTTCCCTTACTCTCT
Source organism: Xerus rutilus (assembly GCA_028644305.1). Classification (NCBI taxonomy): domain Eukaryota; kingdom Metazoa; phylum Chordata; class Mammalia; order Rodentia; family Sciuridae; genus Xerus; species Xerus rutilus. The sequence continues at coordinate 107,995,862 of CM053402.1, read as the reverse complement.
GTGTTCAAGTATTGCTTCACAGTACCAAGGTCAGAAATCAATCTAATAACGGTTTACAGTCATGTGGAAGCAAGCCATTGGAAAGAAACTGAAAGTCTGTCAGGCCTTCCTGGCTCAAAACCAGCTGGCTTCTGTGTTCAATTGTCAGCTGGATGCCTGCCTCGTAGATTGGAAGTGGCCTTTCTTTCTCTCCTGCTGAGCAAACTCCTCAGGGCCAGGAGAAGCTAGGAAAGCTAGGTAGTAGACAAAGAAAGTCAGAGATAGGTCTCAAATCAGAATCATGGAAGAAGGGAATAGATTTGAGTTCATGGGCAAAACTCTACAAATCTAACTCTGATGCTGATGGGGTTGAGTGAATTAGGGAGCTTGTTAGTAGAAATTGGGAGAGAATTTGTTTTGAATCTATCCAGGGAAATCGTTTTTCTTAGATCTATGCAAATAAAGCTCCACTAAAGGACCATGAGAAAGAGCCAGCCTTGCCCTTTTTAAAATATGATTTTGTTTACAAAATTTTACTGGGACTCTTAAATCTAGCTATAGAGCTGGAAAAAAATACTTCCATGTTGATGTTTTATATGGTTATGTTTAAAATTACCATTTCTTATTTTTTAAAAGCGTATGACCACATGTGTATATACATATATACCTTAACTTTGTATCATGAGTTCAATGTATTATTCATGTATTACTGGGAGATGCTAACAAGAAATTGATCCAAAGAAAAATTTGAAAGATGCATTCCTATTTATAGAGTAAATAACTGTTTCACTTATATAAAAGCAGAACTTAGAGTTCTAATAAATGGAATGTCTAATAAATTATGAAGTTACTGATTTGAATATATTGTATTTTTATAACTTCCCTTGCCAAAGTCCTGGGCTTAGTACATTAGAGAACTTGTTTCTCCCCTCTCCTCTGCCACTCATCTATCAACTTCCACATAGTCTCTTGAGGCTCTTTACCCAAAGAGAATCAAGATATGTAAAGGTGTAACAAGCTTGGTGCTTTAAAATCTCTAACATTTTGGTAATTTATTAGCGTCATTTTATTTTGGATTTTCGATCTCTTGGCAACAGTGAAAAACATCCCAAAATAGAGACCAATGGACTTCCCAGCAAATGTGGAAGAAATTCTGACTACCCAAAAAGTAGGTCTGAGTTTTGTAAGGGATAGCAGGAATTGAAAGATCCCTTGTGTATCTCAAGTTTGCAGGTACCTTTCTAAAGTTTGAAACAGGGTCACAGCTCAAAGTTGCCATTCATCCAGAATAGAGATGTTTTAGACTGTATTTTTAAGGCAATATTTCATTAATACACCTACACATTGACTTTGGAAAGTTAGCAACCTAATTGTATCCAAAACTTTGAATAAGTTCTATGCTAAAATCCTCAAACTCTGGCAAATCACAAAAATGAGTATTTTCTTCCCTGAAATCAGAGCTTACATGTGTGTTTTTTCCATAAAATTTCCAGATAAATGTATTCAAGATGCAATACAGTATTTTAACATTCACATATCATTTTATACTGAAATGTATTACAGTGTTAAAATTCAGTGTTTGGTATTTATTTCACTATGCATTTTATTTAGTAAGAGCTGAGAAAATGTTTAATCCAATGGTGCCTTACTTTGTGATTTAAAAGAAATCAACTTTTTATGTCTAAGTAGCAGATTATTTGCAATTTGTAAAAACTCTTAGGCCTCTATATTTTAACTTGTAATACCCATTTTGTTATTTTAGTAGCAGAAATGGGATGGTTGTTCAAATGCCCAAAAATTTTTGGTATGAAATTAATTTTTCCCTGCTTATGGTCAGGGACTGTAGAGGAAGAAAAATATTTTTTTCATACCATTGCACTGTGTAATAGACACATTTTGGTATCTATGTCATCAGGAAAGTTTAAATGGTAGGGTAGAATCTACCCTAGACATCTGCGTCTTTGTAAGTTAGCCAGACAATAAATAAAAGCAGAATGATACGTGTTGACTGGTGGTTTTTCTTTAAGTATCGTCTATGTAAATATACAAAAAAGCAAGCGCCTGTTTTTTTTCTTTTATACTGTGGTAAAGAAAGACAAACTCAAAAAGGAGAAGAAGGTCCACACAAGCAGGTAAAACACTCAAAGCACTCATTGCTCCTCCTTGCTTATCCCTTCTTGTTTGTTTTTCTGGAGAACCTGCATCTTAGTCAGTCTGTAAAATGAACAGTGGAAGCCAAGAAAGATGAAATTACAAAGGCTAGCATGGACCCTGACTAATCTAGGAAAAGCCCCTGGGAATTTAGGAAGCCTGGTGATTTTTAAATTATCTGCTGTGTATGTGTATACTGTATACACAGATCTCAATATAGCACAGTAGTTAAGAGCATTTCCTGGCTCCATCTCTTTCTTGCAAGTCATTTATCCATATCTATAAAGTGAAGAACTAATAGCATCAATATGTGCATTAAACAAGATGTCGCACTCACTATTTACAATGAGCACTCAGTAAGTGGTAGCCATTGCTGATAGGAAGTAAGAAAAATACGTAACAATTCCAAATGAACTGGGAACCAAATCTGCTGGAAGGGAATTTACTAGTGTACTTTCAAAGGAAAGAAGTACTAGCAGAAGAAAAAGCCTGTCTGAGAAGTGCAAAGCAATCTCTAGGCAAGGTACCATCAGTCCCTGCACCTCACAGGCCTAGAAAATAAAAACAGACTGTTTCAGTCAGAGATATTATTATGGACTGGGGTTGTAGCTCAACAGTAAACCATTTGCCTAGCACATGTGAGGCATTAGGTTTGATTCTCAGCACCGCAAATAAATAAATAAAATAAAGGTCCATTGACAACTAAAAACTATTTTTTTTTAAAAAAAAAGATATTATTAGGTTCAATCTGAAGTCACAGAAATTAAGACAGAAAGAACTGTAAAGATAGGGTGGCTAGGGTGGGGGTTGTGGCTCAGTTGAGGAGCACTTGCCTAAGCACATGTGAGGCACTGAGTTCAGTTCTCACCACTACATAAAATTTAATAAATAAAGTACTGTGTCCATCTACAACTAAAAATTTTTTTTAGAAAAAGAGTGGCTATAGAACTCACCATCCACATTGGGACATTTATGAGTGGAAGGGTTGCTAGGAACAGTTGCTGAGGCACGACAGGTATGTATGGGGGCTGCCCTAGCAAGCTGAGCCTTTTGGTCACCCCACTAGAGGTCATCCAGTAAAGCTCTGCCACCTTACAAATGGGCTTTTTAAATTTTTGGTACCAGGGATTGAACTCAGGGGCACTTGACCACTGAGCCACTTCCCCAGCCTTGTTTTGCATTTAATTAGAGACAGGGTCTCAATGAGTTGCTTAGGGCCTGGCTAAACTGCTAAAGCTGGCTTTGAACTTGCAATCCTCCTGTCTCAGTCTCCTGAGCCACTGGAATTACAGGTGTGCACCACTGTGCCTGGCACAAATGGGCATTTTAATGTCCTGGAATGATACCCTGCAGATGGACAGGCGGTGTAACTACCCACACTCCCATCTCCCTACCTGTCACTATTTTCACATCTTTCACATTTGCTGTCAAGAAGAGACTAAAGGAGAGGCCAGAGAGTCAGAGACTGTGCCCTGCACACACAAACCAGGATCTGAATCCTGGCTCTTGACACTTGCTCCCTGAGAGGCCACAAACAAGTTATTTAAGCTCTTTGAGTTCACTTCCTCAACTGCAAAATGGTTAAAACATTTAAATATACAAACATCAGGCAAAATATTTAGCATATGTTAGGCACTGACTGAAAGTTAATTCCATTGCATTTCCTAATCCTTTTGCCGTCCAACCTAGAACATATTCAGGAAGGAATTCCCACTGCAAAGAAGTCTGACAACATTTAATTATAGAATCTTTTGAAGTAAACTTTATTTCAGAATTGGCCTTGTTTATTCAAACTAGACTTCACTTATTTGGTTCATTCACCCAGTCAGTGCATTTTTAGTGAGCATTTACAGTGTGCTGGCTTTGCAGCAAAGTGGCATGCCCACCAAAGCTGTATGCGCCCAACGATCTCTGAGTGCCATTTAGGAGACCAGCACCCATTTACCATGCTTGGATGCAGCTCCACCCACTCAACCAGCAGAGGGCTTTCTATCAAGAAGGGAAGCCTACACTTTATCTTCCCTGTTCTTTAAGTAACTTACTCAATTTCCTTTTTCCTATCTTTTCAATTGCTGAATTACATTGATTTTTGTTTTTAATTTTTTTTAGTTGTTGATGGATCTTGATTTTGTTCATTTATTATTTTTTATATGTGGTGCTGAGGATCGAACCCAGTGCCTCACGCATGCTAGGCAAGCGCTCTACCACTGAGCTACAGCCCCAGCCCCTACATTGATTTTTAAAAATATATATTTATAGGAAAAATTTGGCCAATAGATGTATTTCTGGTTTTGATGAAAAGTAAACTCAAGGATTCCAAGTTCCCTAAACACTCCTATTCATCAGAGGCTTCCTGGACACAGAACTGTCAAGTTAGTTTAGAGTGGTTACTCCCCTGGCATCCTGACAACCCCTCTTTCTCCACTCTCAACTCTTAGCATTTAATGTCTACCTCTGGAGCTACTTATAGCATATACTCTTTCTGTTCAGTATTCAGAAATGTACCTTCCATCAATATTATAGCACAAATCCCTTTGACTTAAAATGGTGCTTCCATTATTACAAAGGTGTGGCTAAATGTTAAGAAGTTAATTAAGGTCAAGCTTTGGAACCTCACCTGCAAAGGACTTCAGTAGCTAATTTTTTAGTTGTGATCTTTTGTTAATACTGCTTACATAGGGAATCTTAAATTGCCTATAGCTTTGGGCCTCACAAAACCTGAGTCTCTTCTTGCATGATTATCTTCTTCAGCTTCTTAAAAAGTGAATGTATTAAAAATTGTCTTAAGCCACCGACTTCCCATAAGTGACATGAGGACACGAGGACAGAAAGGAGATGGCAAAAGTATTTGCTTCCTTTGTACTCCAGAGTGGCCTGCAAATATTCTAAAATAATTTGGTCAATGGGCTGTCCATATTAGAATCAAAGCCCCTACAATGTGACCCAGCTAGGAAAATATGTGTGATCTTTCAGGTGTCTGGGAAACAAGTCTGGATGATATTAGACATCAAGCTCAAATTTAGCTTAAATTTTGACCAGGAGGACACCTACCAGAATACCTGGAGTATCTACCATGGACTTAGCATAAGTATCTTTAATCATGAGGGACTCCCACCCTCTTCCTGTTTTGTCTTTTTTAATAAGTTAAACATCACTCACCAAAAATGCTATCTATTTATTGGTTAAATTATAATGTTATATTGTGTGCAAACATAAATATAGAACAATGAATCCTGCTATTATATATAATTATCATGCACCAATAAATTCTTTTAAAAAGAAAAATGAAAAAATGCTATCTATTTCAGATACTTCATGGGCCACATAGCAGCAAATAGTTAAGAAGACTCAAATGTTTTATGGAGCTACTGAACATTTACTCATTCAAGCAATCAACAAACACTGGTTGAAAAACTATGATTTATTAAGCACTGGGAATAGAAAGATAGGTATTATATACTAGGAAGTTCTAAGTCCTAGTCCTAGATCCAAGAATGGAAGTTTAAATTCTAGATCCAACAAAAACCTCTGCCAGTAGGCACATCACCAGTCTACCACTAGTTCTGGAATGTTCCTCACCACCAACACAGGGCTGTGTCATTGTTCATTCACATGAAAAGGGAAATTCCCCTTACATTTGCTCCTTAAAGATTTGCTTTTGGAGCAAAGGTATGGACAGGTCCCAAATAGGGCCATCAGGGGAAAAAGGAAAAACATGTAATACAGAAATGAAAGCAGTAATTTTATACTTTCAAAACACTCTACCTAATTTCTTTCCTAAATTACAAACTTACATATTGTCTTTATTTTTCATACAGCCACCACTGATTATTGACCATCTAGTATGTACTATAATTTGAGCTATGGTTTTTGCAAATATTATTGCTAATCTTTCTGTCTTTATACATAGAGAAATCAAACCCTGCATGGATTAGAGATTTGCCTCAAGCCACTTCCCTTGAGTGGATCTAGAATTCAAACTCCAAAATATTGATATTTTATAAAAGCAAGAACATTTTAATAAACCAGGATAAGAGAAGTCATAATCTTAGGTCAAAGACAGCAGGCTCCATTGAATAAATACAGCCTCCTGGAAAACTCCTTATTTTCCTCACTGGGCCATGGCCTGGCTCTAGTTATATGCCAGTGATTGTCAGCTGAGACACATTGCTTCTTAAATGCAATCTAAATCTTTTGGCTCTTCAGTTCTTTACAGTTTAGGGGGTGGTTATAAACCTTGCCTCAGGATTTAAAAGGGACATTATACACCCATGCTTTTCAACTCATCTTATCAGATACTTGCTACCTTTTAAGGTGATATCAGAGGAGCTGCTAAAATTCAAATGCCATTTCACTGAACAGCTGCAGATTTCTAAAAGTCCTCACGGAAGAGTCACACTGCAATGTGAATAGTCAATTTGCTCTCCTGTGGATCTCCCGTCCTTTGTACTGCCCATTATTTATGGGATATTTCTACCATTCATATCATAAGTTTGTAGTAATGAATTTCTTTTTTTTTTACTCTCCATAGAGTTCAAAAAGCCAGGTGGCTTTTAAAAATATCAAATAATAGGATTTGCTTTCTTATAAAAGCCTGATGTAGACCTTGTGTGTTGCAGTCATACAACCTAGCACTTATTCACAGGGGAAATGAGGTTAGAGCAAAAAGACAGTCATATTCATATTCAACAAAATTGAAATAAGTGCCTCCACAATTTCACAGCATTTTTCCATACATTACTTCATTTGTACCCCACAGCATCCCTCTGCAGGAGGCAGAAACCAATCCTCCATGATACAGATGCAGGATTAATGGCACTGAGATGTGGGGATTGGTCAATCAAGATCTCACAACTTTGAGCCGGGCGTGGTGGCTCACGCTTGTAATCCCAGCACTTTGGGAGGCTGAGACAGGAGAATCGCGAGTTCAAAGCCAGCCTCAGCAACGGCGAGGCGCTAAGCAACTCAGTGAGACCCTGTCTCTACATAAAACACAAAATAGGGCTGGGGATGTGGCTCAGTGGTCGAGTGCCCCTGAGTTCAATCCCCGGTACCAAAAAAAAAAAAAAAAAAAAAAAAAAGATCTCACAACTTTGATGTTGGGTAAAAGGAGACGAGGATTAAACCACTCTCTGACCATTTCAGACATGTTCTTTTCATTGCATTCTTACCCTTATATTCTTCATTCATCTGACAAATGTTTTTGAGCATCTTCTCAGTAATGAGAAGATGTGAGATAAACTCAGCTGAAGATTCAAAGGTCAAGTGCTACATCTTGCTCAGATTTCAGGAGCTGAAGTCTTTTTTTTCTGCAGGGCTTGGGTGTTGAAGCAAGTACTGTAGAACTAGACGGAGTACACTCAGTGGTATTCAAAATAATGCCTCACGAGGATCCACAGAAAGTACAGCCCATGGGAAGCTGGTGGAGCCTTACTGCTCCATGTTTGGAGGTCGCCCTCACCTCTGGCTTAGACGTGTGGTGTCTCTCACAACAAAAGTGAAGAACCATCTACACCAGAATCACCAGTGATGCCTGTGAAATGCACGTTTCCAGGCTCACCTCAGATTGGCCAAGATAGAAATCCTTAGAACCCAGGGAAATTGTATTTTTAACAAACTTCAAGGTCATTATGATGCACATTCAGGCTCCAGTACCACAATTCTACATATTCTGCCCTTGCACCAGGCATTTAAAATAGTATATTCATATACAAAAAAATTTATGGAATAAAATAAAGATTAAATCATCAGGGAAGATGCCCCTTCTCGGCGGTCATGATGGGCAGCAAAATGGTGTCTGTCAGCAGGGTCGTTCGGATTGTCAAGCCACATACTCCATTAATAAGATTCCCTGACAGAGACAATCCTAAACTCAGTGTAACAGAAGCTTTGAGATCATCGGGGCTGCCATCTCACGCACCTGTAATTTCACAGCACTCCAAGGGGAGCAAATCACCAGATTTCCTAATGCATCGGGGTCCACCAGACACTGCAGAAATAATAAAAACATTACCTCAAAAGTACAGAAGGAAACCTGTATCTCAAGAAGAAATGGAATTTATCCAGCGTGGAGGTCCAGAAAATAATCATTGTGGCTGCTGTTTGTCATCAGACAAAAGAATTACCCTTATAATAAAGGACTTTGAAAAATTGTATATTAACCTTAATAAATATTCCACAAAAAAAATGAAGTAAAGAAAATTTAAATGAATACTTTCAACTCCTAATTTATGTATCTTGGTCAGCTTCTCTATAAGCTTACCTAATTGTTTATATACATTATACTTATTAAAGTATGCATTTTGAAATGTTAAAAAAAAAGATTAAATCACCAAAAAAGTGGTCTTATTTATTTCTTCCAGTTAGCACTGCCCCATGTGTGCTGCTTAATTAGGATGCTATTTGTCTCTGAAATACCTTCCTTTAAAATTATCTATCAGATAAGCCTTGAGGATATTATGCTAACTGAAATAAATAGTCAGAGGGAGGGAGAGAGAAAGAGAGAAATACTGTATGATTCCACTTTTATGAGATATTTAAAGAAATCAAATTCATAGAACCCGAAAGCTTAATGGTGGCTGCTGGTATCTGGGGGTAAGAAGGGAAAAGGAGATATTTGTTTAAAGGATATAGAGTTTCAATTTTGCAAGATGAAACAGTTTGGAAACTAAGTATAAGTGGCTACTGACTGCACACTAAAAAGGGTTAAGACAAGCTGGCACATGCCTGTAATTCCAGCAACTAGAGAGGCTGAGGAAGGCCAGCTTCAGTAACTTAGCAAGACTCTGTTTCAAAATAAAAAATAAAGGTCTAGGGATATGGCTCAGTGGTAAAGCACCTCTGGGTTCAATCCACAGTTCAACCCCCCCCCAAAAGGGTTAAGACAGTATGTTTAGTGTTATAAGATTTTTACCACAATAAAAGGAAATCATATCTATCACCAAACTCTGATGATTCATTCCCTCTCTGCCAAAGAAACATCATGTAGCAAAAGCGCTGCTCAGATCTGGCCAGCGGGCGCCACACTCTGTACTGACTATGTTCTGCTGTGCTGTTTTTTCTCAACTGAGGCAAAGGGTGGCCTCTATCTGTGCCATTTTCTAATGAGTTCTGGTAAACAATTTTGACCCATGGTGCTCTCAAAAGGTGATAATGAGGATCCCACCTAATAGAAGAAATATAGGAGAGTATCTTTTTGGATGGTAAAAAATGTTTTAACCAGCTCAAATGACTTCAAGGAAGTGGTGGGTAACAAAGGGGAAGCATCAACAGGGATTCGGGGTGGGCAAACTCCTTTGCCATTATAAAGGGCATCATAACCATCTCTTCTACCAGGGATGATGGCATAACAATCATGACTAGTGGTGGGAAGAAACCGTGGCTGGACGACATCCAAAGAGAGGAGAAAATCCAGCCGGAGGGATCTGCCTTCGGAATTACCCAAAACAACCTGTTCATTTGGTCTCCCTGGCCAGGGCCAATGGCCCTCGCTGTCCACAGGGAATACCGACAATGCTGTGGGACCACAGCCTCCATGCTTCACAGCTGTACTGGAGCCAGGAGAAATCATTCTAAGATGCTGGAGCACTGGTTCTCAAACCTCAGAGGACCACCAGGAGGGCTTGTTAGGACAGTGTCCTGTGATCCGTGCCCTCCACTAGAAATTCTGATTCAACAGGTGTGGGGAATTCGCATTTCCCACAGGCTACTTTAGGTGATGCATGAGGCTGCTCATTCTCAGACCTCCACACTTCGAGAAGCTCTGGCCACTAACTATAGTAATCAATAGCCTTTTTTTGGTGTGTGTTAAACTAGTATGTATGTATAACATCAAACCTAAATATGTTATCCATAATTTGCATTGTAGTTGAAGAAACTTAGTTGATTAAAGGAGAAACCTAGTTGGTATGCCATTGCTGTACCCACAATATAATTGTGCTTTATAATTGCCTAATACTTTCTCTTTGACCATTAATCATACCTATTGGTCTTTTTTGTTGTTGTTTTTGCTTTGCCACCGTATCACCGGGGTTGAGTGAATCCAAATGTTAATTATGGATTTTAAAAAATCAAATCAAAACCGCAAAAACCATGAAAAAAGTAAATCATGAAAGCTGATGAGCCTTCACCCTTAATCATCTCAAGGTTAAATAATGATCAGAATTCTTTTAGTTGAAGTACTTGTGTTGCATCTTGATGTTTGACTATCATATAAATATAACTGTGCTATTAGGCTCTATTTTTCATTGCAGATGAAATTGATGCATCTTTGTGTGGTGTAGTCTGACATAGTAAAATTGTTACTCTCTAGGTAGGATATTCATAAAAATGTAATTATCGTAATCAGAACAGTCTTTAAGCTCATGAGCAGGGACTGCCAGATCCTTGATTGACAGTTTTCAATCACTTCTCATACAATAAAGAAACTTCTTAAAGCAGCCTTGGGATCATTAACGTCCTCCAGAGAGAAACTATTCCACTCCAAAAACACAGGGTAAAGCTGGGCATGGTGGTGCACACCTATAATCGCAGTGACTCAGGAGGCTGAGGCAGGAGGATCCCAAGTTCAAGGCCAGTCTTGGCAACTCAGTGAGACCCCTAGCAACTTAGTGAGACCCTGTCTTAAAATAAAAAAGTAGAAAGAGCTAGAGATATAGCTCCATGGCAGAGGACCCTAGGTTCAAAACCAATACCAAAAAGAAAAAAGAAAAAAAGAAAAGTGTGATGTGAGATGGTGATGAGAAGTCAGGTTGGCCTCCTCTGCCTGGCTTTGGGCATAGAGAGCCTTTTGACATATTTCATTTGGTTTACCCACCAACAGGTCTAATAGTAGTGCTCTGTGCTCAGAGAGTGCTTCGACAAAAAAGAGACCACCTTTAATACATTTACCATTTTCCCTCTTGAACTCATAACTTGCCGAAGCAATAGCTGTGGGGTTGCTGCACATGCAACCTGCCACCTGGGGAAAAGGTAGAAAGAACCATCTGGGGATTCGGGTCCTGATTGCTTGGAGGGTCCAGTGTTCTTTTTTTTTATATACCAGGGATTGATTGAATTCAGGGGCACTCAACCACCGAGCCACATCCCTAGCCCTTTTTTATTTTTTCATTTTGAGACAGGGTCTGTCATGTGCAGTGTTCTTAACATCCCAAATGCTTAATAGAGATACCAGAAGATATGTTAATGATTTAGAGAAATAAAAAACAAAATGAAGTCGATAAGGCTCTTCAGTTGAAAGATGAAGATAAAAATATTCAAATGAGGAAACAACTTTGCTTTTGAGTTTACTCTCTCTTTTCAAGTTATTCAGTAGAGGAAAGTTTTTTCCTTACCCCTTTAGTGAAAACCTCCAACATCCTATGACTTGTGGTTATCATTCTTTGATAATTAAAAATCCCACAGTTGGGGCTGGAGCTGTAGCTCAGTGGTAGAGTGCTTGCCTAGCATGCGTGAGGCACTGGGTTCGATCCTCAGCACCACATATAAATAATAAATGAATAAAATAAAGATCCATCAACAACTAAAAAAATATTTAAAAAAAATCTCACAGTCACTTTATGTTTCCAACAGTCTTACTAAAGAAGTGTCCAGTTGGGGCTGGGGTTGTAGCTCAGTGGCAGAGCGCTTGCCTCACACACATGAGGCACTGGGTTCAGTCCTCAGCACCACATACCAAATACATAAATAAATAAAATAAAGGTTTAAAAAATCTTATTTAAAAAAAGTATCCAGTCTTGTGTAATAATTCTCTTCTTTTTGTGGGGGAGGGACTGGCAATTGAACCCAGGGGTGCTTAACCACTGAGCTGCCTTGCTAAATTCTGAGGCTGGCTTTGAACATGGAATCCTCCTGCCTCCAAATCACTGGGGTTATTATAGATGTGCGTCACCATGCCCAGCTGAAATAATTACTTCTTGAAATTACATTTAAAGTTGAAACTTCTCCTTTGCTCATCTGAGGCCTTCTGCAGCCAGGAAGCCAGGCAAAGAGGGCAGGGTCCATTTCTTCTTTTCCTCCATCTTCTGCCTCCAACTCCCTGCCCTATTTTACTTACTGTGGTTCGTTCCAGGCTCAAAGCAGCAAGAAGAGGGAAGAGGGGAGAACAGCACTTAACTAACTGGTTGTCTCATAAAGTGGCTTCTCTATTTCTGGGCTAGGTACAATATTTAAAGCTGCCTCTTCCTTGTGTGGCATAATTTAATTAGTTCCCTAGCAACACCCCCAACCCACATCCCCATTTCTGGGGATCTCTCACCTGACCTTCTCTTGATAGGCTAAAATTCCTTCAGCTCTGCCACAAAATTGTAGTTTCTCCTTGCTGAAGCCTAGCACCCCTCTAGGTGGCCTTGTTGGACAGGAGCTAAATTTCACCTACCCCTCACTCTAACTCCCTCTCTCCCTTTATCTCTCTCTAACCAGCCCTGGCCCCTCCAATTCAGCCACCTCTCCTTGAGCTGTTACTTGAGAATTTTCCAGGCAGGAAACTCTTCTGCAAGTAGGAGTCACACATCAATCCACAGCGCTCTGGACCTTCTCCAAGTGGCAGGAGATAGGACCAAAGCTCTAGAGGAAGCCCTTTACACTCAAAAGCCACTTTGGGGTGGGAGTAGCCTTCACCTTCTCCTCTTCCAGAAAAAATCCCTTCACAGGTCTCCTCTCCCATCTTCTCCCCCTGACTTTCTGTAGTGGAGAATGGCTCTTCCCAGAACTGTATGACCCCCAACACTCCAGGCTTCCCCTGGCCTGTCACTCCCAGCACCACTGGCCTCTAAGCACTGGGCTGGACCTTCCTCTCCCTGCAGTGACCTACCTTAGGCACTGGTTGCATCTGTCCTGCTTGGGAGCTCAGTGAGCCTAAACCTGGGCTTGGGTATTCTCATATCCTATTTGCTGCTAAACTGAGCCCACCCTCCAGCGTGGCCTCTGTAAGTAATGAAGGCAAGATTTTGTTCGATCTACTCCCCTTCATTTAGTTTTTCAATTTGTTCAGAATCTGGAAGAGGAAGAGAGGTGCTCTTTGTCTAGCCCGCTCAGAGATCCAATATCTTTTTACCTCAAAAGTAGGCAAGGAAAATTTGAGTCATGTTACCATTTTTTAGATAAGCCTTTTGAAAATGTCTTAGCTTTTTATGACACCTCTCTTTGGCTTGTCATATATATTCTACCTTGGTGACTTGGTGAGAACTTCTTATTTAATATTCTGAAATGTGTCATATGGGAAATAACTAGCTAAAAGCTTTTAGAGTTTTCTTGAGAAGTAACCGATTATAGCAACTATTTGAGGACATATATATAGCAGTAAAAGGAAGATATTTTAGATAAAATTTAAAAATACTTCAAGAAGAAAAATTACTTTCAAGGAGACTCAGATTCTTTCTCGGCTTGGCTAAAGACTGGTAAGTCATTCCATCTTGCTAATTTTGTCATTTATAAAATAAAAAGGTTAGACTGAATAATATCTCAGGTCCTTTTCCAACTCTTACCATGAATCTGTGAGACCTGGAAAGGAAATGGGAGGCCACTTCCATTGCCAAGTGGGCAAGATTGGTGATACAGGCATGGAGGTTAATAGCACAGGCCCCTCGTGGCATGCAGGAAGTGGCCCTTCGTCCACTCAGTCACAAACACATATGGATTCATACATTTGCATACTACCAAGTACTTAGGTATGTAAGATGTAATCTTTGACCTAAGAAACTTATAAACATGAAGGAGAAGCTAGGCTGATCATAAATATTGCTAAAACAAAACATGCTTTATTTACCCCACAAGCATTTTCTAAGCACCTCCCATTCTGTGTACAAAACACTGTGGTAGTATTATAGGAATTGCGCTCGGAGTGCAGTGAATAGTGTCCTTTCAGAGCACCATGGTTATATGTACAGGACGGACCTAAACAGAGCCCATATGAGGATGGATGGAAAGTGCAGGAAATGCCATATGACAGTGCATAGCCCCAAATCTGCCTTCATACCCTTGGCCCTGTGCTCCCAAGATGGAGACCAAGGAAACTTCAATTGGGAAATGATTGTGGTGCTTCTCTTCCATTTTCTTTCTTTCTTTCTTTTTTAACACATGGTTATTAGTCTGGATTCACTCTGTTTACAGTTTGACTACCTCAGAGAAAAACATGTAACATACCTGGTAGTTGTAAAAAGGCTTGGGTAAGGGCCAGAGAGCCAGATAAATATACGTTATTTATTTAGCTGTCTCAAGCTAATCTCCCTACAGCCAAGGATTGTCTGTCCTCTCCTAAATTTTATTCTCATATTCTTGCTATATAATCAGGAATTTTTAAAAACTGGGAAAATCAAAGTTCTGCCTTCCTAGAAAATCATCCTTTTTTTTTTTAAACAAAAATTATTCATGTCATTTTAGGCAAGCTTTTAAACTATGGACCAGGAAGAAGGTTGCAAATGTATTGCTCTGGATCAACATTAGATGCAGGTAAAAGTTATCTGTCAAAAAAGGTCCACAAGGATCCACAGAGCACCTCTGGTATAACTGGCTACCTGTATTAAGTACCATAAAAGATACCAGAGATTCTGGCACTTTCTCTGTCCTCAGCATCCAAGCCACAGTGTCAGAATAAATGGTAAACCCACTACCTATCCCATCACCTGTGGAAAGCAAGCTGCCCACCGTGGGCTTTGATTATACTCTTTGTTCATCTTTAATCTCCAGAGCTGAACCCCAACCTGCCTTCTTCCTTTCAGTGACTTTTCCAAGACAAGTTATATTTAATTGCTTAAATCATCACTTTATATGTTTTTAAATGTACAAAGTATAAATTTTAAATGTATAAAATTTATTTTGATGAGGGACATTTAATTCACTTGAAATTCTGATTCAGGTAGCTTTACATCAAGAATTAAAATCCTGTCTTACTTTGTCTAATTTTAGTATTGATTAAACCCCTTGTCTGTGGGATGCCCAAAGAGATGGTATTTCTGATTGGGCACGGTGGCACACGCCTGTAATTCGAGTGGCTTGGGAGGATCTCAAAGTTCAAAGCCAGCTTCAGCTACTTAGCAAGGCTCTAAGCAACTCTGAGATTCTGTCTCTAAATAAAATACAAAAAAAAAGGGCTTGGAATGTGGCTCAGTGATTAAGTGCCCCCTGAGTTCAATCCTTGGTACCAGAGAGAGAAAGAGAGAGAGAGAGAGACAATATTTCTACTCAAGACATGCAGGAAAGTTGCTTATTGGGCAAAAAAGACAGGATACCAACTACAGAGAGATCCAAGCCAATGAAAGGAGTCAGGGGGATCTTCAAATGGGTTGAGATGTTGGGAGGCACTGTGCCAAGTTATGGTGATCTGACTTTCCTAATTGGACCCCATGGTAGATGGTCTGATCCACAGCCTGATAATAGGATAAACCATTTGATATTCAGGGTATAATCACCATCTTCACAGTGAATGAAACCAACCAGAGGCAGCAGCTGTTTAGAGTCAAAGTCATGAACAATGCATCTCTGTGAGTTGAGGGACCCAGTGGAGTGGGTGGGAAGCCTGCTGATGTCATCCATTTATGAGCCAGAGCTTCCTCACCAGGCACAAAGAAGGTTTGTTATGAGGTCTTCCTGGAACCCGCGCTGTCATCACCTGGTCTGCAGTCACAAAGGTGCAATCTACTGACCAAAAAACAATGAAGCTTTGCTTCCAAACAACACAGTCTGGGAATGCAAAATACAAGAAGCTGGAGCAAGAACAGGGCAGATCATCAGTTGTCTTTTACTCTTGCAGTTCTATAACTGTTTCTTTTATAGATTTCAAAACACACTATATTTTTAAAGTTAAATCCTCATTCCTCTGCTTGCTAGTCTTCTGATTCAATTTGAAACTTGGGAGCTATTTTGTTGCAAAGGAAGAGATTCAGAAATTCCAATTCTCCTACTTAATAAGAAAGTTATGTCCAGCATAATGTAATAGGAGACAAGTTTCCCTTTATTGCCAACACTCAAAGTCAGCTCTCAGTTATGTGCTTTGAGAAAATAATAAGCCTTGGAAAATAATAAGCCTTGGAAAATATTTTAATTCTAATTCCTATCACCAACACAGAAGTCTCTAAGCCTCTATCTCTCTCTTCTTTTAAGTTGCTGTGTGCTTTTTAAACTTATATCCTATCAAAAGCTGATTTTTTAAAAATATGGCATCATAAGTTAATTTTGATGTTTCCATGACTTGTGCTATCTGAATCATCATTTTAGCCTTATTAGAGTATGTAAGAGCTCAGTTTTAGTTGGGAAACTCAAGGTCAAGCTCTGTAAGCTTTCCCCTCCTCTACATCAGGGCTTTAAATAGTAAGCAGAGACATAAAATACATTTATTTGAACACACTTTCTGTGTCTGTTAGGTTGTTTGTAGCCACAAACAACTAAAAGTGGACTAAACTCACAGTATCCTAGAAGTCTGGAGGTAGGGCACTTGCCGGTTGGCTCTGTTTACTACTCCATACATTCAGTTTGAAATTTGGGAACTGTTTGTTTGCAAGGGAAGAAATCCAGATTCAGAAATCCCAGTTCTCCTCCTTAATAACTCAGAGGTTCAGTGACTTACTGAGGACCCAGTCTCTTTCCGTATTTCCAACCCACCCTGGGCACATTGGTTTTAATCCTCAAGCTTGCCCCATATGGTCAAGATGGCCTCTGCACAAATAGCACTTTCACACATAGTGTAAAGACACAAGATGACAGTACCTTCATCAAGAGAAAAAGCTTCCTCAAAACTAACCATCTTCAAAGGGGTAAGTAACTGGTCAACCTCTAACGTGGGAGGTGGGCTCCATGAGCACATAAAAATGGATGGATGGATGAGTGGGGAAAATGGCAGTTAAATAGACACAACTAACGGTTATCTGTCATAGGTAAGACTTTAGAAAAACTCCAGTCACAAGTGCTGAAAGCTAACAGATCCTTCTGGTTATTTTCCAAGGAGACGATATCTGGGAAATGCGCTTACAACCAGGTCATCATTTTTTTTTTTTTTGGTACTAGGGATGGAACTCAGGGGTTCTCACCACTGAGCCACATCCCCAGCCCTATTTTGTGTTTTATGTAGAGACAGGGTCTCACTGAGTTGCTTAGTGCCTTGCCGTTGCTGAGGCTGGCTTTGAACTCGCGAGTTTCCTGTCTCAGCCTCCCAAAGTGCTAGGATTACAGGCTTGCGCCACCACGCCCGGCAGGCAATCATTTTCTCATCAGTTAAAGCAGTATAAAGGAGAAGGCAGGTCTGAAGGGGTATACAGCTTAATGGTTGAATTGAGGGGTTGGTCAATAATAAAGAAAATCTTCTAGATAATGACAATTAGTTGCTGTTAAGATCACAAAAAGAGATTTTTAAAAAACCTTATATGCCTTCCTTTGGAAGTATATGATGTCATCTATGAAGTGTTTTTGCCAAAAAAATAAAAATCAGATTAAACGTCTAGGTCTAAAACCTAGCTTACAGAAACTACAGGGAACAGAGGAACTTATTAAACACCACCACAGGGTCAAGTTAGCAAAACCCAGACTCTACAGAACAAGTGATCTGATTTCAGTAAAATAAAAGAGAAAGACATGTATGGATTAAAATATCTATGAAATGCAATGTTTAGACCTTGTACGAATCTTGATTCAAACAAATCAATTGTAAATAACAGGAAATTTAAACCTGGATAATTGATGATATTAAGGAATTATTGTCAATATTTTCAGAAGCGGTAAAGCTATTGTGGTCATTCTATAATAGAGCTCATGTCTTTTAGAGAAAAATGCTGAAATAATTATAGGAGAAATGATACGATACTTAAGACTTAGCTCAGATCCCTCACGATAATGCAGCAGAAGTGGGGCAGTCAGGGGGGGAAATGATTGGCTGTGAATAACAAGTAGGAAGCTGGGTGATGTGAATGTGGGGGTTCATTATGCAGTTCTTCCTGTTTTTATTTACTTCAAAATAACAATTTTTATATATTTAAAAAATAAGAGATGAGAAAAGGTAAGAAAAGAAGCAACAACTGGCAAACTATACTGACTCAGTCATCAATTTGAACCAATGGACTTCTGCTGGGATCTTATGGTCCAGGGCAGGAACTGACAATGATAGATTGATGGATATTTACAAACTCCTCTGGACAGGCCTTCTTTTTGTTTGTTTGTATGTTTTCTGCTTTTTTTTTTTTCTTTTTTGGTACCAGGAATTGAATCCAGGGGCACTTCACCACTGAGCCACATCCCTAGCACTTTTTTATAGTTTATTTAGAGACAGGGTCTCACTGAGTTGCTCAGAGCTTTGCTAAGTTGCTGGGGCTGGTTTTGAACTCCTTTTTATTTTTTATTTTTGGTAACCTGGGATTGAACTCAGGCATACTTGACCACTCAGCCACATCCCCAGCCCTATTTTGTGTTTTATGTAGAGACAGGGTCTCACTGAGTTGCTTAGCACCTCACAGTTGCTGAGGCGGATTTGAACTCGCTATTCTCCTGTCTCAGCCTCCTACAGTACTAGGATTACAGGCGGGTGCCACCGCACCCAGTTGGCCTTCTGCTTCTTTAGAGTGGCTCAGTCAAAGATGTTTCAAGGAATACTCATAACAGTAGTCTGCATCATTATTAAGAGAAGATGCAGAAAAGCCTTTCTGACTATTCTAAACTAAGCATCCTCAGATAAAGTAAATTCATTCCATTTAAATAAATGTTATCAAGTTATAAAGTGTTAATCCTAGCCCATGAGGTCCTAAGCAATTTTTAAATTTTTATTTTTTGATAAAAATAAAATTCTAGTACTGTTATGCTCTATGTTACTGTTAAAGTTAGTATCTGAAGACTTGTAAATATTTATTCACTTTCAGTAAAGCCTCTGCTCATTTTGAAAAGATGTAAGCATGGTGTACTTAGAACTAAGAGACTTAATTTTTAGATTGCTTGCTATAAATGTGAGCAAAATAAAAAATCAAACTTCTTTAGAGCAGTAAGCAACTTTGCTCCAATATGACTTCATTATTCCTACTTTTCAAACAAAAGAAAACAAAATGCAAAAAACACACATACCCAAAACAGCACAGACAGACAATATTCAAACTTTTAAAAAAATATGAGTGGTGAAGATCCCCTCTTAGCTCTAGATTGCTTGCAAAATATCAATGAGCATAGTCCCCAATAAAACATCTGTACCACAGCACAAAACTATGGTCTGATACATGTAGGTATTTTCCTGACTACATCTAAGTATTTCCTAGACTTCTGCTGTAAATCATTTTCACAGCAGCTCAAGATGCTAGTGTGGCCAAAAAAAAAAAAAAAAAAAAAGAACTTTCAATCTTACCCCAGCCTATCACCCCATCTGAGAGAGAGAGAGAGAGAGAAGGGAGGGAGACCCTGGAGCCCTGGAGGTTAACTTAATCACCAATGGCCAATGATTTAATCATCCATGCCTATATAATAAAGCTTCCAAAAAAAAACATAAAGGTGGGGTTCAGCAAGTTTCCCACTTGGTGGACAAGAATTCATTCATGTAATAGGTGAGTGGCATACCCCCAAAACTCCATATGCTCTGAAGATCCTGTGCTCAGGACCCATTCAGACTCATCCTATGTATTTCATCATCCAGCTGTTACTTATACCCTTTAATACATTCTTTGTAATAAATAGGTTACAGCACTTTTGTAAAAAAAGATGCTAGTTTGATTTTTACTTCTATCATGATGAGACAGAGACAAGAGTTGGAGAAAAGGTGGGATGTGAAGGTGGGATGTGAGTAGCCCAGAAGAGATTACAAGAGGAAGAAAGATATAATACTTATTTTTGGTATTTTTCCACTTCCATGTTCTTCTTACTTTCTGACTCCATCCCTCTTTACCCCTACCTAGGAATACAGTGCTCTCAGGTTTTCCAGCTTCCCTGAGTCTCTCTTATTTTTGCCTTCTCTCTAAATGATCATTACTCCTTATTCTCTTGGTGTGATCAAATCTAATAGTTATAAAAGCAATCTGATTGAACCACAGGAGTCCTTCATTAGCCACACAGGATCCATTCCAAGACTCTCAGTGGATTCCTGAAATAGAGGCTAGTTCCAAACCCTCTACATACTGTACTGTGTTTATCCCTATTAATACATTTCTATGATAAATTTTCACCTTTCTACTTAAAGGGAGCACTTCATGGCTTCTCTTTGGCATATCCAAATTTCCAGTTTCACTACTCTTGTGCTTTGAGACCATTATTAAGTAAAATAAGGGTTACTGGAACACAAGCACTATACACCACAACAGTAGATCTGAAAACCAGGATGGCTAATAAGCAACTAATGGGCTAGCAGTATTCAGCATATATATTCTGGACAAAGGGATGATTCATGTCCTGGAAACTGCACCACATGAAATTTCATCATGCTCCTCAGAATGGTATGCAATTTAAAATTTATGAATTGTTTATTTCTAGAATTTTTCATTTAACTATTTTCAGAACACAATTGACCATGGATGAAGGCATAATACTATACCTCTAATAGACATTCTCAGCTACCAACTCACAGTCCTAAGGGCCTGTATTCTCTCTCACGGAATGCTCAAATTTGCATCTTAAATAAGGAGGTATTCACAAGCCTTGCATAACAGAAACCAAGGAGAGAATGAAGAGGTTTCAAATGTGCCTAATTATTCTAATTTACAAAAATAAAAAAAATAGGGTTGAACCCAACTACGGTGTCTAACTATAAAGCTCTAATTAAAAAGTTAAAAGTGCAGCCTGGCTAAAGTGTTTGGGAATAGGAGTGGTATGGAGCATCAGAACAAGAGACTGGTAGGTTGTGCTCTTCCACCTCAATGAAAATTTTGTCACAGAAAACAAGTCAAGACTGAAGCTTTAAAATGAACATAAGAAGTTTCATGTAGTTTTGATAGTTTCACAGAAATATTTTTTCTTCCAGGAAGTCAACGTAGCTTATGATTTCCCTATCCATCTCTTTTTATGCCCCCCATTGGTACAACATGGATATATTTTTAAATAATAGATTTCCAGGCAGGAAAATATTTTACAATAGTGATCTCTAAACCTTACTGGTCATCAGAATCACCTGAGGATTTTCTTTTAATAAGCATTTTTAATCTCCTCCATCCCTATCGAATCACATTCTTAGGGTGGGAGAAGGAGCTATAAGGGTCTGAGGTAAGAAAAATGTGTGTGTGTGTGTGTGTGTGTGTGTGTGTGTGTGTGTGTGTGTGTGTTTAGTATCAGGGATTGAACTCAGGGGCGCTTTACCACTGAGCCACATCCCCAGCCCTTTTTAATATTTTATTTTGAGACAGGGTCTCTCTGATTTGCTTAGGGTTTTGCTAAATTGCTGAGGCTGGCTTTGAACTCACAAGCTTCCTACCTCAGCCTTCTGAATTGCCGAGATTACAGGGCAGACCCTGCTTAGCTTCTGAGATCAGACAAGATTGAGCACCTTAAGGGTGGTATGGCCGTGGACTGTTTTTTAATTCTCCATGTTAATTCTATTGATCAGTCAGGCTTGGGCACCACTGTTGAGAGCACAAATGTGTCTCCAGTACCTGCTAAGCCATACCTCTCTCTTTTTTTTTTACATTTAGCTATTGTTTATTGAACATTTATAATGTGACAGTCTCTCTTCCGAGTGCTTTTCATGAATTGTCTCAGCAACTTGCTCAAAGACACAAAGCTTTCAAGTAGCCAAGAGGACACTGAATCCAAGCATCCTTTTCATCTCTGCATTTTACTGCCTCTTCTATAGATGTAGTCACTATCTCTTCACAATATTATTAAAATACACTTCTCATTTGATGTCCTGTGCTGGTTTTATTTTGGTCCATTTTCAAATGGCCAAATATGCTTCCTAGTTTTATTGATTTTTTAAAATTTATTCTACTTAGATATATATGATAGCAGAATGCATTTTGATTTATTGTACACAGATGGAGCACAACTTTTCATTTCTCTGGTTGTACGTGATGTAGAATCACATCATATATGCAGTCATACATGTCACAGTCATACATAGCTATGTCTATGATGTCCATCTCATTCCACCATCTTTCCTGCCCCCACGCCCTCACTCCGCTCCCTCCCCCTTGATCAAAGTTCCTCTATTCTTCCTGTGTCCCCTCCCTCATTATGGATCAGCATCCACTTATCAACGAATACATTCGGTATTTGGTTTTTTGGGATTGGCTTACTTCACTTAGCATGATGTTCTCCAACTCCATCCATTTACCTGCAGATACCATAATTTTATTCTTTTATTGCTGAGTAATATTCCATTGTGTATATATACCACAGTTTCTGTATCCATCCATCTATCAAAGGGCATCTAGGTGGGTTCCACAGTTTAGCTATTGTGAACTGAGCTGCTATAAACATTGAAGTGGCTGAGTCACTGTAGTATGCTGTTTTTAAGTCCTTTGTCTATAGACCAAGGAGTGGGATAGCAGGATCAAATGGTGGTTCCATTCCAAGTTTTCTAAGGAATCTCCATACTGCTTTCCAGATTGGTTGTACCAATTTGCAGTCCCACCAGCAATGTATGAGTGTGCCTTTTTCCCTACAACCTTGCCAACACTTATTGTTGTTTGTACTCTTGATAATTGTCATTCTGACTGGCATGAGATGAAATCTTAGAGTAGTTTTGATTTGCATTTCTCTAATTGCTAGAGATGTTGAACATTTTTTCTTACGTCTGTTGATCAATTGTATATCTTCTCCTGAGAAGTATCTGTTCAGCTCCTTAGCCCATTTATTGATCTGGTTGGTTGTTTTCTTGGTAATAAGTTTTTTGAGTTCCTTATATATCCTGCAGATTAGTGCTCTATCAGATGTGCATGTGGCAAAAATTTGTTCCCAGAATGTAGGCCCTCTATTCACTTCATTGATTGTTTCTTTTGCTGAAAAAAATCTTTTTAGTTTGAATCCATCCCACTTATTGATTTTTGATTTTAATTCTTGTGCTATAGGAGTCTTGTTAAGGAAGTAAGGTACTAATCCAATATGATGAAGATTTGGGCCTACTTTTCTATTAGGTGTAGGGTCTCTGGTCTAATTCCCAGGTCCTTGATCCATTTTGAGTTGAATTTTGTGCATGGTGAGATAGAGGTTTAGTTTCGTTTTGCTGCATATGGATTTCCAGTTTTCCCAGCACCATTTGTTGAAGAGGCTATCTTTTTTCCAATGTACATGTTTGGCACCTTTGTCTAGTATAAGAGAATTGTATTTAAGTGGATTTATCTCTGTGTCTTCTATTCTGTACCATTAGTCTAAATGTATATTTTGGTGCCAGTACCATGCCATTTTTGTTACTATAGCTTTGTAGTATAGTTTAAGGACTGGTATTGTGATGCCTTCTGCTTCACTCTTCTTGCTAAGGATTGCTTTGGCTATTCTGGGTCTCTTATTCTTCCAAATGAATTTCATGATTGCCTTTTCTAT
>CM053402.1:107900556-107972209 GCA_028644305.1 Xerus rutilus | reverse complement strand
GGAATCACATTGAATCTATATAGTGCTTTGGGTAGTATGGCCATTTTGACAATATTAATTCTGCCTATCCAAGAGGATGGGAGATATTTCCATCTTCTAAGGTCTTGTATAATTTCTTTCTTTAGCGTCCTATAGTTTTCATTGTAGAGGTCTTTCACCTCTTTTGTTAAATTGATTCCCAAGTATTTTATTTTTTGGAGGCTATTGTGAATGGGGTAGTTTTCCTAATTTCTCTTTCAGAGGATTTATCACTGATGTATAGAAATGCAATTGATTTATGGGTGTTGATTTTATATCCTACTACTTTGCTGAATTCCTTTATTAATTCTAGAAGTTTTCTGGTGGAATTTTTTGGATCCTCTAAGTATAGAATCATGTCATTGGCAAATAATGATAGTTTGAGTTCTTCTTTTCCTATTCGTATCCCTTTAATTTCTTTCATCTGTCTAATTGCTCTGGCTAGTGTTGCAAGAACTATGTTGAATAGCAGTGGTGAAAGATGGTAACCCTGTCTTGTTCCCGTTTTTAGAGGGAATGCTTCCAATTTTTCTCCGTTTGGGATGATGTTGGCCTTGGGTTTAGCATAGATAGCTTTTACAAAGTTGAGGTATGTTCCTACTATGCCTAGTTTTTCTAGTGTTTTGAACAGAAAAGGGTGCTGTATTTTGTGAAATGGCTAAGTCATATCTTTACTGCTCAGAACCATAAAGAGAGGGAAAAAAAGCCTTTGTGAGCCATAGGATGTCCCCTGCCTGACAAAGTTCATCAGTTCTCTATTCTCGGACCCCTAGAGTCTGAACCATCCAATTCAGTGGTTTGCAGTTTCACAAAAGCAGGTGATCCTTCCTGCAGAGAAAAAATAAGAAGAGGAAGACACTTTTTGTACATTTATTAGAACCCCAAGTATCAAACAGCTAATTTCTTTACTGTTCCCAATCTCCTTATAAGGGTGGCATTAGCTCTGATCGGTAGCTGAAGAAACGGGCTAGACAACTGATGTCTAATTTTGCCAGGTTTCCCCCATGAGTAGTCAGGGGCAGGGCGAGGGTTGGAGTCCAGTGTGATGGAAACCCCTACTCCTGTTACAAGGTGTAGGACATTCATATGCTCAGGTGTGAGAGTTTTAAGAAACTTATGTTCCCAAAGTTATCCTGGAAAAGGCCCAAAAGGAGTTATTGACTCCTCAAAATAGATGATAGATGATAGATAGGTAGAGCGATAGATAGACATTAAAAAAAAAAAACTAGGATTATGCTAAAAACAGAGGAGATATAAGACATTGTTTCCAGTGGGAGACAGACATGCCTCTCCCCAGAGAGATGAAATCACTCCACCCCAAGTTGGAAGGAGGTGTGGACATCTCCTGCACCCAGTGTGTAGGGAAATTCAGTTTTCCCTCCACCATAGCTGCAAAGGAGCAAGGAACATGCCACCCTCAGCAATCCTCAGCAGTTTTCCCGTCTCAAAATCTAACTCATGGGAACTGCAGGAAGAGAAAAGGAACTGGCATTCATTGCAAACCTCTACTGTTCCAAGATCATGTTCCCCTGGGACCCATGGATCCTGAGAGCCTTCTGGGGAGTCCTAGCAGGAGCGGAGGCAGCTCTGCCCAGTGCGTTTCCTCCTGCCCCTGTTCTGGGGTCATGGAGGGTACTTATCTGCTTACAGATTCACGGTCTGTCAAACATCTTATTTGGTAGCAAAATAAGAATCACAGGATGAGTGAAAGAAACCAGACGTGAAAGAGCTCAAGCTGTTTATATTTCATTTACAGGAAGTTAGAAAATAGACAACTCACCTGTGGTAACGGAGGTTAGTACAGCAAGTATCTCTGGCCAGGTATTGACTAGAAGGGGCATGAGGGAGCCTTCTTGGTGCTGGAAACCTTCTTTATCTTGGTCTGGAGAGTGACTGTGTTTCCAAACCAGGCTCATCTCCACCTGATACCCAGAAAAAGCTAATCCCTCAAATGCCCAGTTTTGCAAAAGAGAAAGCATTTTAATTATCAAGTCAGTTAAACAGCCAGGCATAAGGAGATGGGAGTTCATGGTCTCAAATCTGCCTCCCCAAGGAAAGGGTCTGTGAGTATTTATGGGTGGGTAAAATGGAGGTCTTGGCACTTGTGTGGACAAACTTCATGGCACTACACAGAATGCAGGGTCAGAAAATGGCAGCATCAGCCTGGCCTGGGGTAGACACCAGACAGTTGCCCATCAGCTGTTTTCTGCAGCTGTAGGTGAGAGAGGTTATAGTTTCAACCAGTTAGAGCCAGACAATGCTCCATCCTCAAAATTTCTTTTTAGAAATCTTATAGTAATCATTACCACAAGGCAGGTGAACCTGGAATCCCAGCCATGGGAAAGGCTGAGGCAGGAGGATGGCTTGAGCCCATAGTTTTTAGTTCAAGACTAGCCTGAGCAATATAGCTAGATCTCCCAGCTCAAAAAATAGTTACCAAGGTAACCAAGGTGACCATGCTTCAGAGATGTTATCTAAAATAAAGCTAGTGGGAGTCCAATCAGACTTTCCCTGAGTGAGTTTTGTATGTGTGTGGTTCTTTTGTTGGAGGTACTGGGGATTGAACCCAGGGGCGCCCTACCACCGACCAACATCCTCAGCCCCTTTTATCTCATTTTGAGACAGGGTCTCACTAAGTTGCCCATGCTAGCCTAGAACTTGACATCCTCCTGCCTCAGCCTCCTGAGTAGCTGGAATTAGAGGAGTGTGCCATCACACCTAACTCCTGAGTGAGATTTAAAAGAAAGGATGTGGGGCTGGGATTGTGGCTCAGTGGTAGAGCACTTGCCTCACATGCAGGAGGCACTGGGTTCGAACCTCAGCACCACATAAAAATAAAAAAAATAAAATAAAGATGTTGTGTCCATCTAGAACTAAAAAAAGAAAAAAAAAAGAAAGGATGTGCTCTTTGATTTTAAAATGTTTACTGGGAAGGGAGAATAACTAAAGCTCCTTACAGGAAAAACAATTGTTAATTTTGTTATGAACTCAGAGTTCCTCAGGTGCACACATGTGTAAGAGGCCATTGAGCTGTAAACATAAGATCCATGTACTTTACTGTTATGTAAATGTTACCTCCGCAAAAGTAAATACATCATAAAGCAAACAAGCCAATAAATGAACATAGATACTAAACAATAACCTAGAATGACCTGCCAGTCACTGGGGTCACTTTTCCCCTCTTGCTGTCTCAAGCCCATTCCAATTCCTAAAATGAACCTAGTTCCCTACCCAAAAATTGCATGGTAAATTTAAAAAGCTAGAGAAAAACAGCCCATGAAGGCTCATCCATGATGGGCATGCAGCATGGTATTTATGTGCAGGGTGACAGAGCCAGGCTCTGTCGCTAGTGGTTATAACCTTAAGTAGCTTACTTAAAGTCTCCATTTCTCCGTTTCTGGATCTGTGTAATAGGCTTAATAATCAGGATTAAACAAGTTTAATCCATGTAAGTACACTCAAGAATATCCAATGCTCTTATATGTCAAGTCATAGTAAGCAGTTTACCTGTATTATCTGCTATAATCCTTGCAGCAACCGTCTGATAGATGTTGTCGTCCCCTTACAAGGGAAGAAACTGAAGCCCAAAGAGACAACATTTGCAGAGTGCGCAAAGGGCACCATCAGGATTTGAAACTAGGTCTGTCTTGTCTTTTCCTGTTAGCAGGCTTCCCTGATGATAACCTGAATCTTTCCAACCTTTGCTTCCTCCTGGACTGCCCTAGTGTTAACCCACCATTAATCTGCATCTCTCCCATGGCCTGTGGCTGAGACTGCATCACGTGGTCCACTCTTCTGGGAACACTGTAGTTCTTTGTGTTCTGTTGCAGCTCCAGGTACAGAACAACTAGTTTAATAGATGCTGAAGTGAGCTCTTAAGATTGTGTCCCTTTCCATCGCCCTCCCTCCACTTTTTATTTTATAATTATAGGAGGGAAAGTGTTGCTTTTAAAGAACACACAACACTGGAAAACAGGAAAGTGTGCCATTATCAGAAAACAATTTGCAGTATCTGGTAGAAATTAAATAAAATAAACATCAACAAGAGTTGAGGGGAAAACCTCACATCCCAAAACTAGCTGCAGAAAATGATCCTAATAAATTCTTAAAATAATGAAAAGATAAGAGCAAATACAGAGAGATTCAAAACTCAGAAGGACATTTACAATAAAGACTCTAAATAAGCCATCAGGATGATTTATTAAAGTCTATTTTCAAAGCATGAGATCCATTGCCTTTGTCTGCCCCTTGACTGGCAGAAGGAAAACATCAGTAGTGGTTGGTCTGGGGAGGGCAGCCAGAGAGAGGGCACCAGAGACATGCATGGGAGGACGTGATAGAAGAAAAGTGAACCCCACAAGGAGGGTCATGTGTATAACCTGCAACCAGTGTGAAACCTTCGTTACTTTAGCATCATGGCAGGGAAACTTGCAGATGTGAGGGTGTTAGTTTTCTATCACTGCCAGAACAAAAGATCACAAACATAGTGGCCTAAAACAACATACATTTATAGTCTTACTGTCCTGTAAGTCAGAAGTCTAACACAGACCCTGTGGGGCTAGAATCAAGGCATATGGAAGGTGCACTCCTTCCGGGAGACCTACCTAGAGGAGCCTTTTCCAGCAACTGGTGTCCACCCGCCTTCCTGAGCTCCTGGTTCTTTTTTCCATCTTCAAAGCCAGCAGTGTTGCGCCTCTTTGACCTTCCTTCCTCCCTTCCTCCCTCCCTCTCTTCCTCTCTCCTTTCCTTCCTTCTTTCCTGCCTTCTTGCCTTCCTCCCTCTCTCTCTCTCTCTTTCTTTTTTGATGGAGTTTTAGTTGTCAATGGACCTTTACTGTGTTTGTTTATATGTGGTGCTGAGGTTCAAACCCAGTGCCTCACACATGCTAGGCAAGTGCTCTACCATTGAGCCACAACCCCAGCCCCATCTGACCCTTCTTTCATAGTCACATCTCCCTCTGATCACAGCCAGGGAACATTATTTTCAAGAATCCTGTGAGTGGGTCCAGCTGGATAACCTAGGATAATCTCCTCATCTACAATCCCTTAAATTAATCTCATTTTCAAAGTCCATTTTGCCACATATAGGAACATGTTGACAGGTTTTCAGGAATTAGGGGCCATTACTCTGCCTACCACATGTGCTTTTTGGGTGTTCGGCAAATACCCCTGTATCCTGGTTGGCAGTTCCACCTGAAGCTGGAGTGATGTCCACAGTGGGAAGCAGCAGTGGCCCAGCCAGCCCATTTTTGTAGAGTATCCCTGGCTGTGGCCCTTGGTTCCTGTTGGTTTCCCAAGTCTGATTCTCAGCCTTCTGGTCAACTTTGAAAGCACCCAAAAACCTGTCAACAAATTATTTATTTGCATAAATTAGCCAAAGCTAGTTTTTTGTTTGTTCACATTTGTGAACAACTGAGAATTGAACCCAGGGTTTGGTGCATGCTAGGCAAGTGCTGTGCCACCAAGCTACATCCCCAGCCCACCAGAGCCAGTTTGACTGATAAAAATATCCTACCTACCTGTTCCACACCCATTTACCTTTAAGTAAATGCTTTCTGTGAATTCCCCCACAAACCTACACATAACTTACATTCTTGCATTTGTAGGAGAGGTCTGTTAGATAACATTCCTACACAAAAGCAGATAAGACTCATGCCATTCATCTATAATCATTTACATTGTTCTTCATTTGAAACCCAGGATAACCAGACACTGAGGAAAATGAACACCCTGAGCATCTTGCAAAGAGAACTGGCCTAGGAGAAAAAGAGATCAGAACAAAATCTTAACAACTAAAGAGTCTGTTTGGTATACTCGGGGATATTTGAGAATATTTTGCGTACACGCGAGAGCATTTAGTGTATACGAAAAAGATCTTTTTAGCCAGGCGCAGTGGCGCACGCCTGTAATCCCAGCACTTTGGGAAGCTGAAGCAGGAGAATCACAAGTTCAAAGCCAGCCTCAGCAATGGCAAGGTGCTAAGCAACTCAGTGAGACCCTGTCTCTACATAAAACACACAATAGGGTTGGGGATATGGCTCAGTGGTCGAGTGCCCCTGAGTTCAATCCTCAGTACCAAAACAACAACAACAGTCATTATTATTATTTTTGCAGTGCTGGGGATAGAAACCAGGGCCATGCACACATTAGGCGAGCACTGTATCACTGAATTAGTTCTTATCCCCCAAATAAAAATTTTAACAACATCCATTTCTAAAGTTTAAAAATAAAATAAAATGGTTTTTTTTAATCAAAGGAAAACAGACAGAAATAAGCATACTCGTGTGTATCATTTTCAAGGTCAAACAGCACTAGAAGACTTGTGATTAAAACAAATCTCTCATCCCTACCTTCCCAACACCCAGTTCTATCCCTGTAAGTTATCACCCTCAACTTTTCTAGTTTCACTGACATTTCTCTCCATATCTTTAAAAAATTATATGCTTATATCCTTTTTTTCTTTATTTATTTTGGTGCTGGGGACTGAACCCAGGGCTTGCACATGCTAGGCCGGTGCTCTATCACTGAGCTACATCTCCGGCCCCTTATACCACTATTTTTCAATTTGTCACCTTTAGTCCTTGTCTGTCAATGTCCTGCCAGGGTGAAAAAATTTAAATATCTCCCCCCATCCCAACTTCATTTGTCTTACCCCATGCCCTAGTTATATATAATTTTTTGTTAAACCAGTGGTCAATGTTCCATTGTCAATATCGATGTTTTTCACTGTACCAAATACTGCAACCTCTTTTCCTCCACATGCTTTCATTTTTTCTGAAGTTAATAATTGCCTCATTTTCTCATTTGTTTGGTTTTCCATTAACCTATTGTTAATGTTTTCTCAATTTTTTAGCATATCTGCTATATACTAAGCAATTCTATTTTTTTATGCTGAAAACACTTAAGATTATTTTTTCTGAGCTGCCTCTGGAGCCCTCTCCCTTCCTCCTCCACTCTGGCATGGCTGTTCCTTGAGGTTCTGGGATATCCCCTCCTGCCACCTTAGGGTACTCCTTGCTGCTTCCTCATCTTCCATCTTCTTGTTTTATTTCCTTATTTAAATGAAGTAGTTCTTCCAGTTTCCTTCATGAAATTGCAGCATATTATCATTCACATCTATTTTTCAACCAATGCCAGAAACCTGCACAATGCGAGGGCCCAAGTTCAGGATTTTGTCTTGAAAGAACAAAGGTCAGCCAGCCACCTTCTCACAGCCAGGGGAGAGCCAGAGCTCCAGGGAGCCTTGCACCCTCGTGGAGCTGTGCCCGCATGGCCTCCAGGTCCCCAAGAAAGAGACCTTGAAGTCACAACAGGTGGCACACACCTGTAATCCCAGCTACACAGGAGAATGAGGCAGGAAGATTGCAAGTTCAAGGCCAACATATGCAACCTAGCAAAACCTTGACTCAAAATAAAATAAAAAGGCCTGAGGATTTAGTCCAGTGGTAGAGCTTTCTTATCTAGTACGTGTAAAGCACCAAGTTCAACCCCCAATACTGCCAAAGAGTGAAAAAGAGTTCTTGGAAAATAAAAATCCAATAAGAGAACATTATTCGGGGCTGGGATTGTGGCTCAGTGGTAGAGCGCTTGCCTCGCATGCGTGAGGCACTGGGTTCGATCCTCAGCACCACATAAAAATAAATAAAATAAAGATATCGTGTCCATCTACAACTGAAAAAATATTTAAAAAAAAAAGAGAGAACATTATTCATCACCAAAGCATAGAATTTGAAATAATGCCTAGCACACAACAGGAACTCAATACATATTTAGTGAGTATATGAATATCAATGGAACCTATATAGCTGAAAGTCAAATTAGTAATCTGAAAGATAAAGGTAAGAAACTCACAAAATTTAAAATAAGAAGGAAAAAGCAAGTGGGAAATAGAATAAATAACTTAAGCAATATGGAGAATTAAACCAGGTGACCAAAAATGCTGATGAATAGGTGTTCCAGAAGAAAAGTACAAAAACAATGAAGGGTGAAATCATTAAAAAAAAGAGATTTTTTTAAAAAAATAAAACATCCTGGAGCTGAAGAAAGCACAAATTTTAGATTGAAAGTTTCCCTGGGAAATCCTAGTGAAATTTAGGAAACACATAGATGAAGAAAACCATCCTGAAAAATTTCACATAAATCAAGTCTACAAAGGAAAAGAAGCAGAGGAGAATCACAGCTCTCATCAGCCGTCCTGGATGCTGGAGACATCAGCACAATATCTGCACATTTCTGAGGGGAAAAGTAATTTTGAACCTGGAAGTCTATATGGAGGCAAACTTATAATCAAGTGTGAAAAACCCAGAGACCTTTTTGAACATACAAGGACTCAGAAGTTCTGCTACAAATATATGATCTAAAATAATTATAGGGGCTGGGGATGTAGCTTAAGGGTAGAGCATGTGCTTAGCATGCTCAAGGCCCTCAATTCAATCCCCAGCACCAAAAATGAGTAATAAGTAAAACTAAAAGAATTTCTGTACTCAAACTGTACTAGAACAAAACAACAATGACAAGAAGTGCTCCAAAGAAAAAGATCATGTGACATACAAAGAAAAAAGTAAGTCAGAAGAAAAACAAAACCCCCCAAACAGTCAAACTCAACTAAAAATAAAACTAATCTAGCAAACTGCTAAACTATAAAGGAAGGAGAAAGTCAAAGCATATATATATGTATATATTTAAAAGTATATACACTTTTATATATACAAAAGTATATATATATATATATTTCCTTATTGGGAGATAGTGGCAGAATAAGTAACCCTATAACATGACACTTTAGTTTAAGGATTATTTTGAGATAAAGGCACTTGAAAAACAGCCAGTGCAAGCAGGACATTCTAATCTCCCTTTTCCTTTCAGGACGCAAGAAATTAAAACCTGTACCAGGTGTGGTGGTGCATGCCTGTAATCCCAGCAGCTCAGGAGGCTGAGGCAGGAGGATAGCAGGTTCAAAGCCAGCCTCAGCCACTTGGCAAGGCTGTAAGCAACCTAGTGACACAATGTCTTAAAATGAAAAATAAAAAGGGTCAGGGATATGGCTCAATGGTTAAGCACCCTTGGGTTCAATCCCCAGTACCAGAAAAGAAAGGAAAGAAGGAAGGGAGGGAGGGAAGAAAGAAGGAAGGAAAAGAAATTAAAACCCCCATGTGAAAGATGTCGTCTCTGTATCAGAGAAAAAAAAACTTTCTTGTACAAGGAGTCACAGACAAGAGAATTCTGTGGAAACAGAACTTGTTAAAATTATTTTTACTTTAGGGTTCCCACATGGTTTAGTTATTTTTTCCAAAATTGCCTCTCTTTTCAACCTAGTGTAAAGGCATTTGGGTTTGGCATTTCTTTGTGCCTTCATTTCCTCCTGTGTTAAGTGAGACTTACTTGAATTTGGATGCTTTTCTCCTTTTAATCTGTCTTCTGCCAATTTATTCTCAAGGCCCAGTTGAAAACCCTCAGAGAGTGCAGGTAAAACTTTGCCTGAAGATGGATTGATTATAGATGCTGATGGAAGACATCATGGGAGTTAAAAAAAAAAAAAAAAGTTAACATTTAAATAATTGAAATAGAATATATGCCTTTGCCAACCCTTAAAGGAAAACAAGTGACACAAAGAAAACTTAATCAATACAACATAAAGGAAAAGCGGGAAAATGGAAACAGCAGTTGGGCGCAATGGCACATGCCTGTAACCTCAGCACTTAGGGAGGCTGAGACAGGAGAATCTCAACTTCAAAGGCAGCCTCAGCAACAGCAAGGTGCTAAGCAACTCAGTGAGACCCTGTCTCTACATAAAACACAAAATAGGGCTGGGGATGTGGCTCAGGGGTTGAGTGCCCCTGAGTTCAATCCATGGTACCAAAAAAGAAGGAAAGGAAAGAAAAGGAAAGGGAAAAGGGAAAGGAAAAGGAAAGAAAAGGAAGAAGGAAGGGAAGAAGGAAGGAAAATGGAAACAGCAAGGGGAAAAAAGATGAATAGAAAATATGTATCAAGATAATAGGAATATATGTAAACTTGCTAACAATAATAAATGTGAATGAATTAAGTTCCCTTATTTAAAAATCTAGTCCTGATTCAGGTTAAAAATAATCCAATTTTATGCTATTTACGAAATAGATACCTAAAACATTAAAGGCTTTCTCCAAATGCTAAAAGTCACGATTCACTAACCAAACCAAAAAAATCAAGAACCTTTATTCGCTTAATATAGAACTTGAGAATTTAAAAACCAAAAGATATTAGAAATATAAGAAGAAAAATTTATCTATCTATAATGATGGTAGAAAATTGTAACAATCTGAGCCAGGTACAGTAGTGCACATCTATAATCCCAGGTTCTTAGGAGACTGAGACAGATGGGCTGAAAATTCAAAGCCCTCTTGGACAATATATTGAAGTCCTGTTTCAAAACAAAATAAAAAGGGCTAGGGGTGTAGTTCAGAGTGCTTGCTTAGCATATGAGAGCTCCTGGGTTCAATCACCAGTACTACAAAAGGAAGGAAGGAAAGGAGGGAAGGAGGGAGAGGGGAGGGATCACATTTTTCAGAAATTGATAATAAAGGAAATTCTTTTAAGCTAGTAAGTATATTTGAGTGATGCATTTAACCATCTTAAACTAATAAATAACTTTTTAAGATACCAGGAACCTCTGCTACACAAAATCTCACTATTTTCATCTTCCTGCCTCAGCAACAATTGATGTTCAGTTCTTCTCCCTGAAACTGCACTGGGCTCTAGAGACCTCACCCTTCTCTGACTTTCCTACAGTGGGTCCAATGTGGTGAACTTACTTCTCTGGCTCTTCCTCCCATTCCTGACCTCATTAATACTGACTTGCCTGAGAATGAGTCCTAGGTGATCCCTCCAGTCCTGTCTTTACATGCTGTCTCTAAGCTAACTACTCCCGAATATATTTCTCCTACCCTGAACTCTCTCCCCTGAGCCTCAGATTCCTTTATCCAGCTCCACTTGAATATCTAATAGTCAGCTCGAATTTAATGTCTCAAACTAAGCTCTTGAGATTCTTTACATACACTCTAAAGTGTTTGTATCTCAGATTCTTTTTTTTTTCTGGGCTAAAATACACAGAACAAAACATTTACCACTGTAAACATTTTAAAACAGTTTCATGGCATTAGTTTATTTGCAATATTATGCAACCATCTCTACTAACCAGTTCCAGAACTTTTTAACACTCAAACAGAAACCCCATATCCATTAAGCAGTCATTCCCATTGCCCTTTTCTCAATCCTAACCCCAGATAATCATTTACATGTTTTCTGTCTTTATGGATTTACCTATTCTGGACATGTCATATAATAAAATCATACAATATGTGGTGTTTGTGTCTGAGGTCTTTCACTTAACATAATGTCTTAAAGGTCTGCTCATATTGTAGCTTGTATCATTATTATGTTATCCTTTTCTTTCCTGAATAATATTCTACTGGTGGAATACAGGTTGAGTATCCC
The DNA here is from genome assembly GCA_028644305.1 of Xerus rutilus. Taxonomy (NCBI): domain Eukaryota; kingdom Metazoa; phylum Chordata; class Mammalia; order Rodentia; family Sciuridae; genus Xerus; species Xerus rutilus. The sequence continues at coordinate 107,960,723 of CM053402.1, read as the reverse complement.
TTTTTCAAAATGTTTAGAACCAGAAGTGTTTCAGATTTTTTTTTTCCAGATTTTGGAAGATTTGCAAATACATAATGAGGTATCTTTGGGAGGGAACCCAAGTCTAAACATGAAGTTCATTTATATTTCCACATATAACTTACACATCTAGTCCAGATAAACTGCATGTTGGTGCCCGCATTCTGACTGCAACCCACCACATAAAGTTAGGTGTGGTATTTTCCATTTGTGGCATCATGTCAGATCTCAAAAATTTCACTTTGTCAGCATGCTGTAGTGACACAGCCACATCAATGTCTATAGCAGCACAATTCACAATAGCTAAGTTGTAGAGCCAACCTAGATGTCCATCTACAGATAAATGGATTGGATAACGAAATTGTAGTATATATACACAACTGAATGTTACTCAGTCACAGAGAAGTAGGACTTTATGACTTTACTACCAGTATGACTTTACTTTTTCTACCATCATTCACTGATAAATGCATGAATCTGAAGACTATCATGCAAAGTGAAATAAGCCAATTCCAAAAAAACCAATGGTCACATGTTCTCTCTGATATGTGGATGCTACCACAACAGGGTGGGGAGTGGGAGAGAAGTTCAGCGGACAAAGGGGAATGAAGGGAAGGGAGGGGGAATAGGAAAGACAGTGAAATAAATCTGACGTAATTTTCCTATCTTCATATATGAATACACCACAGTGAATCTCACCATTGTGTACATCCATAAGACAGGGTCTTAATTAGAATAAGGTATATTCCATGTTTGTATAAATACATCAAAATAGATTCTATTGTCATATATAACTAAAAAGAACAAAAATAAAAATAAAAATGTTTAAGGATCAAACCTAAAAAAAAAATGTTTCAGACTCTGGAGCATTTCAGATTTCAGATTTTTGGATTAAAAATGTGCAAACTGACGACCTTTTGCTTATCCATTTATCTATTCATGAACACTAGAATGTTTCCATTAATACACACCAAGGGGCTGGAATTATAGCTCAGTGGTAGAGGGCTTGCCTCGCATGCGTGAGGCCCTGGGTTCCATCCTCAGCACCACATACAAAGCAATAAAATAAAGACATTGTGTCTATCTACAACTAAAAAAAATTTAAAAAAAAAAACACACCAAGGTTTTTCTTCTAATTACCCTATGCTGTTTCACCTCTACAGCCATCCTGATCTCAGTTGGTGGTAAATTAAATGGTAAGTGAGCACAACTACTGACCTAGTTGTTAAGTCCCCAAACCTAGGAGCCATCCTTGATTCCTCTCTTTCTCTTGACTCTAAACCATCAGCAATTCCCAACTGTTGTATCATCCAGATCTGTCCCAATTTTGGTTACATTTCATCATTTCTCTAGCCACCATCAGGTGCAGTGGCATATGTCTTTAATCTCAGCTACTTGGGAGGCTGAGAAAAGAGGACCACAAGTTTGTGGCCAACCTGGGCAACTGAGAAATAAAATAAATAAAAAGGCCTGGGGATGTGGCTCAGTGGTAGAGTGCCCTTGCGTTCAATATCAGTACTCTTTCCCTCCACAAAAGAGTGTAAATTACATCATGCCACATCAAGGCTGAAGGCCCTCAGTGGCTTCTCATTACAACATAATAAAATCCAAATATTTTGCTATTGCCAACAAGACCAGCATGATCTGGCTCACTTAGCACTCCGAGCATCTTAGCTACACTCTCCAGCCACACTGGCCTCTCTCAGACCATCTCCAGCACACTCCCTGAGCTCCTGCTGAGGGACCCATGCCTTCCCTTAGGCTGCATGTCTTCCCCTTCTCAATAGGCAAACCACCTCTGCAGACAGGCATTCCCTGATTCTGCTCTCTGAAATAGAGCTCTCACCTCCATCTCTATCTCCTTCAGCTGGAGAGCTTTCCCTTCATATGACTGAGATCCATGGGAGACTCTATTATTGTCCTGTTTATAGTCTATCTTTTCCCATATGAGTGTAAATTTCAAGGAAATAAATATGTTGCTTCAGCCAAATCCCCAGGGCCTAGAGAAGTCCCTGTTATTTTTGAGGCATTGAATAAAACTTGTTGCTTGAATAATGAACACGTTGCATTGAGTATACATATAGAAAGAGGATTTTGTGCTTCATAAACAGAATAGCCAATCTTTTCAAACATCCTTTAACATTTACATGAAGAGAACACAGAGCAATCTTCAACCAAGTTGGTGAGATAAATTAGTGAAAGCTTTACAGTTTTAAATTGGAAATTTAATATCTATCCAAGTTTTAAAAGCAGATATTCTTTGAACTAATTGGATTTACTGAAAGGCCTTTCCTTTCAATTTCATTGGCACCTTTGTGATAAATTAAGGGATCCTCTATTGCAAGTCTATTTCTGGGCTCAATTTTATTCTGTTTATCTTTTATATATTACATCAGTTTCAATGACCATATGGAAGTTCATGTAAAAGTAAGGAAAAATTTCCACCATATTATTTTTCCTACTGTTCTATGTCCTAGAGCTGATTCCTCTTTTCAATAGGTTTAGTGAGATTTAATACTATGGTAATGTAGAAAATGCCTTTGGCTTTGATAGAAAGATTTTTAATTACATTTAGAATAATACTGTGAAAAGGTGTCCCCTCCCTCCCACCTTTTTTTTTTTTCTCTTTTCTGCAGTGCGGAGAATTGAACCCAAGGCCTCAAGCCTACCAGTCAAGTGCTCTGCCACTGAGCCACATCCCCAGCCCCCTGGAAAGTTGTCCCGCTGAATCTTGGTGTGGGTTTGGAAAAAGGACAGGGGTAAATTTTTTTAAAAATCAAAGGAACAGTCATTTTGCCTTTCATGTTGTCAAATATTCCTCCCCACTCCCAAAGTTCCTAAACGGCATTGAAATGATACATGTTGTGAATAATACTAAATAGGCACCATGTTGTGAGTAAGGATCGGGTATTAGAACTGAAATATCTGATAAAATTAACTCTTGATTTGAGAAGTTGTCACTGTGGTTTCTGGTGCTGATGTAACTGGGTGGGTATGTGGAAATAGAAATGGCACAAAACTCTTACCCTCTTTATTCATTAGCATTTACTATGCTGAGACTTCTGTTTGTCTATTACATAAATAGGAAGAAGAAGAACCAAGGATCCTCTTCTGATTGGACTGAGCAGCTCTGCTAATGTTTATATCACTTGAGAACATAAATGTCAACTACAACATTATCACCCAGGGCAACAAATCAACAAGTAAAACTAAGTTGGCATTACAGGTGTCATTGAAGGTTATGTTCATACAACATGGCAACAATTTCTGAAACCTCCAGCATCTGAAAGACTGCTTTGTTCAAATAATTCCAATGATGGATTGGTATTAAAGAAAACAGAACTAACTGATAGCATTTGGGAATGTTTGCACAGGACTTCAGATCACACAAGGAAAAAAACTGATGTCCTTGGGAGAGTTCACATTTACTCTTTACCTCATTGGGTCCTTTGATCGAGTTTAAAGTTATAAAGGATGATTCTCCCTTTACAGCTACGGAGAAGAAACCTTTTTGTTTGTCTCTTTGACTTTTTTTTTTTTTTAGTTGTAGATAGACACAATATCTTTATTTTATTTATTTTTATGTAGTGCTGAGGATCAAACCCAGTGCCTCACACATGCGAGGCAAGCGCTCTACCACTGAGCCACAATCCCAGCCCCCTCTTTGACTTAAAAAAATGACGTTTTATATTTTCAGAGCCAAGTTCTCATGTGTCGTTCATTAGCATTAAAAACAATGCAAACCTGTGGAACTCAATTTAATTAAATTAATTTATTTGTAGTACTGGGAATTGAACCCAGGGGCACTCTAACACTCAGCTACATCCATAGCCCTTTTTTTTTTAATTTTGAGAGAGAGTCTCACCAAGCTGCTGAGGCTGGCCTAATACTTGTGAACTCTTGCCTCAGCCTCTGGAGTCACTGGGATTACAGGTGTCCACCACTGCACCCAGACTGCAACTCAATTTTAGAAATGGAAAATAGATTATTAGGATTTGACTTGATAAAATACAATCTCCCATGTTACAAAAGAACAGTCAAGTGACATCGGACTTCTCATGAGCAACACAGGTACTAAGACACAAATTCTTTGGGAACATGATTTGTGTGTGTGTGTGTGTGCATGGGGGATTGAACCAGTGCCTCGAGTATGCTCAACAAGTGCTTTGCCACGAGCTGCACCCCGGCCTGACACAAAATGATTATAAACTAGAATAATGAACCCAGAGAAAGACAATTAGGTGTGATGTGGGATAGAACCATTTTTAGACACACAAGGATTTGGATCATTTACCTCCCACATGCCTGTTTGGAGGACATTCCTTGAAAAACTAAGAAAAGTGATCCAGGAGACAGCAAAACAAAACCAAAAGGCCAGAGAAGGAAGTTTCTATATGATTTGTTGTGTAGCAAAACAAATGAGTAATCTGTAGAGATTGCAGGAGAATGTGATGCCAAAGGAGGTAAGAACGGATACCTAAAGGAGAGGAATGATAACAAGTGATAGAATAAATAGTAAAGTGAAAAATCTAGGGGGGGGAAAAAAGGAAGGAAAATAGAAAAATCCCACAATTAGAAAAGGAAATGAAAGCACAGTGCGCCCAAGTTCCCAAGAGAGATCCACTCTCTGGGGTCAAAGTTCAGTGTTGGGTAGAGTGAGTGGCCTTCAAGCTGAAGTGTCTGGGTAGATTACTGGAGGCCTTCAAAGCTAGGCTCAGATTTGTACCCATGGTATAAAGAGGCCCAGAAAACCATAACTAGTTCTTGCAGAAGAGAACAAAAAGTTAAAGGCAGCTTTGCAGTAAACACCAGCCTGTGGTAGGAGAGGCAGGAAGCTGAAGGATGCATCTGTTGCAATTTTCCAAGCACAAGGAGGAGGAGGAAGATACCTCCCCAATAGGCAAGGAGAAGAGAAGAATCAGGAAGGCCCTTCAAAGGAGGACTCTGTAGGACTCAGGTACCAGGACTGAATACAAGGGAGGGGATGTTTCCAAGGCTTTTGGGTTTTTAGACAGGAAAATGGTGAGGGCATTTATTTAGTACTGCTGTTTTATTATGACACACCTACTTCCCCTCCTCCTCCTTGTCCTTGGCCTCCTCCTTTTCCTTTTCCTCCCCACCAGGTTGATTTTAAGCTCCATGTTGGCAGAGGTGAAAGCATGTGTTTGTCTTCTTGACAGAAGCCCTGGGACCCACAGCAGCAGGCACTCAGCTAATGCTGCGGTTGCTGCTGCTGCTGCTGCTGCTGCTAATGCTGCTGCTTTAATGCCTTAAAGATGGGGAAACTGGGAAGAGTGATTTGGGGTATAAAAGAACAATGACGGAAATAGAGATTAGTGAGATGCCAGCTGCTATTAGGAGTTGGAAGAAACCACCTTTTGAAATTATTGTCATTACTTTTTCTTTGGTGAAATGCCTTACTTTAATTTTCCTTTCTTTAGCATCCCTTAGTTAACTCCATCAATACCTACGTAGAAGTAAAACCATGCAGTATTGGGAGATCTTACTGTAGTCAAATAAATCACTTCTAAATTCTTTTTTTAAGATCTTGTTTGGTTGAAAACTGACTCTTTCTTGGGCTTTAGAGCTATTTAAACTCCCTCTGGCCAAGGAGTCTGTGTTTTGCATTTTGTTTGTTCATGTTTCTGAAGGGGGAAAAATGTTATTTTCAAAGAAAGCACTAGATGGCACTTGTGATGTATTCAATCAAACAGATCTGTTGACTCAGATCCTTTTTGGAATAGGGAAAAATGCAATAAATATTAAAATGGGAAAATCATCATTACAATAATGAAGATCAGTTTCCTATGATTGTGTTTACTATGTTACTGTGTATGAGCAATATCTTTATGCAGTGTTTGCATTTAAACCTGGGCTTTGCTTTATAAAAACCATAAGAGAGGAGCCAACATCTCTGTAATATATGAAAACCCAATATTACTAAAATAATAAAAGAGAAAACAATGTTTGATTTATACACAGATTGATCATTGGTGTTTTTAAAATAATTATTTTATTCCACTTGGAATATTTCAATTTGTAAAAACATTACAAAATCTATGTTCCAAGACCCATCCATCCTGTAAAGAAAATAAGTAATTATTTTTTTTTAGTTGTAGATGGACAGAATATCTTTATTTTATTTTTATGTGGTGCTGAGGGTCGAACCCAATGCCTCAAGCGTGCTAGGCGAGCACGCTACCACTGCGCCACAATCCCAGCCCCAATTATTAATTTAAAATAAAGCACTACTAGCCGGGCACAGTGGCACACACCTGTAATCCCAGCACTTTGGGAGGCTGAGACAGGAGAATTGCAAGTTCAAAGTCAGCCTCAGCAACGGAGAGGCACTAAGCAACTCAGTGAGACCTGTCTCTACATAAACCAAAATAGGGCTGGGGATGTGGCTCAGTGGTCAAGTACCCCTGAGTTCAATCTCTGGTACCAAAAAACAAAAATAAAATAAAATAAAACACTAATGCTTAAAGGCTTTATAAATAATATTCACAGGAAGGAAGGAAGGGAATAAATATTAAAGCAAATATCTCAGGAGTTTCACCATCTTTAAGCAAATACATTGTTTTTTCTGTTAGGCTGATCTCATTTCACATGTTGTATAATGATCTCATGATGTCACTTTAATGTAGAGATTGTGAGCTTTTAACAGAAATGTGAGTTGAGATGGTCCTATTTAAAGTATAAAATATTGTTGCCAAATACCATAGCATCTGTAGCTTGAGGACCCTCTCACATCAGTATATCATGCCTCTATCTCTACCAGTGATTCCTTGTCGGTAACCATTTTACAGATTAGGTTCTCTTATGGCTCCATTTCACTTGTCTGTCCTCATTCTCCCTTTGTCTCATTTTTGTTCCTTATTTCTAATGTATTTTTTCTTGCTGTATCTTTGTAGGATAATTCAACACAATGAAATTCTTTGGGAACAAGATGGGTTATAAATAAATTAATAATAATGCTAATATGCTGTCTTGTAATTACACTAATTTGTGGGTTTGGGATGAAATTGACATTTTGAAGGTAGTATCTCATGTACTAGTAAACTTAGCATGTCAGAACTCAGAGTTGAATATGCAAAACAGCGACAGTGCTCAACAAAATCCAGGATCTGTGTTAACAGTCAGGTTTCTCAAGATGCAAATGATAGGATTCAATTCTGGTTACCCAAAGTAAAGGCAGATTTCAACGGAGGGCTAGCCGGGAAGTCATAGGATAGATGGGAGGCAGGAGGGAAAAAACTGGACACAAGACAGGAATGAGGTCAGCTCCTGGAGTACAGAGCACAAACCACTTTAGGATCTTGTCTGGGTACTGCTGTTCCAATGTATGCACTCAGTTTTTTCCCGACCTGTGTGCCTCTACTCAAGAGGAAGAGTCCCAAGCATCTAGACTGCTTAATGTGTTCTGTGCACTTACAGATCTACAGTGCCTAAAAGGTTGCAAAATATAAGGTAATACAGTTTGGAAAAAAGAAAACATTCCAGCAGTCCAGTTGTCCTACCTTGGGTCACATGTGGGTCCTTGGTTGCAATGGGATGAGAAATATTGATTTATACCCCTACCAAGACCAGCCACAAAGTGGGAGAGGAAATTGAGTGTTCCTGGGAAGGGAGAATGGTTGCTGGCTGCCCAAAAAACAACAATGTGTATTATTATAGCAAAACAGACTGTAAATTTCTGTGTTGTACTGTAAAGCTCTATACGTAGTTAAGTAGTGCCCCTCCCACCTCAAATGCAGAACCGCAGTTGGTGACCTTATTTGGAAATAGAGTTATTGCACATATAATTAGATCTTACTGAATTAGGGTGGACTGTAAATCTGATAAGTGCACTTATAAAAGACAAAATAGGACACCCACAAAGACACACAGAGAACAAGGAGATACATAGATAGGAGCAGAGATTAGAGTGATACATCTACAAGCCAAGGAACGCCAAGGACTGCTGGCAGCCACCAGAAGCTAAGAGAGGAGCATGGGATGTTTTCTCCCTGAGAGCATCCAGAAATAACTTATCTTGCCCATACTTTCATTTCGGACTTCTGGCCTCCTAAGTGGTGAGAGAATATTTATCTGTTGTTTTAAGCCATTCTGTTTGTAGTACTTTTTTATGGTAGTCTTTGAAAACTAATACAACTCCTAAGAGCAGTTTCTTTGTGCAGTACCCTAAGAGGTAAGACCATGGGAGTGAGTGCTTGCATCTTAGTCTGTGTTATGTTATTATAACAAAATACTTGTCACTGGGTACTTTATAAGATCAAGAACTTGATTCGGCTTAAGAGTCTGATGCCTGGAAGGTCCAAAGAGCAAGATGCTAGCATCTGGTGAAGACACCCCCAGCTCCACCCCCAGGCTATATCACAACATGATGGAGATGTAGAAAGGGAAACAGCTGCATGCAGAAGGGCCAGTCTTGTGGGGGAGCTTCACCTTATAGCAACCCATTGTGGAGAGACCTATCCAGTCACATGAGACCTGACCCACTCCTGAAGATGCCATTAATTCATCATGAGTGGTCATGAGGGTGAAGCCCCTCTGGGAAACAAGTTTACAGCACAAGAACTTTTTTGGAAAAAATTACATCCAAGTCATAGCACTTAGTAAATGTATTGTGTGTGGGTGCACGTGCATGCACAGCGCTGAAGCTCAGCTCCAAGACCTTAGGCCTGCTAGGCAAGCATTTGTACCACTGAGCTATATCCCCAACCCAGTAAATGTATTTTTTATAACAGTGAATGAAAATTTTATCTATCTCCAAAGAAAATAAATGTATGAATGATTTAGTCCATTTATTCCCTAAGAGCCTGTATGCACTGGCATCTTCAAGGACCTGGAAAGACAGTGGTGAACAATTGAGACTGAGTCACTGCGCATCACAGAGCTCACATTCGGAGGGGAAGCAGCAAACAAAACGTATCAGGGTTGAGATCAGGGCTATGAAGAAAGCGAAACTAGATGATGTGATTTAGTGATGCACCGGGAGCGGAGAGCCAGTTTATATTGGGTGGAGAGACAAGGAAGAGAGACCTGAGATCTGAATCATGAGAAGGAGCATTTATGACCTGGGGTAAGAGCATTCCAGGCAGAGCGAGCTCAGAGAACCAGGGCAGAGTGACCACTGATGAGTGGAAGGAGCTAAACTGGGAGATTTAGGCAGAGACAGATCACTGTCTTTTCTAGAACATATGGAAGCAGAAGATAAGAAGAAGGAGAGTAACATTTTCTGATTTAAACATGTAAAGTCAGTCCAATGCTGTGTAGGAAAAGGGGCAGTGGGTTCAAGGAGCAGGAGGTGCCTGGAAACTGCAGCCGTAGGCTAGGTGAGAGTAAGTGGAGCTAAGAGCAGGGTTTACTGGGGTTGTAGAGAAGTGGACTCAGTCTACATATTGTGAGGTAGAGTTTCACAGGACTAGCAAATGGTACTTAAGTGATTTCTCTTGGCTTACCGTTACTTGAAATTCTAGTAAGGATGAAAAAGACATTACCAAGACTTGTGTCTAGGAACTTTGCATGTAATTAGACAGATAAGATGTATACATATGACATATTTATAAAACATACACAGATTCAATGTGCCTCGTAGTGTGAGAGAGGCAATAAATGTAGGAAATAAATGTAGATAGAGGCAACAAAGGTAGGCATGGGTAAAAGGAATAAACAAGGCTCCACGAACTTGAGATGGGCCTTTGAAGACACATAAGATTTTTAAAATCAAAAGATTAAAAATGAAAAAAGAGGGGCTGGGATTGTGGCTCAGTGGTAGAGCGCTTGCCTTGCATGCGTGAAGCACTGGGTTCGATCCTCAGCACCACATAAAAATAAATAAAATAAACATATTGCGTCCATCTACAACTAGAAAAAATATTAAAAAAAAAAATGAAAAAAGAAGAAGAAGAGGTAGATTTAAGGAGAGCATTCCAGGTTGGACAGGATGTGAACAAAAGAGGAGTAGATAATGATTGTATAGTAGTTAGGGTAGGTGAATAAACGGATCTGATCGAAGTAGGTTACCTGTGTAGAGTGAAAAGTGCCACCAAAGTTACGTCAGCCAAGTAAACATAGACAATGGAGAGCTTTGAAATCCAGGACAAGCTTAGATTTGACCTTCCAGGTCACAGGTCAGCAAACTCTTTCTGAGACGGCCACGGAGTAAATAGTTTGAGTCTTGTAAGCCATACAACAACTCGACTCTTCATTGCAGCGTGAAAACAGCCATAGACAATACTTCAAAAATGAGCATGGCTGTGTTTCATTAAAACTTTATTTATGCAAAAGGGTGGCAAACTAGAGTTGGCCCTTGGGCTAGAGAGGTAGTGCCATCAAATAAAGCAGTGTTTTATTAGGAGTTTTGAAGTGACCATGTACAAGCATAGTGTACATTTTTCAGTTACTGAGTCAGCGTCCATTTCCCTATTCTCCTTCCTCATGGTTTCCAGGCTTTCAGTCAAATGTCTGCTTTTCTCACATGTGTACGGAGAAGCTGATGCACTAACAGCTCAAGGAGTAATCTCCAACCGTAAATCTCTTGGGTTATTCCATCCCTCTTTCACAAGGATTGGCCCCTGCGTCCCAGACCTAAGCCAGCTAGTACTTGTTATTTATCAGTCACAGATGTTGGTGCATAGAGAGCAGCTGGCTTAGTTTTGTCCAGTAAATTTACTAGGCCTTCTGGGAGAAAAGCTTTCTCACTTTGTGGAGGGAGCCACAAAATGGGACACTCTTGCTCCTTTGGGAGATAGGGAGATTGTGTATGGACATAAAACCTGGATTTCTGAATTCATTTTGCCACTCTGAGAGAAGCCAGGTTTAGGGTGAATCTGGTAGGACTGAAGGCAGAGCAGAGAAAGGCAAAGACTCCAGGTCTTTGATGACATGACTACAAAACTAAATTAACCCAAAGCCTATTCTTCCTTGGAGTTTGAAGTTCTATTGGCACATAAATCACTTTCATTGTTGAAATCCATCTGAGATGAGTTTCCCATTAACTGAAATTGAAGGATTCTACTGTCATAGCAAAATAACACCGAATGGGTAGATACTGAAGGGCACTAGATCAGATAGAAGACTTGGACTGACATGATAAGGCACGAGATGATGGTGAGAAGGGGCAACGGGACATTCTGGGCCATTGGAGAGGGAGACTTAATATGGGCTAATCTATATTAACATGACCAGCATTTCCACTGGATATGAGACAAAGGAAAAAAATAAGGAAGATGGGGAATGAGGGAACTTGAAACTACTCACAAGGAAATACATGTAAAACAGAACTGAAATGTTGAAGATGAAAGAGACATTTTGAAAGCTTAGCCAGTACTAGTTCAACAGATGATCTCACTCTGGCAACAAAAGCTCACTATAAAAGCTTCAACCTGCGGGGTGCAGTGGTACATGCCTGTAATCCCAGCAGCTCTGGAGGCAGAGGCAGGAGGATCCAAAGCCAGCATTAGCAATTTAGCAAAGCACTTAGCAACTCAGCGAGACCCTGTCTCTAAATAAAATATAAAAAAGGGCTGGTGATGTGGCTCATTGGTTAAGCACCCCTAGGTTCAATTCTCAGTACCAAAAAAAAAAAAATTCAATCAAGGTTCATAAAACACTATGCAAAACGATACTTTGGTGAAAGAGTTAAAACAAACATCTGTAAAAATAGGATAACTCGCAAGAACTTTTGGGTTATGTCTTGGCATAAAAGAGGCATCACATTAAGAACAAAAAGAATTGTGATTTCGTGTGCGTGTGTTCACACACGTGCTGGCATCAAACTCCGGGCATCACACATTCTAGGAAAGTTCTTTACTACTGGGCCACATCCCCAGCTTAAGAACAAAAAGGAGGAGAGGTAGGATGACTGGATGACAGATTGTGAAACTAACTGGAAGTCAGTGTAGGACTAATCGAGCCATTTCAGTTATATACATTTTAACATTTTTGGTTAGGAGACATGTAGTCCATTGACGTATAACTTCCAGAAGCTCCAGTGGAACAATAAGACAAATAAGGGAAACAGATGGGACAGACTCAGCTCCAGTTCACACAAAATCATTGAGCCTTCTCATGTTTCAATGATGAAAAGGTAGATGCGAACAACTGAAAGGACTAAGCGAAGGGAGCCCTCTACTTAAAAGAAATAGTATTCAAAGGACAGGGGCAACTGTGAAAAGGATGATGAAGTAGGGGATGAAGTACAGGGTTGTAAAAAGAAAGACGAGGAGAGTTTTCAAAAGAAGTAATGAAGATGTTAATTCATAGGAAGACCATTTCTTGGGGATGTAGGGTTCAGTGGTACAAAATAATAGTGGGAAACTAATTTTGTTGGGTGTCTGTAATATGCCAAATTGAACAAGATATCATTTTAAATTCATCTTATTTAATCAGGCAACAGGGTTTTATTGTTCCTATTTTAAAGTTAAGAAAGCATGAGGTAGCTGGGCGCAGTGGCGCAAGCCTGTAATCCCAGTATTTAGGGAGGCTGAGACAGGAGAATCGCGAGTTCAAAGCCAGCCTCAGCAACAGCGAGATGCTGAGCAACTCAGTGAGTCCCTGTCTCTGCATAAAACACAAAATAGGGCTGGGGATGTGGCTCAGTGGTTGAGTGCCCCTGAGTTCAATCTCCAGTACCAAAAAGAAAAAGAAAAAAAAGAAAGCATGAGGTAATGTGTAGATTCACATATATTACATTTGTTTCCTTAGAGAGTACCTTAAAATCATTCTGATTTTTTTTTTTTTTTTTGGTACTGGGGATTGAACTCAGGGGTACTCGATCACTGAGCCACATGCCCAGCCCTATTTTGTGTTTTATGTAGAGACAGGGTCTCACTGAGTTGCTTAGCGCCTCTCCATTGCTGAGGCTGCCTTTGAACTTGTGATGCCCCTGTCTCAGCCTCCCAAAGTGCAGGGATTACAGGCGTGCACTACCCAGCCCGGCTCTAAATTTTTTTTATTCTGAATATTTTTAAAACCCATATAAATTATTTTTTCACAAGAGTGAAAGGAGTAGAATGTATTTACATGAGAAGAAAAGTAGAGCTGTCATTGGGCAAGAAGGGACCTGATAGCAAGTTACCCTACACTCATCTAATTTAAGAGTAAGGATTAACATATTTGAGAGGTCAGTATGGAAAGAGGAATCCACAGGAATTAATGAACTTTGAAAGTGCCATAATGAAAAACTTTGAGAAGTAACAGGTTAAAATAATGGTAAATCTTTAAATGTGCAAAAGCTATAAAGAAAAAATGGGGGCCGGGATTGTAGCTCAGTGGTAGAGCGCTTGCCTTGCATGCGTGAGGCACTGGGTTCGATTCTCAGCACCACATAAAAATAAATAAATAAAGATAATGTGTCCATGTACAAGTAAAAACAAAAATTAAAAAAAAAGAAAAAATGCACATGGCACAGAGTAAGGCTAACATTGTAAATTCATGCTTTGAGCTTCTAAACACTTACCAATGACAGATGAAACATATAAAAGAGGAAATTTAAAAGATAACTGGAGTCTTCTGGTATTAGTTTTCACCTCTAAAAATCTTGGAAATCACCACTCCATCCTAACAAGTAAAAAGCTGAATAAATGGAAAAATCAACAACTCTTCTTAGATCCCCCAGAATAGAATTCCAGGGTAAACTGCCACTCCCCAAATTGGAGAGACAGACAGATGGATACAGAGGCAACTTATCAGAGCAAAAACCTCTGCAAGAATCAGTATTTAGGTAGGGATATCTGAACTTTGACAAATCGCTGGAGGCTAGGTGTGGATGAGACTAAGAGCTAAAGATTCCAGAGGGATGCAGTAATGGAGAGCCTCCACGTTTTTGTGAGTTTTAACCTTCAGGTGCTCAACTACGTTCTCACAGTAAATGTCGAAAAAATTCCCCCAGGGCTCTGGCAGGGGAAGAGAAAAGGTCCTATTTTGAAGTATGGGGGAAACCTCAGTTGGTACAAAGGTCTGCCCTCAGGAAAAGCTACGTTACCAGAACCTAACCTGGTGGACTTTTACTAGCACTTAACTAACCTGGAGGAAGGGAAATACCCAAATCCAGCCCACTCTAATCATTCCATCCCCTAGGTGGGGAGAAAAAAGCTGAGGAACATTTCTGAAGTTCGTAGTTGCGAGGCATAGGCTCACTAAATAGTGAGACTTAATCATGGGACCACAAGTTCTTCCTACCCACCTCCACCTTACCAAAATGATAAGGCCTATTAAAAGGCAAAAAAACACAGTTTGAAAGAGCAAGCATCAGAACCAGATGTGGCAAGAACATTGACATTATCAAAGAGGGGAATTTTAAATATCTATGACTAATATGCTAAGAGTTCTAATTGGATAGACATGCAAAGAACAGACAGGCAACATAAGCAAAGATGGAGAGGTAGAAATCTTAAAAAATTAAAACATATTAGGGACTTAAAACAGCAACAACACTCCAGGCGCTGTGGCACACACCAGTAATCCCAGCAACATTGGAGGCTGAAGCAGGAGGCTGGCCTTAGCAACTTAGCAAGACTCTAAGCAACTTAATGAGACCCGTCTCAAAATAAAAAGAAAGGGCTGGGGATGTAGTTCAGCAGTTAAGTGCACCTCGGTTCAATCTCCAGTACAAAACAAAAAAGAAACAACATTGTTTTAGAAATGAAGAAGGTCTTCGATAGACTTATTAGTAAACAACATGACTCAGGAAAGAATCTCTGAACTTGAGGATATGTAAGTAGAAACCTCCAAAATTGAAAATCAAAGACAACAAAATGGAACAGATTATTCAGAAACTGTGGGATAACTACAAAAGGTATAAATATATATAATAGGAGTACCAGAATGAGAAGAAAAGGAGAAAAGAATGGAAGAAATATTTGAGGCAATAATGACCAAAGTAATGTCAGATACCAAACCACTGATCCAGGAAGCTCAGACCACACCAGACAGAATAAATGTTCATCCAAATACACCTAAATATATCATTTTTAGACTACAAAAAAAAATCAAAGATAAAGTTCTGAAATAAGCCAGGGGTTGGGATGAGGGGGAGGGGAGGGGAGGGAACTACCCTGAATAGAAGAGCAAAGGTAAGGATTACATATGACTCTCCGCCGAAGCCACACAAGCAAAATAGTGAAATGAAGTGTTTAAAGTACTGAGAGAAAAAGACTAGCAATCTAGAATTCCGTGAAATTATCCTTCAAAAGTAAAAAAGAAATCAAGACTTTCTCAAAAACAGGGACTTGGTTGCCAGTAGATCATTTTGTAAAAAAAATTTAAAAGAAGTTCTTTAAAAAGAAATTAATATAGGTTAGAAACTCAAATCTACAAAAGTAAAGAAAGGACATTTTAAAAGGAGGTAAAATAAAAACCTTGATTTAAAAAATATATATTTTTGAGATGGAGTCTCACTGCATTGCTCAGTATGGCCTTGGATTCCTGGGCTCAAGCAATCCTCCTCCCTCAGCCTCCCAATTAGTGGACAGATGGCTTGGATGTGAGGTGTCCCTTAAAAGCTCACGTGTGAGACAATGCAGGAAGGTATAGAAGAGAAGTAATTGGGTTGTAAGAGTCTTAACTCAAGCAGTTTTAATCCTCTGATAGGGATTAACTAAGTGGTCACTGAAGTAGCAGGGTGTGGCTGCAGGAGGTGGGCGTGGCTTTGGGTATACTTTGTATCTGGAAAGTGGAGTCTCTGTTCTCTGATCACCCTCTGCCACACTCTTCTGCCATGTTCAGCCTCAACTCCACCCATGAGGAACTGAGCCAGCCTTCTATGGACTAAGACCTCTGAAACAATGAGCCCTCAAATAAACTTTTCTTCCTCTATAGTTGTTCTGGTCAGATCCTTCAGTCACTACAGCAGAAAAGCTGACTAAAACATGGACTATTGATGTGTGCTACCATGCCCAGTTTTATTTTTCTTATTTTTAATCGACTTAGACAGCAAATAACATCAGTAATGTGTTTGATCATATATGTTTATGTATATATCCTATAAGCATATGCTTATATATAAATGAAATGAATGACAGTCCATGATTTAAGGGATGGGAGGGAGAAAATAGGATTATTTTGTTATTATACCATTTCATGGGTACCATAGTGTAATTTGAAAATACATTTGGATTAGTTGTTAATGAATATTGCAAACTCTAGAGCAACCAGTTTAAAAGGTTTTTTAAAAAGTATAACTTGAAGCCAGAAGTGGTGGTGCATGCCTGTTATTCCAGCTACTCAGGAGGCTGAGACAGGAGGATCACAAATTGAAGGCCAGTCTCAGCAACTTAGTGAGGCCCTGTCTCAAAATTAAAAATAAGAAGGACTGGTGATGTATCTCAGTAGTAAAACTGTGTTCAATTTCCAGTCCCCACCAAGACCTAATAATATATTGTCTCCAGGGCACTGACTTTAAATATAAAGACACCAATAGTTTGAAAGTAACAGATGGGGAAAGATTTACCAATCTAAACTAATAAAAAGAAAGGGGGGCTGGGCATGGTGGCACATGCCTATAATCCCAACAGCTTAGGAGGCTGAGGCAGGAGGATGGCAAGTTCATAGTCAGCTTCAGCAACTTAGCAAGGCTCTGAGCAACTTAGCAAGACCCTGTTTCAAAATAAAAAATAAAAAGGGCTGGTGATGTGTCTCAGTGGTTAAGCGCTCCTGAGTTTAATCCCTAGTACAAAAAAAAAAAAAAGGAAGTGTGTATAACTATATTAGTTTCAGATCGAGCACTTCAAAGCAAGGAAAGCCATCAGGGATTTAAAAATGCATTCTCTAAGAAGACAGGATAAGTTTTAATGGGCATGCTTGTAGCAACAAAGCATCAAACTACATAAGCCAAAACCTGATAGAACTGCAAGGAGAAACAGATGAATCTTCTATTGTAGTTGGTGACTTCAACAACACAGTGTCAGAAATGGACAGATGTGACAGACAGAAAATCAGTGGGATAAGAACAGCTTTCTAGGACTAGAAGTTCTGACCAGATGGAGGTCCCACTCTTCAGGCATGCTTTAGCGGTGAAGCTGCTCTCTCAGTACTTTGGCCATGGAATCTTCATCTTTTCCTGTTATTTCACCTTCCACACATTGGTTCAGGGTACCTCTGTCAGAGATCATGCCCAGTCAGATCAGCTCCTCCCAAGAAAACTCTGACAACTGATCACGGTCTATGTTATCTTCTCTACTCTTATGAACCTTCCACATCCCCAGCACACACACAAACAGAATTTTTGTCTCTCCCCATAAGACCAAGGTATCTTTATTCTTGAAACAAAGCCCTTGAGTGATTTTGGTATGCAGGGTACTAAGCTAAATAGTAAAGGACAAAAACAGGGGTTTATAATCTACTCAGGAATACATGCACAAGGGAAAATTATCCTTTTACAGGATGGAATTACTGTAGTTTGTGAGTAATCTAGTTTTTTTGTGCTCCTACGAAAATATGTGTGGTAGACTGAATAGTGGTACTCCAAAGATGTCCGTGTTCTTATCTTCAGAATCTGTAAACATATTACCTTACACAACAAAAGGGACTTAGAAAAAAGTACTCAAAGCAAATTCCTGATAAAATTAAGGACCTTGAAATGGAGAGATTATTCTGGATTTTCCAGGTGGACCCAATCATAAAATCATTAAAAGTGAAAAACTTTTCTAGATTCTGGTCACAGGGAAATGAGGCCATGGAACAAAGATCATGGGGAGGTAACACTGCTGAAAGTGGAGGAAGTGGTTCAAAGGCCAAGGAATGTGGGCAGCCTCCAGAACCTGAGAAATGATTATTCTCTAGAGGCTCCTGAAGAAACTGGCTCCACTGATGCCTTGGCTTTAATCCAGTGGGACAGATTTTGGACTTCTGACTTGTAGAGCTGCAAAATAATAAGTGTGTATGGTTTTAAGCATTGAGTTTATTGTAACTTATTGTGTCAACAACAGATAACAAATATGCATAATATGCATATTTTCTCAGATAGTGAGGGACCCAAAAAAACCTACCAAAGTATTCAGCAGTTCTGAAGAGTACACAGAACCTTATGCCAGGGTCCTCTCAGAAGGAACACCATTGAGGGAGCCTCTGTGAACACCTTTCTGATAGAATTGGGGTATTTTCTGGGGAGGCAGAGGGCCAACTTACCTGGATCCAGGCACATGCTGGCTCTGGCACAAGATACATAAAGCTACTAAGGATGTCCTCATGGTGTGAAGATGTCAGTCCTCATTGATCCCAGGACAGAATTGCAAACGGTATATGACTGGGATGTCTCATGGGGCTTGCAGAGAAGCTATCACTCGGGTGGGTTGGGTTGAGGTTCCCTACAGAGAAGGACATTGAGAGTGGCAATAGCCCACCTGAGACTTTGAAGAAAGCAGAAGAGAATTCCAGACCTACAATTCTTGAAGCTAAGCTTATGGGGCTTCTGATGAATTAAGGACCTTGAAATGGAGAGATTATTTTGGATTTTCCAGGTGGACCCAATAGAATCATGAAAAATGAAAAACTTCTGTAGACTGTGGTCACAGGGAAATGAGACCATGGAACAAAGATCCAATTTAATTGATGGCCATGGCCCTGTGCTACTGCAAAGACTCTGGTGACAGATGAGATCTATATACCCTGAGGGGCACAAACTTTGCCTCTATGTATAATGCTAACCACTGGGGTTCACAGCATGGCATAGATGACAGCCAATGATTTGAGGGGTGGGGGACCAAAGCATCAGAGCCTCAGATTCCTCGGCTATTAAGGGATAGAGAATGTGGAAGTGATAAAAATGTGACAGTATCAGTCCATGCTTTTTTACTGAGGAAGCTGTCTGTGGGGGAAAAAAATACACAGAGTAGTGAGAAAGAAAAGTGCCATCACCCAGCCAGCCAAGACAGTTGGGTCAACCCCTTGGTTTACCCTCACAACCTGCGCAGGGTTGAACAGGCAGTGATACTTGTTCTAGTGGGCAGTGGGGAAAGCTGCTACCTGTAAAGAGAGGAATCTTCCCTTGGGCCTACCCAACTATTGGAGTCACCTGGTGAGAGGAAAACAGGTCTTTCCACAAGGGTGGGGCTACTTAGCCCAGTGCAGCCTCATACAAGTTACAGCTTTGAAAACAGATCATTCCATTTCCATGCAGATGCCTCCTCTGCTAGGATGATTGTCAATCAGACCATATGAGTATTGGCAAGATCTGGCTGTGCTAATATAAGCAATAGTCTCAGAAGGTAACAGCTGGCCAGTTATGGTTGAAAGCTTATTCTCATCAGCTTGAGAGAGTGTGGAGGATTCTACATGGAGGCTTTCAGATTCTGATGGGATAGAGCACAGTGAGCCAAGTCACATAACTGGGTACCTAAGGCAATCCTGGGAGCAGGTAGAAGGTAGTAGGGGATAAATATTCACAATGCAGTGCAAGGGTAGGAGCTAGAAATCAACCAGTTCCAAAGTTGAGTCGAGGACTCAAGAGAGATGGTGGGTGTGAAAGGTTAGCAGGAAACCAAGTCTTCCTGATCATCTGGGAACATCTTCTAGAAGTTTTATTCAAAGATTACTTTCTTTGAGGTTTTTTTTTTTTTTATTTGACCTGACATGGAGCTGTGAAGTGACTTTTGCTCAAGGGCATCTTCAAGGCTTTGACAGACATTACTATATGATAAGCATATCCACGCTAGACATTGGACAAACATGTGATATGCCTACCTACAGCAGGAGTGATAACTAGCCCTTAGGCCACATGTGCTATAACCCTTATCTCTTCAGTATGGAAAAATTTGTATTTCCATTAGCTAATCCCACTAATAATAATAATAGCTAATCTGTGCTATCTTCTTAGAATACATTTTATAGATGCTTACATCTCTTTGTACATTCCAATTTTATATGATTTTACATTAAGGGTTTTTAAAAATCTAGATTATAGAGAAACTAAAGAAGTATTTTTCTCTGTGTTGGATAGAAACTTTCTACACTTTGAGTGTAGTGTGGAGTTCTAATAACAAATGGAAATTTGAAAGGTGATACCAAGAATAAAAATTTTAAAAGTCATTTAAGTCTTAGAGGAAAATGTAGGTGAAAATCATTATCACCTTGATGCAGGGAAGAATTTTTTAAACAAGATGCCACATGCACGAACTATAAAAGATTATTAAAAAGCCATATTTTAGGGGGGTAGGGTCGTGGCTCAGTGGTAGAGCACTCACCTAGCCCATATGTGGCACTGGGTTCGATCCTCAGCACCACATAAAAATAAAGAATAAAGGTATTTTGTCCACCTAAAACTAAAATATATATTTTTTTAAAAATTCATATTTTATAAATAGCATCTCTGAAGAAAAATGGGAGAAATTTTGATTGTTTCTCAAAAACTAAAGCTTTAAGAGATGGTAAATGACTGCCCTAGGGTTCTGCTACATAATCCACGATCTGTTCAATGTATAGACTTAGTTCTTGAATGTGCCAGAAAACTACTTCACCATGATGTGAACTTTCTGCCTGGGATTTGAAAATGGCACTACAGTGAAGACACACTATAGTATTTATATTTAGTATCTTCACTGTAGTGCCATTTTCAAATGTATTTCAAATGTATGTATTCACAAGACATAAAGAGAATGGTTGGTTGTGCTTTGTTTTGCTCTTCTCCACAGAGGACAAACCAAACAAATAGGAAAAGTTACTGAAATGGTTTTCCGATGGAAGATGTCAGAAAAAAATGTAACTTTCTTCCTATAATTAGAATATACTACTCCCCATAGAATACTAAGACTCTCAAAAAACTTTCTGTTCTCCTCTCATAAAAATATTTCTATTTGCTTTTAAGATTTATTTCTACTTTCCACTTTGTTACCTAGATGAGTAGCTATTAACCAAGAATTTATATTAGAAACATCTGAGAATCTGAAAAAATAAAATACAGACCATGGACTCAACCGCAGTGATGTTGATTTAGAAAGTCTGCCTGGGGCTCTGGCATCTATATTTTTAAGAATTATATTCCCCAAGACAGGCTAAAGCAGGAGGATTGCAAGTTTGAGGACAGCCTGGGCAGCTTAGTAAGACCCTGTTAAAAATTAAAAATAGAAAGGACCGGGTATGTAACTCAGTGGTACACTTAGTGCTTGCCTAGCATGTATGAGATCCTGGGCTCAACCAGTAATACACACACACACACACACACACACACTTTTCCCAGACGATTCTGGTTGAAAACTGCTGTGACAGACCTTTGGATTCCTCACTATGATTAAGAATATTGCTTATAGTCCTCAATCCTTATGACTGCTCTCCACCCTATATTCTTCCATGTATTTGCCCACTTGGCCTTCCTAGGCTCTTGTCCAGTAGCCACACATGCAAGTCATTTTGAACAAATAGTGTGTAGAACAAGCAGGTAGCATGATAGCACCAAATCACCATCATGTAATAATAAGATAAGATGACTCAAAAGGTGAGAAAATGCTGAGGAAGTGTAAGAATGATAGAGTGCCTGTAAGCACGTTAAGACTGAGGCCTAAGGAGAAAAGAACAAAATAGCTATTGTCAAATAGGAGGAAAAGTCTAAACTCTCACCCCCATTGTTTCAGACAACATTCCCCACGGTATAATCCCTGCCCCTGCTCTCTCTCTCTTTTTTTTTAACTCTTTTTTTAGTTGTTGATGGATCTTTATTTTATTCATTATGTATATGTGGTGCTGAGGATCGAACCCAGTACCTCACGCATGCTAGGCAAGCGCTCTACCGCTGAGCCACCGCCCCAGCCCTCCCTGCTCTCTCTTTACAGGAGTTTTCCACTGGTCGCCTAGCCTAAGTGGAACTGATGCAACACTGCTCTTATTTCCATTTCCAAGAGCTGAGGAGATAAATTTCCCTTCTTCACTTACTTTGCAGTTATGTTCACTCATGTTCTACATCATTTGAAATGACGGCTTTTTCCTCTCCAACCTTCACACACAAGCTAAGTTCCATGTAACAGAGGTCACACATCTTCCCTGCTTATCACCTTCCAAAGTAAGCAAAGGGATTTTGGACAAACTAGGAAAGTGTCCTTTTCCTCCAATTTTTGACACGTGCAGCTGGATGGGTGAAATTCCAGTGGTTGGGAAGAGAGATTCAGAGAGGGGCTTCTCAATTTCATTGTGTCTTTGTATTTTGATACAGTAGTTTGATTTCTTAAAATGTTCCTAATTTTAAGGAAATGTTCCTAATTTTAAGGAAATGATATCATCTCTGAGGACAATTTCTTAAATTGTCCTCAGAGATGATATCATTTTGTCACTAAAACAAACATATCAATTCAATATGACAAATATTGGGTCTGAATTTTTTTTTTCTGGTAAGGATTGAACCCAAGGCTCTACTACTGAGCCCCAGCCTTGAGCTTCAACTTTTAGTACTAGTTCTTGGTGAGTTTAAAAAAAAAAAAAAGAGGAAAGGAAAATTGATCAGTTACTGAGGCAACATATGAAATGAAGTTTTACAGAGTTTTCTAGGAATTTTACCAAATATTAACATCCCCATAAATATCATCTCCATAATTTATGCATGTAGTAAACTATGTGGGAGGGTTTGGGTTAGGCCTTTAGGACTAATAATAAGCCAGACTTAAGGACATAGTTAATCAGGCTACTACTAGCTATACAGTATAGAAACCTAGACCTCAAGTAACACTGCATTGAGGAACTCACTTTTATTCACTTTATTCTCCAACAACAATGATTGCCAAACTAGTGCCCAGGCCTCTTTCTTACTAGGTCTGGGTTATTTTCTTGCAGCTCTGAAACTGTAAATTTTCTTTCCAGTTTCAACATTTTGGAAAGATTTAGGGAAAGCATGCATAAGAGAGTAAAAGGAAATCTACATAACCTTTGGAATTATAGGGACATCTAAATATTTGTACAATTAATTACTGGAACACTTTACCATAATGATTCTTCAATATTTATTATGTTTCAGCTACTGTCAGTTACAAAAATGATCTGATTCCTCTGCTGCACACAGAGAATTGAGTTCTGATTCTTCTTTTCTATCAGTTACTTTCACCAAAAGTGAAACAGGCCAAGAAAGAGCAGGTGTTTCCATTTTTAAGTGATTATCTAAATACAGAAACTTCACAAACCTATTTGGCTTGTATTCCAAGAGTTAGGAGGTCAACAAGTGCCTACTATGTGATGAGCACTGTTCTAGGCACTTAGAATACTATGTAAATCAACACAGATAGAGCACCTGCTCCTTCAAGGAAGGAAGAAGACTGGAGCCCTTGAAATACATATACTACAAGAAGAATGCTTCTGAAGTATGGGTTTAATTTGTCAGGCTGAGCATGTGAGAGCTTTCTGTTCTCTTCTTTCCCTCTTAGCTAACTATTTACTCACCAGCTCTACCCATATTCTAACTAGAAGTGGCTAAACACCTTCTTACTCCAAAATCAAGGTTAAAATCTGAGGTTTTCTCCACTTCCTCTTTCTTATCTACAAAGTTGGTTATTTTTAGCATTTCATCTTTTTTTTTTTTTTTTTTTTGCTGGGGATTGAACCCAGAGGTCCTTTACTACTGAGCTATGTCCCCAGCCCTTCTTATTTTTATTTTGAGACAGGGTCTTATGAAGTTGCCTAGGGCCTCATTGAGTTGCTGGGACTGGTTTTGAATTTGCGATCCTCTTACTTCAGCCTCCCAAGCTGCTGGGATTAGAGGCCTGTGGCATCACATCCAGTGGAATTTCATTTTAGACACTATTCAAATTAGAAAATGCTTTGCAGTTACAAGATGGCTTAATGAAGACTGCCTATTAAATTCATCAGTGAGCCCACTTTTTAATGAACAAACTAGAAGAAACAAGTGGATTTTTTGTCTTTGATTTTCATATTTCAGATCTCTGACCTTAAAAAAAATGTGGTGAAAACAAAACCTCAAGTATTAAGAAACCAAGTCTTGCAAGAGATTGGCTAAGGGCCCAAATTTACCATGCTCTACTGTATAGTTTCTACAATCTCTTAGATCTAAGTAACTGATTTAGCTTGTAATTTCATCACATAATTATTTTGATTGTTTCTCTTCTTAATGTCTTAAGTGCTGGCCCAGACAAAAGCCTCTGCCTATTTAACCATATTCAAACATTACCTGAGTCAATAACAAGATCAAAGTCAGAAGCAATGGCACATACCTGTAATCCCCGCTACTCCAGAGGCTGAGCCAGGAGGGTTACAAATTCAAAGCCAGCCTCAACAACTTAGACCCTGTCTTGAAATAAAAATTAAAAGGGCCAGGATATAGCTCAGTGGTAGTGTTCCTGAGTTCAATGGCCAGTACTACAAAACAACAACATCAAAAACAAAAAGGCTAGGCACAGTGGCGCACATCTAGAATCCCAGTGGTTCAGGAGGCTAAGACAGGAGGATCATGAGTTCAAAGCCAACCTCAGCAACTGGTAAGGCACTAAGCAATGCAGTGGGACCCTAAATAAAATTTTAAAATAGGGCTGGGGATGTGTCTCAGTGGTTGAGTGTCCTTGAGTTCAATCCTCAGTACAAAAAAAAGAAAAGAAAAAAAAAAAAAAAAAGACCAATAACCAGGTGAGATGGTTAAGCTCCATCTTCTTTCATTGCTTTTTTGAGAATATTTCAGTAACAAAATTGAATGGGAGAAAAAAAAAGCTATTACATATTTCTTCACATACATGTATGTATATTAAAAGAAAAATTTCAGGGCGCTATCCTGACAGAGGAGAAACTAAATTATTAAATTAAAGCATTTACAATAACAAAAAGAAGTCAGCAATTTGAAAGAATATTTAAATAAAGCTATAAACAAACTCAAGGGGCTGGGGTTGTGGCTCAGTGACAGTGCGCGCTCACCTAGCACGTGTGAGGCACTGGGTTCTATCCTCAACACCACATAAAAATAAATAAAATAAAGGTATTGTATCCATCTACAACTAAAAAAAAATATTTTAAAAAACTTAGCACAGTGAAAATCTAGAAAAAATAAGAAATCCAGTTATTGTAAAAGAGCTATATCTCAGTTGCTTATATCAAATAGCTCCCATTGAATTTCAATTTCCTGGATATCTGGTGGAAACTATGTTTTATTCAATCATTCAAAAGCCACTTCTGAATACTTAAAATATGTCAGGGAAAGCACTAGTCTAAGTGCTAAGGGTACAAAGATTAACAAAAACAAAGCCTTAGCATAATCTAAATTTACATACTGCACTGTATCAGTGTTCTTAAATTGTTCTTTTTTATGAGTGGATTTTGTTTACCTACCTGTTTTAATACTTGATAGTGATTTAGAAGAATTTTTATTAGGTATTGTTTACCATTTCCATAGAACCAAAATATATCTTTTATGACTTATTTCAGACTTTTTCTTGATAAAATTAATACACATTTTTGGTAGAAATTTTGAGAACTTTTCTACACAGAAAAAAATCATATGTACTCTTGATACACAGAGATAATAACTCTATGTATTTTCTTTTAGAATTTTTTCTATGAATTTGATTTCAAGTAACAGAAAATTCAACTCAAACTTGTAAATAATGAAAGAAAGTTACTGGTTCACACAAACAAAAGATCCCCAGGTAAACTTGTGAGGCTACTTCACTTGTATAGTATGGTATCAAGTTCCCTATTACTTCCTCCTTTTGTGCCAACCTTGGTCTCTGCATGATTTTAAGATTGATTTCTCTCATGGTGCCAAGAAGGCTGTTGGCATCTTCCTCTCATCCAGCAAGAAGAAACAACAACATTTTCTGCAAAAATCCTGATAGTCATTATGTTGAAATACATTAGGGCAAATGCTCACTCTGACTTAATCACTAAGTTCAAAAGAATGCTATGTACTGATTGGATAGGCAAGATGACATTGCCACTGAAGGTAGAATGAAGTCAACTTCTCTGGGAGCATGTGGGTCTCTAGAGAAAAATGGCTGTTGGAAGGAGGAGGTGAGTTTTCCAGAAACTAAATATTTTAGGATGAAATTGACCAAAGTATACTGTTATATTGAATACATGTACAAATGTGTAATGAGTCCCACTATTATGTGTAAATATAATACTCAATTAAAAAACCAGACACAAAAGAAGCTGTTTTAAAAGAAACTGACATCATGTTAGATATATTCAAATAACACATTGTAAGTCATTCTTCTACTTAATTTCTGTTCTTTATTCAACTTCAATTACACTTCATGAATGGCAAGAGTTTCCACTTTTTCAAGGAAGATCATCCTCAAATTTTCATGAGGTAATACTTAATAGGCATTAGAAATGATGAAAAATATCTATATTTGGGGTTAAAATGTTAATATTATTAAAGGAAGAAATTACTAAAAATCATGTGTACTGTATAATCCCATTTTTCCTAAATAAGGTATATGTGCATAAAGTGATATATCATTTATAATATTGTTATTTATAGGTATGATTTCACTTTATTCATTCATTATCTGACTATTTTATAATGATTATTTACACTTTAATAATCAGAGAAAAATCAGAACTACTTCATTTTGGAAAAAGTAAAATTCACCAGGAATCTATATGCACATCACATTGTCTCAACCTATATCCTAGATAATACTTATCGAATCAAAACACTTGTTTTGTTCCTCCCCTCAATCTTAATCAGCTGGAGTAGAAGGCAATGGGTTCAGTGGCTACAGATAACTTTTATTTGTAAGTAGTATGAGTTAAATTTATAGTTTTTATTCCACTGATCTGCATAACTTTGAACTTTTCTTCCTCACTCTGTATACACCTTGTTCCTAGAGTTTCCCTCCACAAGCTACTGTTCTCAGAAAACTTGTTCAGTCCATGCAGATGTCTCTTCAAACCACATCTTTAGTGCTGTTCTTTCTATCTCGTGAGCTTCTCTTTTTTCTCTCTAGTTATCTACCAAAAATGTCCATGTATATGTGCAGATGCCTTCATGAGCAGTTAGTTCACAAGACAGTGTGGTACTTTCATTCTAATTCTCTCCCCCAGCCAGTTGGGTGTTCTTCAACCAATTGCTTAATCCCTCAGGGCCTCAGATGAAGAAAATAACTTCTTCAAGAAAAGAGACTACACAAGATAGTTTCCCAAAGTTTTAGATTTTAGGTCTAAACCCAGACTCATGCTTCTTGTAACTGTTTTAGAAATATTTCCTTTCATCTTCAGATAATAGATTTACAGAAAATAATGGATTTAAAAACTGGAGACGATATTAAAAGCTCACTACACCAATACCTTTTCTTCACTGCAATACATGAGGAAATACATAGTTTCATTAACTCCTTCTTTGTTAGCCGGATTAGTAACTGAGTCACATCAGTTCTCCTTTTGGAATATTTCTTAAACCAATTCCATTCTTTTCACTGCCATCATCCCAGAGTAGGTCTTCATTTCCTTATGTCTTGGTTTTTCCCAAAGTCACCATACTGCTTTTCTTGCATTCAGGCTTTCAACTAATTCTGGAACTTCCAGATGACATATACAAAAGTAATGTGATCATATGTTCTTGTGGGGGGAAACTTTGATGGTTTCACTGAGGGAAAAGAATGAAATTCAAACTCCGAGGCTAACCTAAGGAACCTCCCACAGGTTGATGTTAACTTTCTAGGCCTATCTTCTTAGTAGTCTCCTAATATTCAAAGCTCAGTATTTAATTGAATTAATCTTCATACTTTCTAAACAGAGATAACTGGGGTATTCAGAAGATTTTTTCTTAAGTAGCCAGGTCGAAGGGAACAAAAAAGACTTAAAAATGAACACAACAAAAAAGTGTTAGGAGAGCAGGAACAGGATGCATGCCTTTTCTATAGTTTCAATTCTGTTCATTTTCTCTTGCTAAGTTTCATACCCTTTAGCCTATGCTTAACTTACTGCAACATTTCTTAGAAGCCACATAATTTTTTGCACTGAAACTGCAGGGATGACAGGAAAATACTTAAGTTGCCAGACAGAACAGTTAAAAAAATGCAAAGATTTTTGTAAAAAAATGCTTGTGGTGGTATTAAATGGTCAGGTGATAAATATTTTTAAACATGAGCTAATTTTAATTCCACATGGGATTAGCCAAGTACAGGGCTTCTTCAGTTTTCAAAACGTCATACTGTTATCTGGAGAACTTTCACTCCAAGAAGCCCTGAAATTCTCCTCCAATACAAGTAGATTCTTCTCAGTATATGGAAGGAATATTGCCCTTCAGTTTCCCCAAAAGTAGAAATGCAAGCACTCACTAATAAGGCCCTTACTCTAAATCAAACACAAAGCTAAAAGCTTTACACTTTGATTTCGAAGGTCAAGGTCACACTTCTTGGGAAAGATGGGAGGCAGCATTTCGACACTGATCTGAGTCTCAGTCCTTGCTTTTATACTCTATGCTATGCAAAGACTACACTAACCAAGAGAGGAACTGGCAGATCTCAACACACAAGGCTGCTGTTAGCCAGAAAGTTGGGAGCGATCCGCGCTGGAGCTGAGAGAGGCCAGCAAGCCTGGAAATCCCCCGCGGGGGCCGCCATCTTGTGGGATCTGGGCCGGAAGTCGCGCGGCTGGAGGCTGCGGTGGTGGGGCGGGGCCTAAGGCGGGGGCGTGTGTCTCAGAGGCTCGCGACTGGGGCGGGGCCTAAAGCGGGGGCGGGGCTACGGAGTAGTCTGGGGGTCGGGGGCGTGGGCTGTGCTGCTGGAGGTTGCGGCCGGCCTGCCCGCGGGGCGCTCGCCTCGTGGCTCGAAGCTTGGGGCTGGGGGCGGGTCTGAAGGCGGGGCGGGGGTGGGGCCCTAGGCCGGAGCCGGGAGGGGCAGCCGACAGGGCCGCAGTGGCTTACCCCGCCTCACTTTCTCGGAAGGTGCTGCAGCTGGCACTCAGCCGCACTCAGCTAGGAGGGCTGGGGGCGGGAGATGACGGTGATTTCCTCGCTGCTTGGCCCTCTGCAAGCATTGACTCACTTCTCGCGGCCACAAGGCTGCAGACACAGCAGGTGAGATAGGGCCCTGGTGCGCCGACCTGCCCGGCCCTGACTGCCTTGCGGGCACCCGGTGCTCCTGTCCCTGCCCTTCGGGGCTGGGCAGGTGGACAGCGCCCGGCCCTCCCTCCGCGCTCTGGAGCCGCGGCCCGCTGCTTGCGCCTGCTCGCCTCTGCCCGGCAGCCCCCAGCGCCTGCTTTTGGGCTGTGTGGGACCACCTGGGAAGGCTTGCGCAGGAGGGGAGGCTTGCCCCCTCCCGTGGCAGAACTACCATCCCCAGTGTGGACAGCGCCTCACTGCACGTGTATCCACCCTGTCATTCTCCGATTCCCTTTTATCCCGCGGGTGGCTACTACAGAATCTGCCCTCCTGAAAGCATCTGCTCAGGTACCTAGAGCATTTTAGTTAACCATGACGTTGTGACTCCCATGCCCTGGAAAGTTGAGCGACCACCTTTTGCTTACCTGTTTGTCTTTCCATTTCCATTGCTTTCCTAGGCGTTGGGTGGCAACTGCCCTCTGGACAGTATTTAGTTAGGGACTCTCCGCACCCCTTATCTGGAAGGGCCAAAGTCTGTCCCTGCAGATAAAGGAAGAAGGCAGTGCTCAGCGCTCCCCACCATGGGTTCCCTAGGGAGGACATTTGGTCCCCAGCAAGTAAGTGGGAGTGGATGAATGGTGTGACTGTTTGTGTTGTAGAATTCTTTAGTGGTTTCACATTGTATTGGGCTTTTCCCATGGGATAAAGGATGTCCGTGTTTGAGAAATAGCCTAAGAGTTTACAGCTTTCTCTTTGATGTTAACACATACCCCGTTTTCACTTAATAATCGCAGTTATTTGCAATTTAAGTGGTTTGCAGATGTTTTCTAAGTCAAATACGAAAGGGTCAGCCGCAGTTTGTATACATCATTTCTCCAGTACCTGGTCCGGTGAACAGTCTTTTACTGTGACAAATCAACTTGTTTGTTCTGTTACAAGCCTTATTTTTATAGATGAAAAGACTGGATGTAACTTTTTAAAACTTCCCTTGCTGTGGTTCCTGTTCATTTGAAAATATGCTTTACGAAGCATATTTTCTTCGCGTTTAAAATAGATTAGGGTGAGCCGGGCGCGGTGGCTTACGCCTGTAATCCCCCTGCTACTTAGCAAGCTGAAGCAGGAAGATTACAAGTTCAAGGCCAGTCTGGGCAATTTAGAGAAACCCTGCCTCAAAATAAGAAATAAAAAGGACTGGAGATGTAACTCAGTGGTGGAGCCACCCTAGGTTCAATCCCTAGCACCTCAGAAAGAAAAAAAAAAATGATTAGGATGGATAAAACTTTTAAAATCCTTTTGATTTTTTTGACTGTTCCCTCAGCAGGTATTGCTTTTATAATACCGAAAAACATTAAAAGAAACCTCATGGGAAGGAAGAAGTTACTTTTCGAAGTTTTTCTTTTAATTTTCAATTAACTGAATGTTAAATCTGTACATTGCTATACTATTTTGACCATCACGGAGAAAAATGAAGAGCTGTCCCTTTACTGTTAGCAGCTATTTAGATCAAACTAAATTCAATTCAGCCTATCTTAATATGATATTAAAAAAGTAGCTGATAACTTCATGACACACTATCCCTCTAGTTTAGTAGGAGAATCTTTAATACCTAGTATGTTTGGAGAACCAGGATACATTTTATTAACTTTGCTTCCATTCTTATTAGGACTATAGCTTCTAATAGCAATTGCTACCATTTCTTAAAGGTCTACTTTGTGATAAGCTGTGCATAAAACAGCCCATCCACCCAATATTCCTTTGAGATGGTTTTTACTATCATTTTACAATTGAGGAAACTGAAATTCATGGAGAGTAACTGACCCAAGGGGTTGGTGTTACCACCCAGAATCTGTTAGATTCTTTTCACTGAACTGTTAGTTTAGTTTAAAATGTTTTTTTTTTTAAATACTGGACTACATTGATATATTTTTGTGATCCAAACAAGGGGTTATGAGCAGTATAAGTTATTAATGCTCCAAACAAAGAGAACTTTTGAAAAATATCATAAGACTGGAAGAGTTTATCACCTTCTTTACAACTGCCTTTCCAAGTTCACATTTCTTAATGGCTCTAAATGTTTAATATCTTTGTTTACCAGCTCCTTCAAGTATGGGTATTTATACCAATGAATAACTTTCCCAGGATATAATTTGATGCTCATTTGGTAAACTTCAAATATGTGACTATTGTTGGGTTTGTTTATTTTGAACCACTCCTATCTAATCCTGATAGAAAAGTGCTTGTCCTAATCCAGATTAAATGTAAGATTTTAAAATGGTTTGGTTTATACCAGAGTAGGATAGAGAAAATTCTCTTGCACATCCCCATATATCAATTGGTGATCTCTGGCCTACCATCTGAGTCTTTTTTAATGTGCTGAGGGTATTTGATAACTTAACCAGGGTATTGTAAATTTCAGGAAGCATGAGCTTTTTTACTTTCTACCTTATATAAGGCCACTTTAGATGGTAAACCCAGAATAATTACTTAGAAATTGGTAATAATTATCATATTAACTTCAAATTACTAATAAAATTACTAATAAAAGCTGATTAATTTCAGAGTCATCCAAACCTCTTCTTAATTGTGTTCCTGGCCGCAAGAGGAGAGTCTGATAATTATTGTCATATTAGCATACAGAATTTGTTCCTTGCTTGAGCATTTCTGGAAAATCTTCAGAATTTTTACAACATATTTTGTGTTCTTTAACATTTTATGAACATCTTTAGAACATTTTAGGACACATTTTGTGTTCTAGGGCCTGTTGCTATAGTGAAAAAAATTAGAATATTTTATTATTCAGGAAAAAATCCACAAACTAGAGAATGCCTGAAAGAGAACATTGATCCATGAAAGGATAGGGAGCTTATTTAAGTACAAGTTACTATTTTAGTGATTCATTAAACAAGAACTTTTTTTCAGTGTCTTTTGTGTGCCAGGTGCTATGCTAGATGTTAGGGACACAATAGTGAGCAAAGACATGCATAATTCTTTCTTCTGTGACATTTAAAGTCTGGTGAAGGAGACAGATGTAAATTCAATAGTCACTCTAATATACAGTGTAATTACAAAATGATGAAACAAGTGCTTAAAGGTAAGGATAATCATTCCATTTGAAAGACTTTGCTAATGAAATTAGAGAAGTCTTGCCTGATAAAATGACTGAACTATATGGTTTGGAGGATAGGTAGGTGTTAATTGTGTTCAGAGTGGTAGATGGGTAGGGAGAGAACATTTTAGAGTGGTTTTGCATGTGCAAAGTCCCTGTGGTACAAAGGAACTTTTGGGCCAGTATGTGTTGGGCCAGTATGTGTTGAATGCCATCACTTTTTCATAATTTTGTCTTTCATGCTCTTATACTCTACCAAAAGTTATATTTAGCTTTTTTTAAGTGATTACCTTGCACCAGGTGTGATTATAAGGACTTTACTTGAATAGCCTCAAGTTTTTGTGAGGTACAGACTATTATTGCCATTTCACAGGTAAAATGAGGCATAGAAAAGTTAGTTATTGGTTCAAAGTTGGTAAGTGATGCTGTTCTATATTCTTTTTCCTTATACTCAGTTATGATCACAGTCTGGAAGGGACCCAGAGTAACTCCTTGATCATCCTCTGAGAACTTCTGACATTTCCAGAGAATCTGGATGCAAGTGGACACTCAGCAGAGACTCCATGCTCTTAAATACTAGACAGTTCAATTGTGGATCACTGGAGAGAAGAACCACAGGGCATCGCTGCAGCTGTAATATTTGTGCATCTTATTTAACATATGTCTGACAGGAATGTAGAGTAGGAATACAAATGTTTGAGCTGACCTTCCTTTTAGAGTAAAAACATTATTGTTAGCATCCTTCTCCACCCCCGCCCCACCCCCGCTTTGTTTCCATTATATTTTTCCTTGGTGATTGTGGAAGGAACTGTGTATAATTATTTGACCATTTAATAAGTAAATAATTCTAAATTTGCAGTGTTTCCTTTCAGCTAGAACTCTTCTTATGGTAACACTGAATTGTCTTTTCTTTTCAGAGATCTGCCTGGAGTTGGAGGGTGAGAGAAAATGGATTCCTTTTCTAATTTACCTGCAGAGAATTCAACCATTGCCATCAATATATCTGAGACTCCATCTACCACAGTAACACATGGATTCAATTCCACTAATGATTCACCTTCAATGTCAATAACAAGGCTTTTTCCAGCTTTACTAGAATGCTTTGGCATAGTCCTTTGTGGCTACATAGCAGGAAGGGCCAATGTCATAACATCAACACAGGCCAAAGGACTGGGAAATTTTGTCTCCAGATTTGCACTTCCAGCTTTATTATTCAAAAACATGGTTGTACTTAATTTTTCCAATGTGGATTGGTCTTTCTTATATAGTATCTTAATTGGCAAAGCTTCTGTATTTTTCATTGTATGTGTATTAACCTTACTGGTTGCCAGTCCTGATAGTCGATTTAGCAAAGCTGGACTATTCCCTATTTTTGCTACACAGAGTAATGACTTTGCATTGGGATACCCTATAGGTAAGTTTGTTGTTATTGTCGTTTCAGTTTTTTAAAAAATTCAGGTATTTAAGGAGGTCACAAATATATGCTTTAAATTTAAGCATTTGTTAGTAACATTCTTATTCTTGTACTTAGGAAATCTTTCATATTTTTTCTT
Source organism: Xerus rutilus (assembly GCA_028644305.1). Classification (NCBI taxonomy): domain Eukaryota; kingdom Metazoa; phylum Chordata; class Mammalia; order Rodentia; family Sciuridae; genus Xerus; species Xerus rutilus. The sequence goes on along the minus strand of CM053402.1, from coordinate 107,927,077 downwards.
AAATATGTATTGAATTGGGATGGATTATAATTTTCCCTCAACATCAGAGTTTAAGGATCCTTTAAACATCTACCTAAAACAAATGGTCATATCCAAGTAACCTTTGTCTTTCTAATAGTATTCTATTTCTTCTTGAAAATCACATATGAAAGAAATATAATTTCCCAGAAGGGCTCAGATTCTGATTTAAATTATGTAAAAACAACTTACATTTATATAAAAATAGTCATTACTAAGTGTTAGTAGTAGGAATTTATGCATACTCTTTTCCCCTTCTTTATTTTTCTTGCCATCTAGAATTATGTACAGTTTAACTTTAAAAATTGTTTCTAAGCTTTTTATTCAAAATTTCAGAGTATTTTCATTGAAGTTAAAGTATTGTTTAAGAACAAAAATGGTAAGGGTATTTTTATCTTTCCATCTCTTTAAGCAGCCTAATTTTATGTTTCTGTATGTATATGTTTTCCTGATAAACAATAAAGCAATCTGAGATGTTGGGATATCTTGAAAGGAAACATATTCTATTTTTCAGAACACTCTGCCACCAAGAAAATGTACACCTAGTAGCTACTTTTTTATATTTTAAAATTAAAGTTATATGTATTTTGATCATGAATTATAACATGCAGACCTCATTGGTATGGATATAGTCATTCATTCACTTGTAAGGTATTGTTGTATACCAGTGACTGTGGCAGCTGCTAGGAATACCCCTGCAAACAAAGTTCTTGTGAAGATGGAATTTACATTTTAATGAGAAAATAAATAATAAAATTTAAATCATATCAGATAGTGACAAGGGTCATAAAAATAAATAAGTAGTGTAGAGGAACAGTAATGACAAGATACCATTTGAGACAGGATGGTCAGTTCAGGTTTATTTGATGACCTCTAAGCAGAAATGTGAATGGAATTTTAAAGAGTACAACTGAAATCTACCATTAACTGTCAAGTTTCTTATCCAGTCATTTCATCCTCTCTTCCCACCCCCAACTTATTTCACCACTGGTACCAAAGAGACCCTAGTGAACTGTACTTCTTTCCTTTTTCCACCTTTGACCTTCCTCCATTTCACTTACCGAAATTTAAAAATACCAGAGAAATCAAATAACCATGAGTAAAGCAGGAGGCTTAGGAGAAGGAAAACTAGGTTCTTAGGTAACTGAGCTATAAATAGTAGGAAACTAAATAGGTATTCCTTTAAGGTTACTGAATTTTAAAGTGAAAGATTTTTGGAAATAGAAGATCAAGGAGTTAATGTATTTGTCCATTTCTTCAGAATTGGTAACAGAATTGTCAATACATTCATGATATAAGAACTTTAGAAGAGGCTCAATACTGTGATTTACATATTTAATCAATATTGCTTATCTTACTTTGACATGAATTAGAAGTATATTAGTTTCATATAATCTCATAGATTCGTAAACCCATAACTAAACAAAACTAACATTTGTAACTTTGTAGTTTACAGAGTACTTTCTTACACTTATCTCATTTGAATAGGGCAGATATTATTATCCTCATTTTCAACTAAGGAGATAAGCTTACAGAGATTGTTTTATCCCAGGTCACACAGCTAACAGGTGACTGATATCCAAACCTAAGTCTTCTGATTCTAAATCCGGGGCATTCTCTTATGCCATGTTATATAGCATGCCAAGTTTATCTTGGAATACCCAACAGCCCTTGTTATACATTAGTTTCAGACAGAATCAAAATTCTTTGTCCCTACAGTATTTCCAAAATATTCCATAAAACGAGCAGTAATGAAAAATATCTATTAGTTGAGTTAATCAAATTCTTTTCAAGGCAGAATAAATAAGGAAAGTAATCAGCCATTTTCATCACTGCTTTTCTTATGTTGCATTATATTATAATGAAATTTAATACATTTTCCATTATATCAGTGAATCTGGTAATAATCATGTTGGGCATATGCTTACCTAAATTTCCCTGATGTATACGTCAATTTTGAGTTGCAACTTTGGATTTTATTTGTTTTTGCTTCCAAATAATAAGAACTCTTATAACGTTAGGTTGTAGTCTATAACTTTACTAAAACCCAATAGTATTGACAACTTTCTCATATGCCTGCAGATTGGAAAGTGTGCTGCAGAACTGTATGTCCATGTGTCTGCTTCCTGGTGAGATTATTTATTATTGTTCCCTGTGTCCATCTGCCTTCTGGCCTTGAACAGAGTGAATGGAGAAGCCTCTCCAGAGAGAAGACTTTTCTGTTTATTTTGTAGCCTCTCTCAAGAATTCGTACTCTCTTGTTCACAGAAGAGCATCAACTGGGGAATTCTAAAAAATGTCCTTTTTAAAACTGCACTTGTTCCATATCTATCCAGTTTATAGGTGACTTGGGAAATTCTGGCAAGGAAAAGGCAGATAAGTTAAAGAAGAAGAATAGTCACATTTCCTTTTTCAGAATACCGTGACGTCTATAATGGTCTATAAAATTACATTAAAGTGATTTATTTTTATTCAAGTGACAGAGTAGTGCATTGTGACAGACTTTTTTTTTTTAAAAAAAAAGCCCACTGTTTTCTACAACAATTATTTTCAGAAGTACTTTAAAAATCCAAGTGTAGAAAAAAACAAAAATCTACCAAAGTGGAATGTTGATTTCAGCAAGTCACAATGGTTCCCTGCCTCTGTCATTAAAAGATACTAATAGGGCATAGTTAAGTCCTATAATTTATTCTTCAAACAATGCTGATAGCATAAGTACCCTGACTAATCATAATTATGTTCTAGTGCTTGAGCTGTAAACAGAAAGGAAATGAAGCATTTAACTATATGCCATTAAATAATAGAATGATCTTGTCAGAATCTTTGTGTTATTTGCTAGAGATTGAAACCCTGCAGGAATCAAAATAGGAGCCACAGTGGGTGGCTAATTTTATCTTTTAGTTCTTCAAAGCTATATAATAAGTCCTCATAATGGGATTCCTCCCTCCCTCCAAGAGCCTTATTTATAAGCATTAATTAATTAGAACTTAATAGTTGATATAATGATTATAAATCTAATTTTAGTTACTGTAGGTCTCCATGTTCCTATGTATCTTCTTTTCAGATTGGAAAACCATCTTCAGATTGATAACAGAAGAAAAGTAATGCCAATTTATAGATAAAGATATAACATTAAGTAATTATACAAGTGAATGACTGACATAGACTAAAATTCCCATGTTGAACCCTACTCTTCTAGTAATTTTTTTTTTTTTTTGGTACTGGAGATTGAACTCAGGGGCACTCGACCACTGAGCCACATCCCCAGCCCTATTTTGTGTTTTATGTAGAGACAAGGTCTCACTGAGTTGCTTAGCGCCTCACTCTTGCTGAGGCTGGCTTTGAACTCACGAATCTCCTGTCTCAGCCTCTCTAGTAATTTAATAAGCATTTTATCACAATTATTTGCTCTCCCACTAAACTATCCTTTTGACTTTGGACACTTGTACAGCTGAGTTTAAAAAACCTAATTGTAACCAGCTTATAAATATTCAGAATGTGTAAAAAGTTAAAAAAAACAGTTCCGGAATTTCAGTTAGGAGGAATAAGTTCAAGAGATGTATTGTACAACATGGTAACTACAGTTAATAACAATGTATTATATTTTGGAAGATTGCTAAGAGTAGATTATAAGTGTTCTCATAACAAAAATATGTGATTAGCTCCATTTAGCCATTCCACAATGTCTACGAACAACATGTACACAATAATTATATATAATTTTTATTTTTCAATTAAAAATAGATAATTTAAAAGCAAAAAACAGCTGGGCATGTTGGCCCATGTTCATAATACCAGTTACATGTGAGGCTGAGGTAGGAGGTTTACAAGTTGAGGCTAGCCTCAACAACTTAATGAGACCCTCTCTCAAAAAAGGGCTAGGGGGCTGGGTTCATGGCTCAATGGTAGAGCACTTGCCTAGCATGTGTGATGCACTGGGTTTGATTCTCAGCACCACATATAAATAAATAAGAAAAATAAAGGTCTATTGACAACTGAAAAATATTAAAAAATAAAAGGGCTGGGGATATAGGTTCATGGTAGAGTGCCCCTGCATTCAACCCCCAGAACTCCCCTAACACACACACACACAAACAAAAAACATTAAAAACAGATCTAAAAAGAAATGGATTAACTGATAAAGATTAGATAAAAAATTATTGTGTGTTACAAAATACATTTTTACTAGTCTGAAAGCTTTGCCATTCATTAATGGGATAGTTAATCGCATTCAGCAAATATTTTCAGATTTGTTCAGCACTGTGCTAGGGGCCATGGGTTGTAAAATGATGCCTTCAAGGAACTTAGAATTTGTTAGGGTGGCACTAATATGGCACAAAGTACCATAGCATTCCAGAGGAGAGATTGATGATGTAGATTGAAGACGTGGTGGAGAAGTAGCATGAAAGACTGGCCTTAAATAGTAGGCAACATTCAGGAAAGAAAGAGATGGTGCTGGGTGCAGTTGTAATCCCAGTGACTAGGGAGGCTAAGGCAGGTGAATCTCAAATTCAGTTGTGTCAACTGAGCTGTTTATGTCAAAAGAAAGATTTTGTAGCTGTTCTTGTGAGCAGTGAGATCTGTGGGAAAATGTTAACTTTGGAAGGATTTTGATTTTTGATAGTTATGATTTATTAGCAGTGAATAAAATGGATGAAGAGAGTAGTTGAGAAAATCCAAAATAATGTAGGTTAATAAATACATTGGGTAGTCTAATTCTGAGACTTCCAACTAGTTAGTAACAGTAGTAAGAATCAAGCAGAGAAAATACAAAAGATCCTACCAAAGAAGGAAGTAAAGTAAAAGAAGAAAGTGGTTCCTCTTATTTGTCAGAAATATGTTCCAGATCCCTAGTGGATGCCTGAAAAGGAGGATAGTACCGATGTTTTAATCCTATACCTACCTAAGAGGAAGTTAAATTTATAAATTAGGCACAGTAAGAGATTAACAACAATAATTAGTAATAAAGAAGAACAATCACAACAATATTCTGTAGTAAAAGTTATGTGAATGTAGTCTCTCTTTTCTTTCAAAATATCTCTTCATACCATATACTCACCCTTCTTGTTCTTGACCTCAGATTGAACCTGAGGGAAGCAAAAACACTACTGGATGATTGGGCAGCCTTAGGTAATAAAAATTGTTGCTCATATTTGCATTGAGCCCTTAAAACAATCAGAATTCATTATGTGATGGGAATTACTAATGTACCAGGAAAGTAATTTTCAGAAAAAGAGCACTCATATAAGTGACTTTGAGTAGATCATGCAACTGTAAGTTGTCAGAGGAAACGCCTTTGTATTGTAGTGTGCCTGCTTGGGAAAAATTCTTATACTCAGATTTAAAACATAAGACATTTCCAAAATATCCACTCAATTTTTAAGCAGGTATCTTTCTCTTAGAGATGGAATGTCTAATTAGAAGTAAAAGGAGCCTTATGAAACGTGAAAGAAAACCAACAAGAGTTATAAAGCTAGCATATGTAATTTAGAAAGCAGTGAAAATAATGTATTAAATTTTATGTAATCAAATATATTTTAACTTCTGCTCCATTTTGGAGACACAATAGAACTTCGTATGTGCGTAACTGAAAAAAAAGGGGGATTAAAAAAAAAAGGGGGGATTAAATTTTGTAAAAAGTAGATTTTAGCCAATGAGATCAAAGTGAACTTCTACAGGTTATATAATCTAGTTACATAACTTTAACAGATCATGTGCATGACATTAACTGAACTTATGTATCCTGAGTAAGTAAACAACTATGTTTTCCTACCTGTGTCACTTTATCTTAATATAAATTGAGAAACCTAATCTTTACATTTTTCACATGATTGAGTCTTTCCTTGGTGACTGTGGCCATCCGCTTTTCATCTTTCTCAACTTCAATTCTGTATCAGTTTTTTCTGTTTGGGACCCACTGCCAAAAATGTGCCTACAGACCAAGTTATTTATTCCATGGCTCTGTGTTGTCCTGATAATCCCAGACCAGGCCATCAACCCTTAACTCCTCCAGGAAACTGCTAGAAGTCAGGTCTAATCCACTTACCTACCTCCAAGGAAACACATCTTATGTAGAGGTCAGGTTCTAAAGTTATCATGTAAGCTCAAACTCTTGGAAAAAAATCCCTTAAATTACCTACAATACACAGCACACATACTTTGTCTTATACTATTTCCTATAAATCTAACTCAGCCAGATTTTTTTCTTAAGCATTGTTCTTCTTTAGTGAACAAACAGGTGCAGTAATAAGTCTGTACTTAAGAACATACTATATTATAAAAAAAGATTTTGTTTTCCCAAGAAGGTATAGTTGAATGTGTATTTGTTACACATACATTTATGTGACTCCACTCTATTCCTCACACAGATATTTCTTAGATCCAACTTTCTGTCCCTGCTTGCTTAGTACCTTCACAGGTTGTCACTGAAAGTATTCATTGCCTTTCATTCCTTCTCAAATGGAGGCTACTCATTTTACCATCACCTACATAACCACATGAGCAGAGGTAGGTGAGACTGGCCCTCTCACCCTGATAGCTGCCACGAACCACTGCTAATCCATTGCTCTTTACTTTGTTGTTAACAACTATTTTGGAGTTCATGCTATCTGGCCAGTCTATTCATCCTTACTGCTGTCATCTTCTGACCTCATCCTCTCTCATTCATTGAAGACTTTAATGTCCTGCTTGCTGCCATCTTCTTTGTCCTAAGTCTTGCTATGCTCGTTTCACTTTAGCATGCTTGTGAACTTCCTATCAAATTCTCTACTCTCTGGGTCCCTTGGCCTCCTCATCTCTAATGACATCTTTACTCCCCATCAATCCACAACTCCCTTGGTCACTTTCTGAACCTAGTCATCTGGAAAATGTTAAATTCAATAGCTTACTATCTGACCTATTCTGACTCCTATATTTCCAACTACACTTATTTCTTGAACTTCATAGGGACCTCCAGTTCCTGACCTCTCTACTTGCAGTCAGTCACCTCCCATCTTTACTTCTTTTCCTAGACAGTATGGACTCCCATCACTTCAGTGCTCGTTTTTGGTTCCTTTTCTCTACACCTTCCTCAGTCCTCTGTAATCTGACTTTTGCCTCATGACTCCAATGAAGCTGCTGTCTCCATGGATACAGTAAATCCCTTTGTTGCTATTACTATTTAAGCATTTAGTTTGCTACTAGATTTTTATTTTTATTGTTTCTTTGAAAACTTTAATAGTTCTGTCCTTTTTTGGAGTGTAATCTTTGCTCCTAGAGAGCAAAAATTAATTATATTTTACCAAAAATAATTTTAGGTTATCATTTTGTAAACTAGATTATATTTCGTGTAGTGATTTTTTATTTATTACTAAAATTGACTTTCAAAAAATAGGCTAATGAGGTCATTTGGCACTGTTTAGATAAATTTGCAATATGCTAAAATTAAGCACAGAAAATGTTATCTGCGTATTTACATATTTCTATGGTAATCATTTTCAAATCAATGTTCTTGTTTTGCAGTTGAAGCTTTATATCAAACTACATACCCAGAATATCTCCAGTACATTTATTTGGTGGCACCAATATCTCTTATGATGTTAAACCCAATTGGGTTTATCTTCTGTGAAATCCAGAAGTGGAAAGATACTCAAAATGCTTCTCAAAACAAAGTAAAAATTGTGGGACTTGGATTCCTGCGTGTATTACAGAACCCAATAGTATTTATGGTCTTCATTGGCATTGCCTTCAATTTTATTCTTGATAAAAAGGTGCCTGTATATATGGAAAATTTTCTTGATGGACTTGCAAATTCTTTTTCTGGAGCAGCCCTATTTTATCTTGGTCTTACAATGGTAGGAAAAATAAGGAGACTGAAGAAGTCAGCATTTGTTGTACTAATTCTTCTCATCACAGCTAAACTGTAAGTTTCACTTATTTAACTTGGAAATTGTACTTGGTAAAAAACCTTGTTTAACCAATTCATTGGGATGTGTCTGCAACTATTTTTTCCTTTGACTATTAATCCTTCCTTATAGAATAGTTGTGATTTAAAGGAAAATGGAATATTGATGTAGTATGAAAAATCTTTTCCTTATTCTATATAGGTTATTCTATGCATTTTACTGTTAGAGATTAATGACTATTTCCCTTTAGCTTTTTTTATTCTGCTTTTATATAGTTTTTTAAAATATCTTCTAATGTCCTAGTTAGATCTTATTTTAAAGGAAATTTTGCAGGATTTCTAATTCTATTAAAATCCTAAGGGATTGGGCTGGGGTTATGGCACAGTGGTAGCGTGCTCACCTAACACGTGTGAGGCACTGGGTTTGATCCTCAGCACCACATAAAAATAAAAAATAAAGATATTCTATACACCTACAACTAAAAAAAATAAATATTTTTAAAAATCCTAAGGGAGGTATCCTAGTTATATAAGAACAATAATTTTTAACAAACTTTTTTCATGAATTTGGGAAAATATTCTGTAATTCTGAGTTTGAATGAACTTTCTAAATAGAGATAAGCTGATGAATATTATTAGATGTCTGGCCCCAACCTGTCAGATAAAAAGCTTTTCTTAGCTTCTTAATCATTTTTCAGTTTATGTGTCTTAGCCATGGAGTCACACTTCATGGTGCAGGTGACATAATTTCATCACAATATTAACTCAGAGTACTTGAGGCATACTGAACTATGGGATTCAGCTCTTGTATAGGCAGTTAAGTTCATGGGAATGGTGCAATAAGATATGTATTTATATTTGCAAAGTAAATAAAAGTTCTGAAAATCATTTATGGTGCTGTTATGCTCCTCAGAAACAAAGTGTTAATTAGTATTGTCACAGTAATAAATACTGTCCTAATGATAACAGTATTACCAACTTCAACTTATAAGTACAATTAGTCTAAACTTTTTTTGATTGAATTCTTGTTAGATATGTTTTTTTCCAATTAAAAAATTAAATAAGAGTAGTTCTTTATTCCATCCCAGTGCATTTCTCTAGGTGCTACTGTGACGGTGTTATCAACCTTGGGCTTGCTGTTTTTAAAAGGAGAACGCCATTATTTTAGTCACTAGTGTTATGTTCTTTCAATGAAATCTCAAAGAATTTGTTTAATAATTTATTCTTCACTAGATCTGGGTTTCATTAATTTTTCTGCTTCACCTCAGTTGTTTTAGTTCCTTTTGTTAACCCCTCAACCACACACAAAGAATTAATTGTAAGATATATATTTTTTCTACTGGTTTTTAGAATTTTATTGAGCAGTATTATTACCATTTAAACTCCCAGTCATTTAATAAAATTCAGCTTCTTTCTGAAAAGAAATTTAGTAATTTTAAAGAACTTAAAATAAGTTCTTATCCCAAATGATCAGTCTTTTTTCTTGTAATATTCAGTGAACCAATAAGCAAGATAGCAGCTATAATTGGAGCTTTTACCAATAGTTTGCAGGAAAAATATTTTGATATAGAAATAATGTTTATCCCCTCATAATCCCCAATGTTTGAAGTATTTCCAGAATGTTGTGACACTTGAAGTGGTTCTAAGATGAATTCTTTTCAATAAAATGTTTATAAGTAGGCATACATAGAATACATGCCTGCAAATAGATACACCTTCTGGGAAAGAACAGAAAAATAACCTAATGCCAAGTTCACTAGTACATTCTACTATTGAGGGACAAGCATGCCTTGATACGAAGTAAATTATGCATTTCTTCTTTCTTCAGTTTGGTGCTGCCACTTCTGTGCAGAGAAATGGTGGAACTCTTGGACAAAGGTGACAGTGTAGTGAATCATACAAGTTTATCAAACTATGCATTTTTGTATGGTGTCTTTCCTGTAGCACCAGGAGTGGCTATCTTTGCAACACAGTTCAACATGGAAGTAGAGATTGTATGTATATACTACTTTCTAATTTTGATTGTTTTTGTGGTAATAGAAAAATGACATTTTAAAACCCAGAAAGCAACATTTTTCTATGATAATTTGATATCTCTAAGCTACCTCATTGTAAATAAGGAGGTATTGTGTAACATTATATAACAATAGTTATTTAATCTGGGGTCTTTATTCATCCTTGCTTTCTTACCACTCTTTTAGTTTCAAGTATTCTGTTTCCATACTTATACTTAAACCTAAAAGTTATTTACAGAAGGGTAGCTTTGGAAATTTTGAGGAAAAAAAATATATTTTATTCAGAATAATTTATCACCAGATGCAAAATACCACATAATTAAATGCAGCAAATATCTAAAATCAATTAACACCAGTAATCAGTATCTAAGTGTATTATATCTACATCAAAAGATTTTGAAATATGAAAGAACTAAACTATTTAATAAAGGTCAGTTCCACTATGTAATCTGTAAAATGCTTGTATGGTTATTTTTCTCTTTGCAAATTGCTTTTTTTGTCCTATACTTTATGAAATAATATGGAAGGAAACTATTCATAAATTTAATTATATCATTAAAAGGATCACTTTTTGGAACCTAAAAATAACAATGGAATTTCTAGTACTTGTGATATATAAATGTTGATTTAACTTTGATTGGGAGAGGAACCAAGGGAACTTACCTATGGTTTCTTTTAAGGACTTTCAGAAAGGTGAAATATGGCATTAGACAATATGATAGATTCTATAATATCTTTACTGACTCATTTTTATTTCAGGATGCTTTAGTGTGTTGTGGGTATTTAAAGTTTAAGGTCATTGTCTAAAAGACATTATGACTCCTTGATTTGATCTCATTTTTTACAGATAACCTCAGGGATGGTAATAAGTACATTTGTGTCAGCTCCAATTATGTATGTTTCTGCCTGGTTATTGACCTTTCCCACTATGGACCCTAAGCCATTGGCATATGCCATCCAGAATGTTAGTTTTGATATAAGTATTATCAGCCTGGTCTCCTTGGTAAGTATGTTTCAGTGTAAAATTGAATGGAAACCACAGAATGAGTTTGAAAACAGGTTGGTAATAGAAAAAGATTTAAAAATTAGTTTCTAAGGAAATAAAATTGAAGGCTGCCCATAAAATGGAATACCAACCTTTCAATTAAATGAGTTTTGTCTTTTCAATTAGGAGAGTTGTAGAGTGGACAAGGTGTGAGATTTAGTCAGACCTGGATTTGACTCCTGGCCCTATCACAAATTAGCTGTGTATCTCTGGAATGTTAACTTAATCTCTCTAAGCTTCAGCTTTCTCAGCTATAAAATAAAGTAATAATTTGACGTATTTCCATGGGTCATTTTAAGGAATAAATGAGATAATAAATATGATAAGCATGCTGTGAATGACGACTCACCATACAAATAGTGTTATAGAATCATGAGGTCAGAAGAGATCTTTGGGGCCATGTTCAATTGCCCACTTAATGTTAGTGACACTTTAGGTTACTATTTAAATTTGATATATCTAGTTCAAATTAAATAATTAAGCATCTGACAATTATAGTATCTTATAGATCAGCTTGCCTATTAAATTTAAGCAATATTTTGAATGATGAAGAAGACTTGAAGAAAAGGGGTTGGGGTGAGGATGAATATGTATATTGGCAAAAAATAAATGTATAGTTAATGTCATTTTTAATAAATTCCACATCTGTCACATGTCTTAAAATCTATGCCTATTGATAAAAGAATAGTGTAGGAAAGAGATGATATAAAATCTATGCAATGATGGAAAAAGAAGGAAGTTGACCAGCATACTTACTTGTATGTAATACGTAGATAGGATAGAAACCCAGACCTGAAACTCCAGGTGTAGCCCAGTGGTAGAGCATGTTGTTCGCATGCATAAGGCTCTGGGTTCAATCCCCAGAACAGAAAAAAGAAAAAGAAAAGAAACCTAATCCTTTTAAATACAAAAAATGCAAGATGATAATTCTCAGTATGGATAGTATGTTTAAAGAAAGACAGCTTGGAGTTTTGAATTTATATACCTTTGAACTAGTATGGTAGAAATATAAAATGGAAAATTTGGAATTGTGTATTATTATTATTATTGCATTTCCTCTAAAACTCCTTTCCTGAATAATTGGCTGGGACCCAGTGTCCCCCCTCAGCCATGGAAGATAGGCATAGTTAGAACATGACCCTAGTCAAGGCATTAGTTTTTAAAGACCATGTAATTTTCGGACAGTTAATGACTATGGGATTTCCCCATGCCTTTTGTTTTACTTTGGATATAGTTATTTACCTTAATACGCTTTTCAGAACTAGACAAAGCAAATAACATTGGAATTTCTTTCTAAACCAGGATAAAGAAGATATTTTTTTCTTTTTTTTTTTTGATATCAGGGATTGAACCCGGGGCACTACAAATGAGTCACATCCCCGGTCCTTTTTTTAAATTTTGAGACAGGGTCTTGCTAAGTTGCTTAGGGCCCCTCAAAGTTGCTGAGGCTGGCTTTGAACATGCAATCATCCTGCCTCAGCCTTATATAACTAATTTCTGGGATTACAGGTATGTGCCACTGTGCCTGGCTAAGAGAATTCTTTGAAGATAATCATCATAGGGCTGGGGATGTAGCTCAGCGTAGCACTTGTCTGGCATGCATGAGGCTCTGGGTTTCATCTCCAATACCACCAAAAGAATTGATTAATGTGTTATTTAATAAGTAATTATAAATACTTAGAAACATGAATAACTTTTGAAACTTTTGTCTTCAAGATCTGGTCTCTGGCTATTCTTCTCTTGAGTAAAAAATATAAGCAGCTTCCTCATATGCTTACAACCAATTTACTCATTGCTCAGGTTAGTATATCTATAGATATTTAGAATTTTTCAGGGCTATTCTATTGCTCCTGAGAAAATTACTATGATAGGTTTTTCCAGTTATAAAGTCAGAAGTACTGTAAAATATAATCAATTAAAATTTGATAATTAATTTATGCCTAATGTATTAAATATTGTAATAGGCCTTGAACTTTAAGGCTAATAATGGCATTTGATGATAACTTTTCATTTTTAATAGAATTAATAAAATCATTAAAAATTGAACTCTCACTATCTTATTTTTCTGGTTAGACCTTTGCTTGTCTCAGATCATAATAGACATTTAACATTTTCTATATAGATCATTACTAAATATAAGGTTAGTATTTAGAATGTGTTCATTATCTGTTTCAATTGAACATGTACATTGTTAAAGGCTCCGTACCCAAAAGTTTTTATTACAAATCTTGAAGTTTTCATGTAACTATTACACAATAGTTAATTGGTCAGAATAATTTACAATGAATAATTATATTTGCTGTTAATAAAACTCATACAAGTATAGTTGATTCAATAGCTATTTTCTATAATAATGTTGAATCATATGATTTTCTTAGCTATTTACAAAATATTTTAATAATTTTTTCTTTAGTCTATTGTCTGTGCTGGAATGATGATATGGAATTTTGTTAAAGAAAAAAATTTTGTTGGACAAATTTTGGTGTTTGTTCTATTGTACAGCTCCCTGTATAGCACCTACTTATGGACAGGTAAGTTGGATTATGAATGAATATTGAGGTGTGTTCCCCTTTCCCCCATGTCTAGAAGGCCTCAGCTTCTAGTGATCTATTTGAAGTTTGGTAGCATAGGATCAAGGAGTTTACTCAGGCAGATATGCCCATTAACATGAGCAGTCTACAAATCTGGCTTCTGTTTCCTAATGTACTCTATTTATTCCTGGGCTCAGAGCCCTTTCCAATCACACGGTCCTTTTCCTCAGAGTCTTTGGCTCTAGGCCACTGTCAGCACAGCTCCCCTTTGGAGACACCAAGGGGCAGGTGCTAAAGACAGGTAGAGAAAGAACAGAAGTGTGTGTATCTCTAGAATTCCACTGAACTGCAAAATTATAGCTATGCTTTATGCAGATTAATTGCCTTTTAGAGTCTCAGTTTCTTCACCTGTAAAGCTGGGTTATAGTATCTTACAGTTATCTTGAGGATGAAACAAAGTGTGCCTATTTATGTCTGTTATGTGATAAGCACGCAATAAATGGACCTATATTAGTTATTAAGTAGAAGGAAAGAGGCAATTTAAGAACAAGAAAAATAGGAGAATAAAAGGATATGGAAGCCAGGCGCGGTGGCGCACGCCTGTAATTCCAGCACTTTGGGAGGCTGAGACAGGAGAATCGCGAGTTCAAAGCCAGCCTCAGCAACGGCAAGGCGATAAGCAACTCAGTGAGACCCTGTCTCTACATAAAACACAAAATAAGGATGTGGCTCAGTGGTCGAGTGCCCTTGAGTTCAATCCCTGGTACCAAAAGAAAAGAAAAGGATATGGAAATAGGTGTCAGTAAGACTGTTTCTCATCTCAGCTGGCTCCAGAATGGTATTTAAAATGTTTAAGCACATTGCTATTCTTAAGTATAACATTTGGATGCCAGCATTTTGGTTGTGTATTAAAAGTTCTGTCTGGCTATTTTGTATTCATACAAAATGATTTACATGGTTTAAAATTGTTTACAAATTTAAACCATGTAAAATTGTACATAAAAGAAAATTGCATAATGGTTGAGAAGAAGGTGTCAGGAAGTGGCTTCCAAAAGACAGACCTTTGATTTCAAGTCTTCAGGATCAAAAGCAGATTCCACCCAAGTCAACAGTCTTTTGAAGTGAAGCTGCAATGAGGTGAGGACTTTACAGAATGAAAAATTCAGTACAAACAGAAGATAGTTTGCACTACTTAAAGAGAAGTGCACCTTGCATAACATGAATTTTCATGAAATGCCAAGTTAAAAAAGCCTAGTGACTACACTAACAAATATAGATGGACCAATCTAATCTCTAATACAAAGGTTTATTCAGGTAAAATTTAGAATGAGAGTAAGTACAATAAATCAACCAATATGTCAAAAAACTATCAATTCTCTCTGAAGCCTTCTTCAAGTATGCATATCAAAATCTATCCCAAAAAGTTATTCTGAATTCCCTGACCCTGATGAAGGTGCCCTTTAACCTTCAGATTATTATGATAGAACAGAATTTTAGATCCCAAAGAGTATTTTCAATTTTATTCATTTGCAAACCATCCTCACAATTTTTGCCCTGTCTACGTACCACTTTTTTTCTTCTTAAAGTTGACTCGTTTTTTTAGTTCAATCAATTGACCCTTACATCAACGAAATCCCAGATTTCATGTTGCTAATTATAATTTTTCAAATGCTCATTAAATACACAGCTAGTCAAGAAAATCTCCATCTTCCTGCTACTTTAGTTTAAGCCCTTCATTTTGCAAATTAGGAAAACAGGTCCAAAGAGTTGAACTGATTCAGGCAGGAGATCTCACAGCTTCCTCAGTGAGAAGCAAGGCTAGATTCTGCCTTATTGTATATGCCTCCTTTCACAAGGCAGGAATGATAAACATTAGAATTTTAAAGAGTGGCCTTACACTGTAACACAGTTGGCATAGTTCTATGATGGGTTACTTGTTTCCTTGGTACTTTGAAAACCTGAAACTAGAGAGAGTACAAATATATCAATGGAAGAGTAGTGGTAAAGGAAAAAAAAATTCTCAAAGACCTTGGTGTGGATAAATTTCAATTCTAGCAGTGTTATTTAATCTGTACAATCTCAGATCTAGGTGTGATTTATTTATACACAACTATAAAAGCACAGCAAATTCATAGATTAAAGTCAAGCAAAACTAATTAACAACATTAATTAACATAACAAAGGAACTTGTATTGCTAATATCAGTAATCACTTCCAATGTAAAATGGAACTCAGTTCCCTGGTATTTTAATTTGGCTTGCCTTTACGTCCATATATTAGGTCATGACTGGTTATCTCACTATTTTCTTTCCTCACATTACCTCACAACCTTCATTTGGACTGGGTATTGTGATATCATTTGACCTTCACCCGTTGCAAACTTTTATTTTTTAGGGGTGGGGTGCAGGTAACCAAGGATTGAATTCAGTTGCACTTAACCACTGTGCCACATCTCCAGCCCTTTTTTAAATTATTTTTTTAATTTTATTTTGAGACTGACCTCACTAAGTTGGTTAGGGCCTTGCTAAGTTGCTAAGGCTGGCACTGAACTTGTGATCCTCCTGCCTCAGCCTCCTAAGCTGCTGGGATTACAAGTGTGTGCCACCACACCCAGCTAACTTGTTACAAACTTAATATAAAACCAAATACAAGCTCTGAATCATGAGACTATACTTGATTATAAGGAGGGCATACAGATGATTATCATTGAAAAGAAGCCAAAAGACTTAACATTTCTTACAGATACATTTTTTTCTCCCAGATCCTGAAGTATATGTAATAGCAACCCCAGGAGTCTACAGATCTGAGTTTAAGAAACAAGGAGAATTGAAGAATTTACCTTATGTCAAAAGGCTTAGTTTCTAGATGGGCTCTGCCCTCTACTGGCTGTCTGACTTGGGCAAACCCTGTTTCTATGTCTAAAAAATGAAGGTGTTGATTTGAAACAGAGGTCCCTTCCAGCACTAAAGTCTTAAGATTCTTATAGCTCTGTAGATGTAACTTGTATAATGATTGGGTATAAGGTATAAGGCAAGAACTTGAAAACATTCATGTTTGTATTAAATTCACACCATGTTTGTGTAAGCTCCATCAGCACACTTGATGTGAAGCATAACTTGTGTAAGAATTGCTTATAGTTCTTACCACCAACAGAGTATGTTCTCTACACAGCTAATTTTCTTTCAGTTATATTTTGATTCTAATTATATACATCAAAAGAGTAAAATGATCAGGGATTTGGGGGAAAATCCTCCTGGATAAAACAAGATTTGAGTAAAGAAAACAATAGAGAATTCAAATTATTTTAAATGAGGAAAACATCAAGAATAATGATTTCTCTTTCCATCTTTATTTCTTGTTCTTAGGCCTTCTAGCAATTTCTTTATTTCTTTTGAAAAAGCGAGAAAGTGTACAAATTCCTGTTGGAATCATCATAATATCTGGCTGGGGGTAAGTTGGTAGTTTTTGTTTGCTTACATGTTTCCATATACACAGTTACTATTCATTCTCTCTCTTTCTCTCTCATTAACCCTTGTTATTATAGAATTCCTGCTCTCCTTGTTGGTGTTCTTTTGATAACTGGAAAACACAATGGAGATAGCATTGACTCAGCCTTCTTTTATGGAAAAGAGCAGGTGGGAAGAGCTTATTGGCAGTTCTGTTCTTGAGAACATCTCATTTTAGCTTGTTAATGTACTTTGTTATACTTACATTGAAATTAACTTTAAAAATCTATTCTAATTTATTGCAGTTCATACTGGTGGTCCTATATCACTTTGTCACACCTCAACTATGGTGAATGTTTTACATGTTAAGTCTATATTTAGCTGAAGAATTCTAAATGCTTGAACTTATCAATTCTTCTTAAAAACAGGAATTACGTTTCCTTTACTAGAGAAAAGAGTGATTAATTTAAAGGCATTTAACAAGCTAGCAGTAATAGTAAATGTCAAATTCTTGATTCTTAATCCTATCAAAAACATAAATTTCAGAACACAGTGTATCTGGGCAAAAGTGCACTTGAAAAGCTATAGAGTAGGAAGCTTATGGGCCTGTTGCACTCTTCAGGCATAGGGCCCAAGAATGTGTTTTTAAAAACTTCCCTGAATGATTTTCATTTATTACTCTTTTTTTCTGTTTTATAATTTTGAATTTGAGTTTTTATGGGAATAAATAAAATATACATGTAAAGGACTTAGACTAGTGCTGGCATGTAGTTACTGCTCATAAGTATTAGCTGTAATTATTTATTTTTGCTATCATTATCGTAAAAATGTCCAAACTGAAGTATACTTGAACTACATAAGCAAAAACTCAGAATTAAAGTTTGTAAGAAATTATTCCAATTACTTGTAAACAAAACCAGTGGCTGTGTTGTTAATCAGCTACTATACAACGAAGCATCTAGAAAACTTATATGATTATAAACAGACCTTGATTTCTCTTCAAGTACCATCCTTACATGCTCTTACTCATTCTTAGGAACCACTATTCTAGAGTATTTATAACTGTGCAGATGTATTTTCCATCAAAAAGTGCTCTTAATTTATTCTACCAAGATTATCAAGATGGGATTGTAAAAAGTGGCCTAATGTCTTTTTTTAACATGGGCAGATGATTACCACGGCAGTTACCCTGTTCTGCAGTATTCTGATAGCTGGTATATCACTCATGTGCATGAACCGCACCACCCAAGCAGGACACTATGAAGGTTTCGATCAGTCTCAGAGCCACAAAACAGTGGAGCCTGGAAACACTGCTTTCGATGAGAGTCCAGCACCAACAAATGAACCAGAACTTTTTACAAGTTCAATACCAGAAACAAGTATGTTACATGCCTTTATAGCATGCATCCTAAGTGTTTTGCTTAAGAGAAGTTCCCTAAACTATTCTGAATATCACAGGTATTTGCCAAATTAAGAACCTGAATCACAGTCAATAATAGGAAGAGTTTGCATATTAATTCATCCCATTTTTCTTTGAAAGTCTGTGAGGACAGTCTTTTGTTAAAATGTAGGACTTTCTGAGACCTGAGAGCTTAGAAAGTTTAGAAAGAAGTCACAATGGAAAGGAATGTCCTTCCTAGAATCTACACACATATATATGTTAATTTAACAACATAGTATCAACAAAATGAATTAAAAGAGGCCTAGTAAGAGGCTGGGTTAATAGTAGAAACTAGGCATCGACAAACTAGAAAACAGACCAAATCACACCCACCATATAAGAATCGTTTTTACACTTTTAAAAGGTTGAAGAAAAATTAAACAACAAATATTTTGTGACTACTGGAAATTATATGAAACTTAAATTTCATGTCTGCAATTTTATTAGAACATAGTCATGCTTATTGATTTATGCATTGTCTGTGCCTGCTTTCATACTGTAACAGCAGAACTGAGTCATTGCAACAGAGACTGATTGGCCTGCAAAGCCTAAAATATTATCTAGCTCTTATGGAAGATGTTTGCCCATTCTTGGTCTAAGTAAAAATATGGTCCTAACTAGTACATTTGTTAATAAGAGTCAACAATTGTTATAGGGTTTTTTTTTCAATTCATGAAGGGAAGTCGGCAATAGTGTATGCATTTTGGATGTGTTGGTGCGTGTGGAAAGTTCATAGATAATAGACATTGTGCTCAGAAGCATAAATGATGGTTTACAATATTTTGTTTAGAGAGTTTATGGAGTAGAGAGATGAATAAAGTATAAGAAGAAAGAGTGACAACAGAGACAGAAGATAATTTATTTATCTTCAAAAGGAAGAAGATTCCACACATCTTGCCATTATGCATTTTCTTTCTTCCTTCCTCACTTCCATTCCAAACTGCAAGTATATAAAAGAGTGGTTAATAACTCAGAGCCAGACTTCCTGGGTTGAAAGCCTGACTCTATGATTTACTACTGTCTGATTTGGGGCAAGTTTCCTGTGTTTGACTTTCCATATCTGATAATAGCTACCCCAAAAGAATGTGTCTTGGGCTGGGTGCAGTGGTACACACCTACAATTCCAGCACCTTTGGGAGGCTGAGGCAGGAGGATCACAAGTTCAAAGCCAGCCTCAGCAACATAGCGAGGCCCTAAGAAACTCAGTGAGACCCTCTCTCTAAATAAAATATAAAAAATGGCTGGGGATGTGGCTCAGTGGTTAAGCACCCCTGGATTCAATCCCCTGTACCAAAAAAAAAAAAGTAACTGGATAAAATGAGTGAACGTGTATAAAGCCTAGCACACAGTAAGTATTAGTATAACATTATATTAATTTTTTAGAGAATTTTAAGTGTACTCTAGAAAAAACAAGATATTTTATATGACAAACTATAGGAAATCAGCTCATTTCTATTTGAAACAGAGAGGAACTTAACAAAAGTACATTTTCAAGATATCCAATAATATGAAACTTTTGCATTTTGAATCGACATGGCTCAATGAAGAGCCTCCCAAGTGGTACATAAGGAAAAACACAAAGATACAGGGCAGATCCTGTTATTTTTGGTACAAGGATCAAACCCAGTGGTGCTTTACCACTGAGCTATATCCTCAGTTCTTTTTGTTTTTTATTTTGAGTCAGGGTCTCGCTAAATTGCTGAGGCTGGCCTCAAACTTGTAATCCTCCTGCCTCAGCTTCTAGAGTCCTTGGGATTTCGGGTATGCACCATTGCACCCAGCTTATTATAACATTTTATTATAAAAGGAAGACATCAAAGTTCAAGAACAGCCTCAGCAACCTAGAGGCGTCCTAAACAACTTAGTGAGACCCTATCTCAAAATAAAAAATAAAGGGCTGGGATTGTGGCTCAGTGGCAGAGCACTTGCCTTGCATATGTGAGGCCCTGGGTTCAATTCTCAGCACCACATATAAATAAATGAATAAAATAAAGGTCCATCAACAACTAAAAATAAATAAATAAAATAAATAAAAAATAAAAAGGACTGGGATGTAGATCAGTGATAAATTGCCCCTGGTTAAATTCCCAGTACAAAAAAAAAGAAAAAGAAAAGAAAGACATCCATACAGTAAGGAATTCAAATACTCTAAAAGTCAATTAAGAGAAGCTAAGGGGCTGGGTTGTGGCTCAGTGGCATAGTGCTTGCCTCACACACGTGAGGCACTGGGTTCTATCTTCAGCACCATATAAAAATAAAGATATTGTGTCCATCTATAACTAAAAAAATTTAAAAATATACATTAAAAAAGAGAATCTAAACTCTTCCCCTTCCTTGCCCTCAGTCCTACTCCCCAGAGGTATTTTTGATTTATTTATCACCCCCAAATTTTATTCCTCTTTCTCCTATTTATTTACCTACACGTAGAATCATACAATGCATAATGTTCCACTACTTCTGCAAAGGTAATGAAATATGAGATAATGCTTTTTCTTCTCAGAGAACTGGAAGATATTCAGTAAAGCTTGAGCTCAGGGTACATACACAGAAGAGGTCAGAGATAAAGTTGGAAAAGTATGCAGATTCAGAGGGCATTCTGTGTCATCAGAAAATGTGAAGGTTTTGTCCTACAGGTAAAGGGTCGTATTAGTAGCTTTTGCAATAGGGTAGGCCTGATATGGGACCTATATAGGGCAGTAAGTGTGGGATGGACTGGATAGGTCAGACTCAGAAGCTCTACTGATGGACTTGCAATCAACTGGAAGCAATGAGAGCTAATGGAGGACCTGAAGGTAACTTCCAGATATCTGGTTTTAGTGAATGTGTGATTGTGGGTTACTACCTAAGAAGGGAGAATAATTTTTTTAGGTGAAGATGAGTTCAATTTTGAGCCCTCTACATTTGAAATACATGAAGCACCAAGGACACATACTAGATTCTCGGTATGTATCTTAAAACAGTATGCTTCCATCTAAGGTACTCTAGGTATCATGGTCTTTAGTACATATTATGCATTAAATAGTTGTCAAATATTTGTTGACTGAGTGAAGAATATAAAAGAATCATTTCTGCCTTAACTTAGAAACTTTTATTTTACATCTAATTTACATTAGTTTTTATTCAGCTTGATTACTCTGATAACTTCATCCTGAATTTATAAGCAATCTAAAAACCTGGGTTCCCCCCCATTACCCCGTACATTATTACTGAGAAGTATCTCTTCAATCCTGATTTTGTGCAACTGACTTTTAAAAGTCTAAGATAGGACTTTAGTATTTATTGAGCTTATCATGACTGAGATTTCTTTGTGCCTTGATTTGTCATCAAATATGTGAACTTTATTATTTCTTTTTGTTGTTTAAAATACTCAGAGAATAGGGTAGGAAATTTAGAGTTGCTAAAGGTATTGTCATATTTGCATCATACATTTGGCAGGGTGTACCAAGGATTGAACTCAGGGGCACTCAACCACTGAGCCACATCCCTACCCCTATTTTGTATTTTATTTAGAGACAGGGTCTCACTGAGTTTCTTAGCACCTTGCTTTCACTGAGGCTGGCTTTGAGCTTGCGATCCTCCTGCCTCAGCCTCCCGAGCCTTTGGGATTACAAGTGTGCGCCACCACACCCAGCAGATGTTTTTCTTTTTAAAAATAAATAAAACATTATCAATAAAGATGAAATCTTTACGCCCTACTCCATTCCTGTTAACCACAGAGGTAATCACTATTATGAATTTGCTCTGTATCCTTCCAGAGAAGAGTTTTATTATGCTTTTACAATACATGTGGTTTTTTCAACAATATATATTGTTTTCTATGTTTTTAGATTTTTATATAAATCTTAAACTGCAATTGGCTTAATGTTCTCGATATTTCTTGAAGTCTATCTGTGTCAAAGATGCATTCAATTATATGAATACACCAAATTTTATTCACCCATTTCCCTGAGGGATATTTAGTTGGCTTTAAAAATATTTTTCTATTAGAAACAATGCTGCAGTTGACATCTTTGTTCACATCTCCTGAGTACACATGATGATTATACCTAGGTTGGTAATTTCTGGATCATAAGAGATAGATATATTCTTATGGCTTCAATGTCAACCCTCTGTATCTGATTCTTAAAGTGTTTCTCTAATCTGATCCCTTTATATAGGCCTAGTCCCAGATTTCCTGCTACTGACACATATATTGCTTATATCTCTTTCTGAATATGTTGTCCCCACTTATTTATTCCTTTTTTCAAGTGTACTCAAACTTTACAATTCCATTTCTGTTAGTGGTTCCATCATTCTTCAGGCCTTCTAGGCGCATCTCTCTTCTGTTTCCCTCTCGGGCAGTTCTCCCTCCGCAGGGTCCTTCTTCTACCCCTGACCTTCCTTCGCCACTGTGGCTTCCAATATCACTGCTAGATTCTTGTGATTCCTTCCTAACTGGGCTGCTTGTCTCCCATCACTCCCTGCTCCAGTCTATTTTATGTGAAATGGCCAAATCTTCCTCACAGAGCTCTGGTCACATGGACTCCTGAAGCAGGTCCAGAAGGACCTTGCAGTGGGACAAAGTTCAGGCTCTTGTATGTGGTGCTCACAACCTTCCACAATCCAATCATGCCCTGCTCAGGCCCAGTTCTGTCCCCTCTTCCCTTCAGTGCTCCCCTCGTTCCACTAAGGAGCTCTCCATGTTTTGCCCCAAACTGGCATTCATATTATCATACCTCTTTTCATGCTTTTACTTCATGGCCTTTAAACCCAAGCCCACTAATTTCTTTGTTAGGTAATTCATGATTATATCATCAGAATTTCATTCAAGTTTCTTGACCACTTTCCTTTTGAAAACTGAAGTTCAAAGATTGAATATTTAAAAGCTGACTTCCATGGGCCTAGAGTACTGCTCTGATTATATCCAAACTCCTTTCCTACTTTACTTTCTTAAAGAATCTTGCAAGTATCCTACAAACCCATATACTGTTTGTTTTCAGACAGAGCTTGAAGACCACCCCACCTCCAGCTAGCTGTGTCTTTCTCTCCCACAAGTGTTTTTTTTAAATCTGTCAATGGACCATTATTTATTTATATGTGGTGCTTAGAACCCAGTGCCTCACACATGCTAGGCAAGCACTCTACCACTGAGCCACCACCCAGCCCCTCCCACAAGTGTTTTAAAACTGGCTACCAAAGGCCATCATCATCTGTGGGAATCACTGAACTAAGAGTCTTAGGCCCAGAGACTTTTGCTGCTACCTCTTTGCCTGTTATATTAAAATAGCAAATGAACTGTACAATAGATTTTCTTTAAATCCTATCATTATCATCTCCAGCAAGAAAACTAACTTGAAACTATAGTATAAATAAATGGAGAGCAAGATGATAGCTATACCTTATCTCTATAATAAACCTTCTGTGATGTTTATACTTCCCTCTCCTCTTATCTCACTCTTTTATAATTGCTTTTTAAGTTGTTTGTATAACCCACTAGACTATAAGTGCTTTGTCTGATTTGTCTATCTGATAGACTGGCTGGGCATTGTGGTACAATCCCAGCTACTCAGGAGGCTGAGGCAGGAGCATTGCAAGTTTGAGGCCAGCCTCAGCAACTCAGCAAAATCCTGTCTCAAAAAATAAAGAGGGATTGTGGATGAAGCTCAGTAGTAATGTGCTCCTGATTTCAATCCCTAATACTGAAAAGAAAATTAGCTGATTTAAACCTCCAAGTTTCTAAAGAAGGCTGGACTAGATAATCTATTTTCTATTATTCTGTGGTTCTATTTTAACCTTGAGATGGCATCATTATCTTAAATATAGAAAAGGCGTTTGTAATGGCTATTTTAGATTGTAAGTTTTGTTACTTTTAAATACTTTTAAGAGCATCATTGAGGAATTTAAGCATGTTATCAATGAAAGGTTATACTTGGGAATTATTCATTTTTCTAGCATATTAAATCAGTAGTTTATCACTTAAGTTATTAGTCAATTATAATCCATGTTAAGGAGCACCATGTCTACATAAGTGTGAAAGGCTTTAAAGAGCACAGTGTGCAGTTCTGTGACTAAATAGAGGAAAAAAATTACAGCTCTATAGCAGATGTCTCAGTATAACTTTCATAAGCCAAACTGCCTATAAGACTGCAAGAGATTTTCAGCAGTATATATTTAAAAAGAAAAACATATATCATTGTTTTTTTAAAATTTTTTTTAGTTGTAGATGGACATAATACCTTTATTTTATTTATTTTTATGTGGTGCTGAGGATTAAACCCAGTGCTTCACATATTCTAGGCAAGCACTCTACCACTGAGCCACAACCCAACCCCATATATCATTGTTTTTACTGCATCATCTAAACTAATAGGAGACAGATTCTTGAAAGAAGTGATTTCAAGCTGAACTTTAAAAGCAGGAGAGGTTTGATCAACCTAGGTCTTGATGGGACTTAAGGAGGACTGTAAAGAGTTGTCCTGGGCTGGGGTTGTGGCTCAGTGGCAGAGTGCTTGCCTTGCACATGTGAGGCACTGGGTTTGATCCTTAGCACCACATAAAAATAAATAAACAAAGACATTGTGTCCATCTATAACTAAAAAAATTTTTTTTTGAAAAAAGAATTGTCCTGAAAGAATGGAAGGCTTTTTGTTGAATAGCAGGGGTGACTGGATAGGAAGACAGGCCAAGTCATAGACAACTGTCAATTTAGACTGAGTTTGAATTTTCCACAGTCACTAATAGAGCACTAATATGTGTTTTTAAGGAATGATAAAAGCTGTGTCTTAGGAAAGTGAATTTTTAGTTCCCAGAGTACAATGGAAATAAAATAGCAATGAATAAAAATGTTTCCTTGTCTCATATGAGAAGATATATAAAGGAGATGATCGTTCATCTGACACTCTTGAAAATGTTAATATTTGTATGGCATATTTGAATACTTCTTGATAAATGTCATGTGAAAACATTTCCATGGAGGCAGCATGAGTGAGTTTTGGTTTGTTTGGTTTTATTTGGAATTTCTTGAATTTTTCCATTTCTGTTGTGGCTGCACTCTACCCTCACATTATTTTATCTATATATAGGTTGCTGCTCTTGCTCCATGGGAAATGGTGAATTACGCTGCCCATCAATAGAGCCAGAGGCAAACACAAGCACTAGTGGGCCTGTGACTCCTTCATTTGAGAAAAGTAAGTGCCCTGGGAAACCAGGAAGGGCATAAGGAACAGAAGAGCCCATGTCCTTGGCCTTAAGAGACCTCTACATAGGATTTCTATAGAAGCTGTAACACTACAGAACACTGAGAACACATTCTCAAATAAGATGGGAAAAAATGCTAATAGGATAATAATCATGCAGAAGGAACACTCGTTTTTTTAAGATGGACACAATATCTTTATTTTGTTTTTATTTATTTTTATATGGTGCTGAGGATCAAACCCAGTGTCTCACACATGCAAGGCAAGCGCTCTGCCACTGAGCCACAACCCCAGCCCAAGAACACTCATTTTAAAAAGATAAAGTTATAAGATAGTAATAGGTAGTATCACACAACACATACACACACAATTTTCTAATAAATTTAACTCAAGTGATAAACCCAAGAAATTTGCCCTAAAAACTATTACTATTTTGGTATTTTTTTCTTATTTTTGAAGCTGAGACTTTCCCCCTTATCACAAACCCTTAGGATCAGGACTAATAAATTAGTACTTAATTATATTGTGCTTTAAATATGCCTTCTTGAAAAAATAAGAAAAACAATTTTAAAAGTAATACACTTTTGGCATGCAAACTAAGAGACTAAATCACTTTTTTACTGAATTTTAAATTATTTAAAACTGAACATATTTATAATGAATTGGAATTGCAATGCACTTTCAATTGATTTTGCTTATTTAAGAGAACCTCCCCCAGTGCTCTTTGTGATGGAGCATCTGCCAACTGCCTTACTGCTAAAGGCATGTCTTTTTTTTTTTTTTTTTTTTGGTACCGGGGATTGAACTCAGGGGCACTCGACCACTGAGCCACATCTCCAGCCCTATTTTGTGTTTTATGTAGAGACAGGGTCTCACTGAGTTGCATAGCGCCTCGCTGTTGCTGAGGCTGGCTTTGAACTCGGGATTCTCCTGTCTCAGCCTCCCTAAGTGCTGGGATTACAAGCGTG